>JBBBDQ010000385.1:867500-1215000 GCA_037127315.1 Ascarosepion bandense
GAGAAAGAAGGCTTAGAAAATTTTGCTCACAGGACATATTCAAGGCAAGAGGAACAGAGAAAAGTAGCGTGTAAATCTACCTAAAGAGCTTGTGTAAAATGGCTAGAAGAACAAAGATTAGATGTGATAGCAAAAATCAAACTTTATTTCGGAAACTGTGGAGTGCCATGATTGCCTACGTCTTAAAAGAGATACAAGACGTAAAAGTTTCAGCATGCATGTTTCTATATGAATGTTTTTATGCTTGCGTGGGAACACGTTTATTTCTGTGCAGGCGCCACCGTATGTGAATTCACTATATCAGTTTATTAATCCACTTATACGTTCAAGAGCGTAAAGTACTGCTGAATCGATGATATTGCACATGGCAGCTGAAAGCGTCCCATACACCATCAGAGGTAGGCATGTTTTAATTATTGTAATTATAATGGAAAAGGGATATATATGAAGTCAACCGTGGCTGACATGTGTCCGGCGCCATGTCAGTCGAGTGTAAATGATTTGATCGTTGCAATAACAATTAGTTAAGAACAGATGAAAGTGTTTAGTCAACAAAAATTAGAAGAAGTCGACATGGTGAGAAAGCGGAAGTTATAAAGGCAGAAAAAAGGAAGGATTAACTAAAGATAGAGATAATGAAAAAATGGAAAGTAAATAGAAAGAAAGAAAGAAAGAAAGAAAGAAAGAAAGAAAGATCGATCGTTTGGAGTGTAGATAGATATCACCAGCTTAATTAGATAGATAGATAGATAGATAGATAGATAGATAGATAGATAGATAGATAGATGAAAACTGGTTCTACAGAAGGATGCTGTGTATATCATAGACTGAACATGCGTGCAACGAATTTTTAGAGAAAATGAAAGAAAAGAACAGACTTAGATAGATAGATAGATAGATAGATAGATAATTTATGACGAATGCTTTTTATAACGATGCTTTCCCGTAGCTTAATCGGTAGGGGTATATTTTGGTTAAAAGTATGGTTTCCCATATGGGAAAAGAAATAGGTTCAATTCTTATCGTGAAGGACATTTTAATAGAATTTCTAGACCGCTTGATATTAATTTCCTTATTTAAAATAGTAGGTATGTCAAATCAAATACGTTTACCCCCAAAATATAATGCCTATAGATACGACGTTTAAAACGTTTGCTACTGTTGACATATTTCTACATCATTACAAAACCTACATTGTCTGCCATCGACGTATAAGTATGACATGAAATGTCGATCGCTATTATTTGTGTTATAAGCCAACTAGCGCTTAGTGCTATTTTTAAACATGCGTGTATATTTCTTCTTTTTCTTCTAAAATCTACCGTGTCTCCACAATTTCCTGTCCTATGTAGCTTTTAATAAATTTGGTCTTTTTGTTATGTCACCTAAACCTTGTTGTTTTATCTATTTACTGACGATTCCTTCTTCTTCTTCCAGATGTCGTGTCTCTTCAGGGTCTTGGCAATCATGGCTTTCCACAAAATTCCTGTCTTTCGTAGCTCTTAATTTTTTCTTTTTATCTCTCTTAAAACTTTTTCTGACATCCATTTACTGAGGTAGCTAATGCGTTGTTTTCTTTTGTCCCTCTTGCCCTCAACCTTTCTTGTGAGTATCAAATTCTCAAAGCCATCTTTTCTCATTATGTACCCTAAAAATTTCAATTGTATTCCTGTTGTTAAGTATAAGTGCCCTAATTGTGTCGATTTTTTTCTAAAACTTCGTGGTTACTCATACGTTGTGTCCATGGTATTCTCAGCATCCTTCTGTAGAACGACATTTCTTTTGCTTCAAGAATCAAATTTTTAGTTGTGGAGAGAATAGATGGTTTTTCTTCTTTTTGCCTTAATCAAGCAGGGCGATAATGTCATTGTCGCAATGTTAAAGTGAATTAAAGGAGAATCAACCGGAAATCCAATCCTACTCAGGAGACGACAGATAAACATCTACCACCGTTCAAAAGACGGAGAAGAGTTGCTACAAGGGAATTTGAGCCAAAATTAATGCCGCAGACTCGGTCAGTATTTGAACATTATTTGTAGATTATATTTTACGCGCTGATAACTGTTAACAGCACACCTACTTTTATGTTATCCGATATTCTGAAATAAAATATTTTCATTATTCCGCACATTTCTTACTTGCGTCAATATTTATATCACAACGATTTCTGGAATTCGAAAACAAAAATGTGGTAGTTTTGAATAAGTTGCTCCACCTGCACCTTCTAGCACTGATAGAGTTCAAAAGACATTTCCCATTCTGCAACCCCTTTCAACACAGAAGCAAAGTCGCAAGCCTATCGCTACTTCCATGGTATATGTCCAGATCAGTTCCATTCTTTAGTTCCACCAGTTCAATCTTTTACACCTAGGACATGCCATGCTGCTTCCACAGAGTCGAATCTCGCCCATCTCCCCTCGGTTTCAAATATAAGGAGAAAATTTCCCTCTGCCACGTTGAAAAACAGACTCCCGCGTTTGCTTCTCTAAATAGTACTGTTCTAACTTCTTCAAGTCAAAAAGCAATAGTTATAAAGTTATAAAGCTCACAAATGGTCATCGTAGTTGGCACTAAGGTTTAAGACCAACGAGATGAACTTGCTATTAGGCTACATTAGGTGCAATGGTTATCTACTGAGTTCAGTTTAGTCTTGTAGAAGACCACAGTAGTAAGACACCCAGTGAAGATCAAAGGCACTACACTTAGACGAACTTGCTGATCATCGTTCTTCTCTCTTAAAAAAAATTAGTCTGCTTTATTTCTATTTCAGCTGATCATAACCTTAAAGATAAAAACTCACTGGTTTAAACTATTCATTTCAGTTCAATTTTATTTTATTCTGTGTCTTGTTTGAGTTTTGTTTAACTGCATATCAGCTTCTGTGGATTATTTAATGCCAAAGAGGTGGAGGTTTAAGGTATTTTTTAAATGTTTGATTATAGTGAGATAGGTGATTATTCAGATTTTAATGAATTTTTTGTTTTTTGTTTTTTTGTTTTTTGTTTTTTTGTTTTTATTTTAGAAAACTAAAAATGTCTTCTAGTTTTATATTAAAATGTTTTGCTAAGAATAATTTTTCCTTCAAAAATGTGTTATGATGATATTTTTTCTTCAGAAATGTATTGTTGGTAATATTTTTCCTTCAAAAATGTATATTTTTCTATAAAAGTCTATTTTTTGTATATATTTAATAAAAGTCTATTTTTATTCTTTCATGGTGTTTTGACCCCAGTTTGGTAGGGTAACTAATTGCTAACAGGTGCTATCACTCCAGATCAGGGTGAACCTGGGAACAACAGCAATTAAGAGGGGGTTCCTCGTTCCTCACAACCTCCCAATCAGAGACCTTGCTGCCGGAGGCAGTTTACCGCCATGCTCAGGACCGTATTCTGTGTCATAAGCGATCATGTCTCTAAACTGATCCGATTTTTTAATTATCTTTGCATCGGCATACCTTCCTGGGAAGAATAACGGTGTGGTTTTCCTTTTCTAAAACTAGTTGCTAAGCAAAGCTTTGTGCATCCTATCATTTAACCCAAAACTGGTGGTGAGAAGAAAAAACGGACCCATAATTTTCCCAAAGACATATCTAGAATTTGAACGCCCATCAGCGATTCCCTTTTCTACACCGATATCCGTTACTCTACACATACAATACCCTACTGAGAAGTGTCAATAGACAACAATAAAAAAACAAAATATGGATGCACGTTCGCAGCAAGATATCGTAGAAATGTCATTAAGATGAATATTTTTTCTGACCGCCCGTTGATTTAATCTATATTTTACGTGTTAACATCGCCTTGTTGCGTTCGGTCAAATGCTTAAGCCACTTCTTTTCTCGCCCTAAATGGTTCGGTCAGTTATGAGCTGTCCACGTCCTTTGATGAAAACCATCAAGGAAATCATTATACGTGGTTTTAGGAATACGATATTGTAAATATAATCCGCTTCATGCGAATGTCATGTTGGTAAATCACAGTGTTTTAGAGGCGGATAAAAGCCATATACGTATTTGGGATGAAGGAAAATTGCATTGATTTTCCTTGTTTATTTTATTTGTATTTGAAACGAATAAAATATTTTAAAATAATAACTTGTTTCTTTAAGAGTATATTTCCTAATACATTTTTTTATAAGCAACTTAAAATTTTGACCTGTACAATGGTTGCTAAATTTTACATAAGTATTACTACTGATGTTATTTAAATAGTTGCTTAATATTTTTCTAGCTCAGGTTTATTAAAATAGAAAATATATTATTCTGGGGGTACCAACTTTAATTATTGCAATAAAAACTAACATTTTAACAATCTAATAGGAAAACGAAGCTTAAGAAGAAAGATCAATATAAAACAAAGATATAATTAAAAATAATAAGAAAAAAATCTGTCAGGCTCTATGCTTTCCAGACGCATAATGAGAATCAAGTTCCTACAGGCATCCCTGTGTAAAAAGGAGAGGTTTTGGAGCCTGGATGTTGTTTTCCTTCGTCTGTTCTTTGGAATGTTCACTCCTACGTCACATGTTATATATGTTCTATCATTATCAATTAATTTTATTTTATTGACATAATATCTTACGGTATTTTCTTTATGAAACTATGAAAAATAATATTTGTAATTAACCATCACAATTTTAAAAATATTCACTACGTATCGAAAGTTAAAGTGGTAACTGATAAAAAAAAATTCCACAGGGTTTTGTGATAAGGTTTTCTGTTCGGTATAGAATTAATTCATTAATGAATAACTGCTGAAAACTGCATTTAAATCGGATAATTCCCTGATTTTTGATAATTTTTAAAAACGGTGTAAGATTTTTGTTCTTGTCTTTGGTTTTGTTTTGTTTTTTTTTATTATTCCATTTCGGAAAATTGTTCCCACTATGGAGGTACCGCCTATAAAATAACGTATTTAATAAATCTTTTCGTTCAAACTTACGTCTTTTCTTTTCTTTCTTTTTCTTTTTTTATTTGGTTTGCTTAAGCCACACTTATTAGATACAGCTGCTGATGAGTCGTGTCACAGCTAAATATAAAAGAATTAACTCAATATTTTCTGTTGATTAATTCTTTGAACACAGACTAAACCAGTGCTATTTTTCTTGAATAAAAACATATTGATTTTTTTATTAATACTTGCTTTTCAATTCATATATATTTGAAAAAAAATATATATATAACCTAACTCAGTGATGCTGATAGCTTTTTAATTTAATGAGTCTCGGGGCCCACGGATTTGATTTGAATGGGTCTCCAGGACATTCTATGGGTCCTCAGGAAATTCTATCGGCCCAAGCTATAATTTCTTAATAAATTGTACTGTTAGACTGCAGGGCTTCAGATTAATTTTTTTTTTATTACTATCGTCCCGAAAAACAATTTTAATCGTTCTGAATTTAAATAATTGACAGAACAAAAGTTTTCTTTTTTTTTCTTTTTTCTAAATTCAATTCTGACAAAAACGGCATTTACACTTAATCACAGTTCAATTAAAAATCTATTTAGGTACCTCCATTAAATCACTGAAAAAACAACATAGTATGAAGAAAGAATGTCTCAACCTTAATAAAAATTAACTTTTTCTATCAAAATGTTCATGTTATTATTAAGAGGAAAGAGAGATTACAATGGAAAATGTAATATCACATGGTGGGGATGGTGGTGATGATGATGATGATGATGATCTCCAAAGCTAATTTTTATTCTTATTAAAGAAAAAAAATGTAATTCTGCGTATATCTAACCTGCTTATTTTCATTAAAGTTGTATTTTGAATAAAGAAGCCCATAGTAAAGATTATATATAATTTTTAACTCTCGGCTATGATATAAAATGAGAGATGCATACCAGTTTTTTTCTCTAATTAAATGCTTTCTCAGTTAAGATCATATTGTTTAAACAAAACTTATTCTCTACAAAATTCTTATAAATTGTTCGTGAAATACAGCGAAAAGGTTCTCATAAATTGATCGTTTAATATAGTTAAAACGATTCTATAAATATACGAGAAATATAGATACAATATTATAATGAATTGTTCGTGAAATATACTTGTAAATATTTTATAAATTGTTCGTATATATAAGTTGTGTGCAGTGAACGAGAGCCAAATTCGAATTCCAGTTAAATTCACTTATGAGAAAATACCCTTGTGAAAGGTATTAATCCATCGCTTCTCCCTTTATCTATGGGTTATAGACGGACAGATTGGATGCTATAGTCTTGGTTGGTAACCAGTCTACCACAAAAAGTAATGGCAACCTACTGACCAAGTTAGTCATGTCTCTTTCGAGACATGATCGTTCAAACGTGTACCACTGACTGTTATAAGTGCCACGAGTGATAGGAAGTTGTTGAAAACCATGATCGCCCACATCCTGACGGGACCTGGCACATAGAAGAAGAATATAGAACAATATATATGTATTATCTGTGAAATATAGCTACGAAAAACTTTACTAATCATATTGCACCAACTTCAACCAATTTCGTGCGCGAAAAAATATCTCTAAATAAACTTCTAACATTTTCATTTTCCTATTTATTTTTCATTTATTTATTTTTGTTTCACCGGGGGTTCGAGGTAAAATAAGTGGAAAAGTGGCAAGTGGAAAAACCAAATCAGCCAACATATGCCTAATTCTGGTTGAATCATTTTTATATATTACTCGGAAAAGACATGAAATTAACTTTCCCTGATATTAGCACAAACGCTCATTTTTATCCATTCAAGTTAATATTTCCTTAATCAAAGATGATTGTGATATTCTATTTACAAATCCTCTGTTTATATTCTTTCATTATTGATGTAATTATAAGCCTAAAGATAACATTTAATTTAGTAAAATGCCCATCTTTCAAGTCACGTCCGTACCCTCGAAAATACTATCAAAATATTACAGTAAAGCCCAGTAAGAAACCATTAAAACTTTCTCTGGTAACGCACTTCACAATTATACTACAAGTTTTCCCCAATAACTGGTAAATTTAAAGTGTTTCAGCTTATTGAGCGTCATCAAATTTTTCGGAGTTGAGTAATTCGAAGTTACATTTTGGTTTTTAAATTCTATGTTGTATTGAGTTTACGAGTTGAAATGTTCATAGGCTGACTGTGAAGCAATGATGCTTGAGCTGTGAAATCTTGCATTCATTAATTTCATTCTTCCTATTAATAACTGCATTGTTTATTTCCAGGTAAACTGACATCTGACTGTTCAAAGAAGACTTCAGAAGTAACTAGTAGAGTAATGATTTGGTGTTATCAAGTACCTACAGAAAAAAGGGTTTAAACCTCAAGGAGAATCCTGTTGATATGTTCACCTCATAGTGATGGATGACAGGCGATTGACCATTAATCAAATAGCCAATATTATTAACATATTTCGTGGGGGAGTTGAGAATATTCTGCACAATGAACTTGGCATGACGAAAGTTTCTTCTCAGTGGGATTCACGTCTTCTACTTCATCAAAAGTGTACATCACGGGAAAAGCTGATATTGTTTGGGGAAAATCCAGCTGGATTCATAACCCAAAATGAGTGTTGGGTTCATCACTTTGAGTTAGAAATAATCAATACTGTGAAAACTTCCATCCTCACCTACTCCAAAACATGCCAAGGTCGTTTATCTCCAGGGATGGTGACAGTGTCATTTTTTTATGCAAAAGACACTGTGCTTATAGACTACTAGCAGTATGCCCGGCGTTGCTCGGGTGTAATGAAAACTTTAAAACTAATCCATGGTCCTGGAGCTCAGACTCTTTGGACGTTGGCACGAAAGACTAAAACGCAATAGTTATTTCCAGTTAAAGCGAAACCGTAGACTGAAAGAAAAACGAATGGATGTAAGTCACATTTTGATTTCCTGGTATCGATATCCAATAATTTTTTTCGTCGTAAACAGAATTTTGAAGGCTAAATAAGTCCTCTAAGTAAATGGTATCGTGGCTGAGACTAAGTTCTACAATTATACCTACTTAGAGCCAAACCCGAAGCAAAAACTAAAATAAAAAGGCAGAAAAAAGACAGACATACAGGTAGATAAACAGACTCACAAACAAACATTTTGCCTTATATATATATATATATATTATAGGTTTTCTGCCCTATTGTAAGAACTGCAACCTTGAAACTTCTGAATATCGTTTCTTATGTCTTTGTCTATGAGTGTATCAAATTCGATTAAAATCGGACCACTCCTTCTATAACCCAATTTTCGATTATCGATTTTCGATATTTATCGGGGGTACCTTGACACAAAACCTAGCTAAGAACACTCGCAGACGCTTATAGTACAACTGTGTAAATTTTCAAGGAAATCGGTTCAGCCGTTTCGGAGTCTATAGGTAACGAACACACACACAGAGACACATACACACACACACAGAGACAAAATTCCATTTATAAATAAGTTTAGATCTTAAAAAGGGCTACACCATCAATAGAGAGGATTATGTCAACTTGCTGAGGCAGTTAAGAAAGGTTATCATGACCAAACGTTCAAGAAAACTGACGAAAGGCGTTTTGTCTCATCAGAACAATTCTCCAGCACACACGTTCTTAGTTTCAATGACTGTTGGGCGCGACTGTGATCTTGAACTGGTTGATCACTCTCTCTCTCTCTCTCTCTCTCTCTCTATATATATATATATATATATATATATATATATATATATATATTCTCCTGATTTTACTATAATCTGTTCCCCAACACTTGGCTGAGAATCATTATTGCAGTGATCATGACGTCAGCAGGAGAAACGGAATTTCTTCAGGTGTCACTTTACCTAGAAATAAACAATGCAGTTATTAATAATATGAGTTGAGATTCATGTCTGCAAGATTTCACAGGTCTAGAATCACTCCTTCACAGTCCACCTGTGAACTTTTCAGATAACTCTCGTATATAGTTTATTGTTTTGAAAGAAAATATATTTGGTTAAAAGAGAATCCATCGCTTAAAAGTATAAATGGCCAAAGAAAAAGCAAATTAATCATCTATAACACCTATTTATTGAAACTCTCCATATTTTTTATGAAGCCAAAAGAATTCACCTGTCGAAGATTTTAAAACGTCTGCTTTTGTAGATACAAAGTTAGATTTGTCTGCTTCAAGATTATCTGAATGAGACACTCAGTGAGAGTCGGATAAGACATGAGCAATGATCAGTCATACAATGTCAGATGTCATGAATGTATCATTCCCATGACCTAACCTGTTGCCTCCACCTATCAGGACTCAAAACTGGAGAGATATTCCTTCAGCTTAAGCAATTAGACATTGCGGAGCAACCCCCCACCCACGTCTTCAGGTCAAGCCACAGCCGATGTCATCCAACTTTAAGAATAGCTTCGGTCACGGATGCGTTGCCATTGGTACCAGCGGAAGGAAGCCCTCAGCCAAGCGATATCGTGTTATCACCCCACTGGATGCATACATAGAACCGAGTCTACCCCATTGAGCTAGATGTTCATAGACTCCACAATAAGGTTTATTTACCCTTGACAGAGCTTGTTTATAATCTTGCTGAATGTCTAGTAACCCTCTTCTCTAGAAAAGCCTGATGGGGAAATCAGTTTGATCGCCAATGACCCTAGCAGCTGTGTTAAATGACATAAGCAGCACTCAGAGTGACTTGACATCAACAGATGTTTACGAAGCTTAACGTAGTCTGCCATAATGCTACAATAGTACCAAGTTAGGAAAGAACGTAGTACACCAGCAATAACCTGATATAAATATTTTGGGTTGTCATGTTTTCAAGTTAAATAAAATAAAAGCAGCCATTTTTAAATGATAAATGAGTTTAATGCTTGCTAAATAACGCGCCATCAAAATTAGAGACTAGTTCGAATGTAGACATTTTTTCCTTTTTTAATCATTTCACCCCAAGTAAGGCCACTGAAAAAACTGTGAGGGAAAAAAACAAGGTACATTTGGAGATTGTAGCTATCATGGCAGCAAGCAAACAGGAGAGAGTTCCACAAACGGGAAGTGTGAGAAAAGAAATTGTTAGAGTAGAAGAGATGGTTATATTTAACTGTTTCAACAGTAAAAGGGTGGGACCTAGATGCCAATCCAGTAGCACGCTTAAATTTATGAGGTCGTGGCACCAGGAAAAGAATCTCGTCAGAGCAGTTGTCATAAAAATATTTGTAGAAAAGACAGACGGAATCTACATTACATCGTTGAGAAAAATAACTCAAGTCGGATTGCCAAGTCAGGGTCGATTACATTATAGATCCTCCTTTGAATTTTGTCGTGAACCTCGAAGTGAATAGCAGGAGTACTCGACCAAATATGGCAACAGTATTGAATGAATGGACGAATGATAGATAGGTCTATAAAAGTGCAAAATGGATTCTGACGAGAAAAAATTCGCAGTAGATGCAGCTAGAACTTTCCAAGAAATTGATTATGAAATTGTGATTTTATGTCCTCCCATATTTGATGCGCTTTTTTTTTAATTATGCGTCACGAATGAAACAGATGCAATTTCTCTGTAATAATAAAGAGTGACAATTTCTGATGTAAAAGAGTGAAACGATCAAAAGAATATTAAGCTATTAATAATCATTACAAAATTCTTGGAGGTTGATTCCAAGTTGTTCTTTACTCAACCAGTCTGTTAGATTTTATTCATATTTTCAATTCATATCTGGCAAAATTAACTGCGTTTATCTGTAAGGTAAATTTGTCCCTAAATATTTATTTTCTCACTTGAGTCATCCTATCCTCAGTGGCTGATAGGTATCGACAGTAATCTTTTAACTAGCATTGTACGGCTTATGAATAATTCGGATAATACGAGGAAAAAACAGGATGATACAGAGATTCACTGAACGCAGCACGGCTCTAGACGAGCAATAGTAAACCAAAGGAACATGAGTAGTGCTTTTGTACACGCATTATGTCAATTCAAACGAGATAAAGCGGCTCTTATTAATAAAGTCATATTTCTTAAGGATATATAACAAAGTTATAAAAACGAAAGAAAGCGGCTTTGATTAACAAAGTTATATTTCTTATGTATATATAACAAAGTTATATTGCCGTTGACTTTGTCTTTGATGAGAACATCATTTCATAGAAAAAAAACACGAATGTCGTAAAGCGTGTACTTGTACAATGGAGCATTTTTTTTACAAGTTCATAAACGAGCCTGACTATCCAGTTGTTCACTAAACTTAGATTAATTTAGTACACAGCCACGTAGATAGAATAATGAAGATTATATTGCAGCAATCTATTTTGTGGGAAGAGTCTTTATTTCTAGCTTGAAAATCGACATCGGTGAGAAATATGCAACTATTTCAGTCGGACTCAAACTAAGCCCAGTTCGTTATGTATATATTTATTAGTAAAATAACTTTCTAAACAGGTTTTCTCCCCGCTGTGCGAAGGTACAGCATACCTATGAAATAGTTCATCAACCAAAATGGTGTAAAGTGAAGAAGCAATAACAATGAATGTATAGGAAAGAAATCTTTTCACGTTCCCAAACTTCAAAGATAAGATTGCTTGTAATGTTCGCTACGAATGACTTTTCTACAGTTACTGAATAAAAATGATTTCAATTTTTAAAGAAACGTAAGTATAGAGCAGGTTTTAGAATTTTTGTATCTTGTGTGTATGAACTAAAAATACAAGAAGCCTCTTTTTTATTGATTTTTCAAGCCTTTCAAATCATGCATTGCAGACGACGAATATCGACCTTTGACACCTAAGCAGCCGAAAACAGAAAATTGTTTTTATGAGTTTAGGAATGTTCAAATACTTTGTAAATTAATATTAATTACTTTTTCAATATACACCACTTTGGATAAGAGAAAAATCTGTACTAATTTTTTTCTTCACAGCGAAGTGACCAAAAGTTAACTTTCGAGAAATGGGAAGACTTACAAAGCTAACTTAACTAAACTTAGTTTTAGTACAAAGCCATAAGAGTCGGACACCCAATGAGGATCGAACTCACTACCCATCTGGCAGATATTTATTGATCTCGTACAGGATTACGATAATAAAACACCCAACAAGCATAACTATAGGGAGAATCGAGAAAAACATTTTCCTTAGATATATAATGAGGAAGAAAGGCTTGGAAAATATAACCCTAACAAGGCATATTGAGAGCATGGGTGACAGGGAAAGACAGAAGAATAAAAATGTATATAATTATTAAATAAAGTTATTATTCTTATTATTAAATAAAGTTATTATTGTAAAATTATGAAATATTTATAATAAATAGAAATATATAAAATAAATATATATATAATTAAAATTTTTAACACATTTCATATTTATAGATTTATACCCATTTATGTAGAGCTATTTACTCTATATATGGAGAATCAGAATAAAACAGATTCCTTAAACATATAATAAGGAAGAAGGCTTGGAAAACGTAACCCCCACAGGGCATATTGAGAGCAAGGGTGACATGAAAAGACAGTGAGCCACTTATCTGACAAGCTTGTGTGAATAGATAGCGGAACGGATGAGAGAAAAACTGCTAAGAATAACACGAGATAGAAAGTTGTAGAAAGACATTATCGTCTATGTCCTGAAGGGATGCGGTACACATAAGAAGAGAACGAGTTTGGTTATTGGGCTATATTAATCGCCTATGTTCAAACACGATGGTGGACCAATAATTCGTAAGTTGACATAGTTATTAAAGGAATTTTTATGTGAAATTTTAGTTGCATAATTTTCGATTTGGTGGGTTTGTGAAGAAGGTTAAGAGACAAGGAATACAGAAAAAAAGAAATATCTGTTATTGTAAAATCAAATGAACTGTCATCATTATGCGACAGTTTTTTTTATGTATTTCCGGACGTTTTAAGTCCGTACACGTATGTAAAACTCTAGAAGCTATTATTATTATACAAAATAAACAGCACACATTAAATAAAATATTCACAATAAGCGACTGCATCTTGAAGTGTGTATAAACGCCGATGCGTGTGTTTGAACACTGATCGCCAGTGAAAGAATACTGGAAGAAAAATGTATTATCCCACAGGCGATCAGTTGACCACTAAAATAATTATAAAAGCACCAGACAGAAGTCTGGGATGAGGTTATTGCTAATAACCGGTTAAATGTTGAGCAATATCGCGTAACCTGAGTTCAGCTAATAACAAATCTATCGAATGACCCAAATGTGAATGCATATTGAATCAATCGTATTACGAATAATTAACTCAGTATACCAAGACCAAAATATAAAACCGCGTGATACCAACACCTCAATTACCTTGTAGGCTAAAACACAAACAAACGACAATACAACAAGTACATATTATTTGTAACTATTGTGTCTGTCTGTCTGTCTGTCTAGTTATCAATATTTATATTCGGACTCTTGTCCTCATCTTTACCAGTTGTATATCGATCTGGGTAATCTACAAGGAATTCTGAACAGAATCCTCTATTTAATCTACGAGGGTAAGGCGTTGGTTCATAAATTTGGTGATATAGTAATTATGAGTTCAATCCTTGGGTCGGGCAGTGTGTACAGGACTCAGTGGAAACGGGCAAGCAATAACAGAGTATTACCAAAAATAAAAACTAGACATGGGTAGTAGAAAGAAAACAGTCTATCCCCGTAAATTAAATAAAGGGTTCTGTCTAAAATTACCTGTAGGTTACCCAGATTGATACACACCTGAGGAATGCCGGAAGACACAACAATGAAAATAGTGTGTGTGTGTGTGTGTGTGAGAGAGAGAGAGAGAGAGAGAGAGAGAGAGAGAGAGAGAGAGTGTGTGTGTGTGTGTGTGTGTGTGTGTGTGTGTGTGTGTGTGTGTGTGTGTTTTGTAAGTTTTCCTTCGATGCAATTCAGTAAAAAAGAAAGAAAAAAACTTCCTATTTTTATAGAAATGCTTGGTAATAAAAGTTTTTGATTAGATGTATTGCTCTAGTGTTTCCTATATTGAGAATATAAAATATATGATCTAAAAATATATCAAAATAATAGTGAGTGCATAAATAGCAAGAAGGAAAATTGTATTGTGACGAATTTCGTTCGAAAAAGAATGTCGTCGGACAAAATAATTGTTTCATTGGTCAAGATAATAAATCTTGTAATCCATAAACGTCGTAGGGGAACCATACATACTACAACCAGTAAAAAGGTAGCCTGCCAGAGCCCAGTTCTCACCAGGCTGATTTGAATTAAGAATATTCTTTCTCCTAGGCTAGCTGTCAACTATGGCCATAGAGACTAGACTTTACTACTATTTAACCATAGTTGAGAAGAGAATTGATGGATTTATCCCTTTTTCATGGTTATTTTTGTATATATGAATTTAACGAACTCGACTGGAATTTGTAGTCGGCTCTTCGATTTCACAATCTGAGCCGCTATAAATTACATTTTTAAATATAAAAGAGGAAAATGCAATAAACAACGGTTAGAGTTTATGTCAAATCGTTAAAAATATAGGTAGGCTCAACTTTAGCTCAAATTTCGGCATCATTTAAATCTTATTGTTTTGTCACTTTATTTGTATTGCTATTGTTTTTAACTACTCCAGATTGTATTAGTCAATTTGTCAGTAAAGCTGATATGTTGTATGATCTGGGCAGAAATTTACCAAAATTAATGCATTTTCAATATATTTTAGCCTTAAATTTTTTTTTCTTTATAATTATCTGTAATGTGCAATAAATTATAAATGTCGATCATGCTTTATTGTAATTTAATTTTAATTTTTTTTCATTAATGCTACCAAAGATTTTCTTGATTATGATAATATAACTGCACCACATGATACAAAAAGATTCATGATTTCTTGATATAAGAATACATTATGAAATACATTGATATTAAGCATTGTAAATATGACAATTCTACAAAAAGAAATCACTTTTTAGTTGATCTATTCATCATTATTTTTTCACCTTTGAAAACATGTTTGTTTGTTTTTGTGTAGAACAAAGACTTTTTGATGAGCTTACCGTGATACGAGGAGTTAAACCAGTGAGAGAGAATAATCCATGAGTTCAGGAAGAAACTATGAACAATACACCAATGGTTTCAGTCAATTGCCAGAAATTTTGTCTCAAAGTTGAGGCAATTCAAAAGACTTACATTGACAAACACCTACAAAAATATTAAGATAAACCTAAACCTCTTGAAATTGTTTCTCGCCATTTTGTTTTGTTTCAATGGGAAAAGTAACGATAATTTTATAGTATATATATATATATATATATATATATATATTCAGTCCTAGCTAGAAGCAATCGGATGTCTAACCGTACTGATGAGCTATGATACAACGAAACAGACCTGTCTGCGGATGACTATATATATATATATATATATATATAAATGTGTGTGTGTGTGTGTGTGTGTGTGTGTGTGTGTGTGTGTGTGTGTGTGTGTGTGTGCAAATTCAGAAGCACATGCAGGGTGCAACGGGTAAATTGTTACCATTTTATATTTTTAGTTTCGCGTGTGCACATTGCTTTTTATTTTGTCGACTGCACAGTGTAGTCGGGTCAGTTAGGTACCGTTTGAAAAAGAGCACCATGACGCAATTCACTCCACCAGAAATTTGAAAAAAGTATACTGTACTGCCTGGCATTCGTGCCGGAAGTTCCTATACGAACATTTCAGAATGTATGGGTTTCAATCTGTGGACAATACAAAGAATTCAGAAAAAGTTGGGTGAGTCTAATGGGGATCACCAGTCGTGGCAACGTTATGCCTCTATTCATCTTCCTACAGCGCCTCAAACTCAACACAGAGACCTACATTAATTGCCTTAAGAAGGTAGTGCTGTTCTGGGTCAAGAGGGTGGTTGCCGAAAGACCTTATGTTTAGCAATAGTACTCTCTACCGTACCACACAAGCAGAAGAACACAGTCATGGCTTTCAGGCAATTTCTGCAACCACATCACCTCTTGCATCTGGCCACCTAACTCTCCTGACTGCAACATCATTGATTGTATGGGGTACCATTAAGCGAGAGACCAGAAAAACCTCTTTGTAACACCAAATATGAACTGAAAGCAAGTATTATGGCAGTATTCACCAGTTTAAACAAGGAGACCGTCCAGAAGAGATGCAGGAAATGCTGAAGTCGTCTGGTGACTATAGTTGAAGTGAATTGCAATTCGATTGAATAAATTTACTTTTTAGTATTTAAAGATATTTTTGCATAATTTCGATAAATACATCTGTTTATTTTCTTACAAATCAACTGACACAGGTTCATTTTCAGGGTCATTATGTAATTTATTTAAGCGAACGTGTCTCTATGATTAACTTCCATTTTTAACAAAAAGATATTTAAGAGTTCTTTGTAGTTAACGAGAAAAACATCGCTGAAAATAAGTGCTCACGGTTCTCATTGACACAAAACCCTCGATTAACCTTTCAGCAAACTTCTGCTAAACATTGATTGGTTGGACGACGCGTGTTCACTTGAAATCATTAAGAGGTCAATTGACAAAATCTCAAATCGTAACAACAGCTTGAAGCTTTGCGTATACATTTATTTATCCTTGAGTCAATGTTTTCAACAAACTCAAATGTTATAAATACCTTACCTGATTTAGAATGTCTATTGCTTTGAAGGGTTATTACAATATTTTATACTATTTAGAGTAAACGTTTAACATTTTAATGGAAGTCATTATACGAAACGAATTTAACACTTTTTACTTCTACCGTCTCTTTTGCAAAACCTACAAGAAAATTATATTAGCAACACTTAATGTGAATTAAATATCTCGTCATTAATTCCAGATAAAAATTAAACACAGCAGGCATAGCTGAAATTGAGGCATAGCTGAAATATGCAATCATTTTTCTACTAGATTTCATCCAATACAATACTTGAGAGCCACTCGAGATAGAGGTTAACATCCGAATTAGTAATGAGGAACAAGGTGTGCGATAAAAATAGAGGAAAAGATGAAAAAAAGGTGAAGATAATGAGGAAAGATAACAACTGACTCTTGACTAAAAGAGATCATGCGATTCTGCGGAAGTTGCATGCCGTACCATTGCGGTAAAAAGTCTGAATTAAGTGAACTAAAGAACAGAATTCATCCTAACATTTCTCATTGAAATAGCGATAGACTTGCTACATTAGGTCCGTGGAAAAGAGTTTGTAGAGCTGGAAACAGCCCTTCCTCTCTCAAAAGAGCGTAAATGATTTTGAAGTCTAAAAAGTAAGGATTGAACAGCTTCAGCCCAAATATGGCAGCAGTACTTCGATTTGAATTTGACTCTTTTAATAAAGCAGAAGAACATAAGAACTAGACAAGATATCTATCACCACGGTTATCTGAATGAGATCAATCTATCTCCATAGATTAGATAAAGGTTTCAGTTCAAAATTCCCTGGTTATCCGTATCGACAAGAAGCTAATGGGGATCGGAGAGCACAAATACTGAAACATTGTGATAACAACAACAAAGGTGATGACAATACCCCGTGTGTAAATAATGGTAGAAGTTAGATACTTCCTGGAACCATTTCTCTAGTTTCTTTAGAAATGGATTTTCTTTTTTAAACTGTTGGCATTTTATCTGCTACTGCCAGAATGGCACACATATTTGGATTCTGCAATTACTGGTGGATCAGGTTTTAGATAAACTTTAGATATATCTGTTTTTTTTTTTTGGGGGGGGGGGGGGTTGTTTTCTTTTAGCGATACAAGTGTTATACTCTTTAACGTGTACTTTTTTAATCATTTCCCTCCGCACAAGGCCGTAATATCATTAACACACAGGGATTTACATAGAGTGAAAGTGAGAGAAAAGTCTGAGATGGATTGAGGAACGACAAAAGATGAGCGGGATTCAAGAGGATAGAAGAAGGCGATTGACATTGCATTTAAATTTTTGAAGATTGTCGCTATCAGGAAAGCAAGTAAAAGGAAGGGTGTTCCACAGACGGGAAGAGCGAGAAAAAACTGTTGGAGTAGAAGCGAGTAGAAGCGACGGTTGCATTTAACTATTTCAACAGTAAGAGGGTGGGACCTAAATGCTAATCTAGTAGTAAATTCACGTAACCATGGCACCAGAGAAAACAGTTTGTCAAAGTAGTTGCCATAAAAATATTTGGAGAAAAAACACAGGGAAGCCACCTCACGTCGGTGAGAAAGCGACTGGAGTCGAGATGTCAGGTTAGGGCCGATTATATTGCAGATCCTTTTATTGTTTTGGATTTTGTCAAGAACTTATAAGTAGTTATAAAATATCACGTTACATAAAACTAACTTCAATTTTTGTTTGTAAAATTGCGTTGTTTGTTTACGGTGTGGGTGTTACTACAACGTTTCGGTTGCGCCAGTCTACAGCCTTCCTCAGGTTTACAAAGTCTGGCACATAGGCAAAAATCATATTTTCAAGAAATTAAATTTTCAACATTTTATTGAATTAAAATATTAACAAATAACATCATCAATATGATTACCATCATTTGTGATGCAAATGTTGTTGCGCATTATAAGATTCACGTTAAATCAATGCAATAATTCTATATTGCCGTCAGTTTTAGCACATTGACTCTTTGTTTATTCTATCAAGTGTGTTGCATCGGTGATTTTTATTGAGTACACCTTCTTCTTTAGCATACAACAGAAAAGAAGTCAATTCTTTCTTTTTTCGATGAAACCATGTTTAATCTGCGGAACTAAAAAATATATAGTTAATGAGATGCCCTATGCGTCCAGACTTTAGAAACACCCTGTATAATCCTTAGCTACGTAGCTATATTAAACATATTATACAGGATGTCCCAGAATTAACTATTTCAATGAAATCGGACAATTCTTTTAAAAACTCACTCTTCTTTCTGTTCATGTTTAATATTTGTTAGAAGTGTATAAATTTCTAATTTGGTTTATAACTTTAAAATTCTTTTTTATAATTTTATCATCATTCTCTCTTAGAACCCTATAAATAATGAATACCCAAGAATGCATCTTTGTTGATCACCCGCTCCTTTGTATTTCTTTGCTGGGGTTTCGTAAAACAAAGGTTTATCGCTAAAATATCAGTAGGTTGTGCGGATGTGCGTTGTGGTACAGTGGATATCGAGAAACCGGGGAGCCGAGTTCGAATTCCAGTTGAATCCATTGTATTCACTTACGCGCAAATACCCTTGGGAAAGGTATTAATCCGTCTCTTCCTTCCAGTTATGGGTTAAATAGCAAGACAGATTGAGTTCTATAGTATAAGCCTTGGTCAGCAACCAGTCTACCGCTGAAAGCAATGGCAACCTACTGCAGGTTAATCTTCTGCCGAGTCAGTCATGTCTCTTTCGAGACATGATCGCCCAAGCGTGTATTACGTATGGCACTTGACTGACTGTAGGTTAGCTGAGGTTAAAGAACATATTCAGGAAGTAATGTAGATGATAATTCCTGAAATGCTTTAAAATGTGTTTCGCGACGCTACGAATAGATTTGAAATATGCAGAGATACAGATAGAGTCCATGTTGAAAATGTTCAATAAAGTTTCGACGTAAAATTTATAAATTTATTTGTTCAGTATCATAGGCTAGGAGCACGCAAGTAGTTGCAGAATCTAAATATATGTGTTATTGCGGCAATAGCAGATAAACGTAAAATTGTGTCAGTTTTTTAAAATAATTTGCCCGATTTCATTGAAATAGAGGGTGTTTTAGAATTAACCATCTATGCAAAAGCCGCATCTGAACGAATCCAGAGGATTTGAACACATGGTGCATTGGATATCGGCTCGGAACGAGAAATCGGGGAGCCGAGTTCGAATTCCAGCTGAATTCATTGCATTCACTTACGTGCAAATACCCCTGGGAAAGGTATTAATCCGTCTCTTCCTTCAAGTTATGGGTTAAATAACAGGACAGATTGGGTTCTATAGCCTTGGTCGGCAACCAGTCTACCGCAGAAAGCAATGGCAACCTACTGCGGGATAATCTTCTGCCCAGTCAGTCATGTCTCTTTCGAGACATGATCGCACAAGCGTGTGCACTTAACTGACTGACATCAGATTGGTTTTAAGTATCAAAACCACTCCTGGAAACTGACTTACCGTCTGGCCACTTGCAGGAGAGCATATTGACAAAAGGTTCATAACTTCCAGTTCAAGTGCAAGAATATAAGAGAAAAAAAGCTGTGCTCTTTAAGCCTATTCTAATAAAACTCTTTAGAGTTATTTTAATAAGACTTTTTAGGAATATCTTAATAAGACTTTACGTTTATTTTAATAAGAACCTTTAGGTTTATTTTCATAAAACCCTTTAGGCTTATTTTAATAAGACTCTTTACGTATTTTAGTAAAACATTTTAGTCTTATTTTGATAAGACTCTTTATGTTTATTTTAATAAAACTTTTTAGGCTTATTTTAATAAAACTCGAGACAAATAAAAAAGCAATAACTTATAGAAAATAGTATTGTGTGATATGGTGAATTATATTTGGAAAGAGAAGACTTACAGCTATATCAAGTTGAAACAATGGCTCTCGTACGATTATTAAAGTTAAGCAATGGTGTATCTTGTCATTACCTAGTTGAATCATCGCTCGGGAATACCAGGTGTTATAAACTTGGATATGTGTTTGGGCTAATAGATAACGGCTACGAATTGGAATCAAAGAGTCATGTTCACATTCCACTCGGGTTCGTTATATTCACCGACGAGTCCTATCCACTTTCACTAGGAAAAGATATGGATCTACCTGATCTTTCCCCTCAACTATGGCTTAATCAGTAGAACTTGTATCAGTAAGTTATTTTCTGGCTTTATTTTCTGGCTTTAATTAACCTGCAAATGGTTGATAAGCTGTAAGAAAAAAAATCAATCAGACAATCAATCAGTCTAGAAATAGAAAGGTACGCATTACCTTTCCTGAAATGTGAACAATTGGCAAATTATACTGGAGAGTGAAAACACTATGGCAAAAACGGAGATCAGTTGTCAGGTTTTCTAATTGGTTGTTTGTTTAGCTTCATATCAACCTCTATGAGTTTTTTAATGCCGAAACTTAAATATTTATTATTATTATTATTATTATTATTATTATTATTATTATTATTATTATTATTATTATTATGTCATTTTCATCATAATTCGATTTCTGCTATCGTCACACTACATACCAAGTCAGCAGAAAGACCTAAGGTAGGTCGTGGTGTGTTGTTATGGTTACATTTCATTTTTTTTATCCCCCATAACATCCCTAGCGTTACATAGACAAAGTTCTTCTTAGTGTATGGGCTGTACATAACAAGACAATTTTTTGTATATCTCTTAAGCTGGGGTTTCCAGGGATTCTTTCAAGGTGTTGTTTTGTTTCATCTTATATCATTCCAAGTGCACCTACTATCACTGGTACAATTCTGATTTTCAATTTCCAATTGTTCTATTTCATTATTATTATGTCATTTTTCATCATATTTCGATTTCTGCTATAGTCGCACTACCAACCAAGTCTGCGGGAAGACCTAAGGCAGGTTGTGGGGTGTTGTTATGGCTCCATTTCACGTTTTTTCCATCTCCCCTTAGTGTGTGGGCTGTAATTAATAAAACAATTTTTGTATATATCTTAAGCTGGGGTTTCCAGGGATTCTTTCAATGTGTTGTTTTGCTCCATTTTTTATCATTCCAAGTGCACCTACTATCACTGGTACAACTCTTGTTTTCAATTTCCACATTTTTTCTATTTCAATTTCCAGGTCTTTATATTTTGACAGTTTTTTGAATTCCTTGGTTGCTATGTTACAATCCGCTGGACAAGCCATATCAATTAATAGACAAGTTTTTTCTTTCTGGTTTTTAACAATAATAGCTGGCCTATTTGCTTCAATTTTTCTGTCTGTGTAGATGGTGTCATCCCATAGAATGGTGACATTTGTTGATGCAGTTCTTACTAATTAAGCAATAGCTGGGGAGAAGATGGGGATGCATCCCTTTCCTAAGGGTATTTGCGCATAAGTGAATATAACGAACCTAACTGGAATTGAAACTTGATTCTCCGATTAACAATTTTGAGCCATTATCCATTTCATCACCCACACATCGAATCTTACAGCACCTGGAATTTCGATGCGGTGACCTATTTAGGTACGTGCCAGGTTCGACGTTGCCTAACTTCGGTGATCGTACGGGAACCGGTGTTTCAGCGTGATATGGCCACAAGCCGGTTTTAATATTCTATGCCAAATAAAATTATATATACATTATAATTCTTTAAGGAACACTCTGTCATATAATAAAACGTGCATAGTGTATACTGCTGCTGCAACAGGAACATCAATCGTCTTGACGGATAAGCGACAACACAGAAACAACATGTATAGTGACGGTTGTGTGTAGAGTTGTAGCCAGAAGGAAGCACGCACATACAAGGGCTGGTGTTGTCTTTCTTGCGTTCTCTCCGAGTCCTCTGGCTGTTCTGCTTTTGACTGAAAAAAAACTCCGATCTTATTTAAGCTGAAATACCTCGAATTTCTACTTAATTGCACGTTTGTTTATCATATTGGTATTATTATTTCACATTCCTCTGTCATTGTTTTATATTTTTCTGACATTGAGAACTGTTGCTCTAACGCAAACACACTTTTGTTTGTCATTGTTTCTGACGCCAAATCACATTTCTGTCGGTTCAACCAAACTACATTTACATTTCTTTAATGAAAACATACTTTTGTTCATCATTGCCTGCATTACTACTTTTGACCGAAATAATATTTCTGTTGGTCACAGAATACATTACAGCTGTAGAATAATGTTTAATAAGAAATCAGTGCTGGTAATTTCGATCTTCAGTCGATACTCCTCTATGATAGATTTTTTTGACAGTGAAAGAAGATTGCGTCTTGTTTGAAGAAGGAGGCCAATGTAGGTGTTGTGAAGATTTGTGCCGCAACCTAGCCAACTGTTTTTTTTGGGGGGGGCGGGTTTGGTTTTTTTTGTTTGTTTTTTTCTAAATTGGAGAGTCGTGACAGAGAGACGCTAGCACTTCTCGTCCACCAAAGTCGTTTATTCCCGTGTTACGATGAGGGATCATACCCGGCGGCTCACTCACTGAAAGGAGTAAGAGTTTACCATAGATCTGTTTTCGGGATACCATTCCTGGTTATGGAATTACATTTGTCTCTTTCTTAGACGAAATCGGAAAGCTGAGTTCGAATTCAAGTTGGATTCGTTGCAGTCACCTACGCGCAAATACTCTTGGGAAAGGTATTAGACCGTCTCTTTCAGCTATGGATTAAATAGCAAGACAGATCGGGTTCTAATGCCTTGGTTTTCAACCAGTTTACCACAGATGTACTGGCAACCTACTGCAGGTAAATCTTCTGCCCAGTTAGTCATGACTTGAAAGAGACATGATCACCCAAGCGTGTATCATATATGGCACTTAACTGAATGTTTTATTTCATTACATTAGAGCGACGAGAATACAAATCCAGTTTGCCCATTCTACATTCAGAGACAGTAACAGTTACTTAATCCATGTCTAGAATTCTTCAAAGATCAAACATTTTGATTCATGATTTTCATATTGCTAAGGTTTGGTTTTCATCGCAAACCACTCTTTTTCCTTTGGTTTCTCCTCAGAAACTCAGTAAGCCGGCAAAAAGAATAAAAATAATAAAAAATATTATGCAAACTCTCATCAAATGTTTTTAGTGATAAGCTATTATAAACAAATACATAAATAACTTTATCAGAACAGTACCATGCACACACAGATACCGCGAACAAATATCAACATGCCAAAAAAAAAGGTTTTATGGTGTGAAAATTATTCCATATAAATCCCATTGGATCCATATTGTTCAACAATGTTCACACAGAAACATGTTTTTGTGTACTTTTATTATATATATATATATGTGTGTGTGTGTGTGTGTGTGTGTGTGTGTGTGTGTGTGTGTGTGTGTGTGTGTGTGTGTGAGTTGGAGACAATTTTTCCCTTTTAATCAGATTAGACGTTTTACATATCAACTTTAATATTCATCAAAAAGTAGGTCATCTTTGTTTTAAACCTCATGATTATGGCCCTATCTTGTCGATAACATCAGTTCTCGTTTGTTCACTTTAGTAAAACAAACTTTGAAAATAGTTATTTTTCTAAGGCTTTCAATTTAGCAAAGAATATTTTTCTCACGAATTCTTCTGGTTTCTTGGTTTCTTGTTAATTTAAATCTTCGAAAATTTAACTGCAATGTCAATCTTTATATATATGCATGCTGCAGTCATATCACAAGTCACGTAACCCATTAAGGTCATAGTTCCACCACATACACTGCATCCATTTCAACAATGGGAGTGTCAAATGCACGATAGTTTTACAGTTCCCTCTTCAGGCTGTTTTTGGATTCAGAGTTTTCTGCTTCTAGACTGGTTGTTACCTAAGGCTAGAAATCCCAATCTACACAGCTATTTAAATCATAGTTGCGGGGCCCCAATAAAGTAAAAACAAAGTTTTATTGTCAAAATCTTTGTTATTATTAAGGAAAGACCAAAGGATTTTTTTTTAAATTATTAAATCATACCTTTAATTCATTTTAAAGTCTTAAAAAATTTGGTTAATTCATTTTACCTGCGTCACCGAGTGATTATAAATTAGCGTAGGTAATTTTAGCGTCTTTTGTGGGGAAAAAGACATTTATTTGAAAATTCTTGCAAATATCAAGTAATTGTAAGATGTTTATCAGACTTTCATTAGTTATTCACAAATGAATCAAATTACTTCAGGAACGTTTCTTTTTAGAAAATATTAATACAATATTTTTTATATCTGTAAAACACACGCACACACATTTATTTATTTATTTAATTTCATAAAATTTCGTGAAATTCATTTTTGAGAAATTTATTTTTTATTAGATATAAGCAGAAGCCTTTGTAGAATTTTATTTTTTTTTCTAAAACTAGATTCCAAGTTAACGAAAACCTACTGCAAAATTTTTACAATGAAATAAAACTAAGACATTATCTAATTAGAAAAGCTTTTAATTGCTTTTATAAATAAGACATATTATGAACTTTAAAAAATGATGAATAATGAACTTGTACAATTTGTTTTTCATTTTTTTTTTTAATTTTAATAAGAATAATCTATAATGTTTTAAATCTTAAAATTCTGTATTAATTTGTAGCAGTTAGATGATATTTTTATTTAGTAAAAACTGTATTTAATGATCATAAGTGGAAAAGCTTACTATTCAGTGAGCTACAATATTTTAAAAATGAATTCTGATTTTTCTTTCATACGTGTATATAAACATGCCGATTTTTGTAAGTACGGATGTCTATACACAACGTTATCAGAAGATAAATGCTGCAACTATAGTAAATTTAAAGCCAAGTACTTAAAATTCTATAAAACATTAGATTACTCAGAACATTTTCCTAAATTTTTAAGATTACTCGGTAGTTAAAAAATGCATAAAAAGCGCTTATTTTATATTCAGGTATTTTTATAATGTTTCACGTATGAAAAATTAGTTAAGTTTCCCAAACATCAAAACGTGCATTTCTGTGTTAAGAATGCTTTTCTGCGATATTTCAAACTAAAATTAAGTAGTATTTGTTTCAAATCAGATTGATTAAACTTTAAATCAGCTAATCTTCCGGTAATAAAATTTCAGAAAAGTATCTTATTTTTTTAATAAAGAGAATTACGTTGTGTTGAGAGAATTGTAAATATGGCTAAAATCAGTTATTTTTAGCGATTTAAAAAAATCATTCCAATCGATTTAAACTCGTTTTGAAATAAAGCAAAGTATTTTGCTTTTTGAAAATATTAAATTAGCTTGAAATTAAACTAAAATAAAAACTTTCAAGAAAGACTTTTTACTTTTAAACATTTGTCTAAACATGAGGTCTCGCGTTTTTGGCTGTACCTATGAATTAATAATTTAATAAAATTTAGTTGTACTTTATTTTTTAATAATAGAAATAAAATAATAAAAACGGAAATTATTTATAATTCGACCCAATAAATAGCGTTCCTCAACTTTTCTCCTGACTGATCCGATGAATACCCTGATCCGATGCCACGACGAGTAAACAATTTCCTGTATTATCGCTCCATTTGATATACCACGTGACTATATATCAACTTTTGGGACTCACAGTGGAGGTAATAAGTTCTTGTTACTAAAGGTTCACATATCGAATCACTAGCAGATTAATTTGCGAAAACGAAAAATAATGTATTAGACATTCACGTGGGTGTGCGAAAGTGGCTAAGAAATAGTGTATTTAACTGATGGCGAGAGTTGCGAGCTATCAGATATACAGATAAGAGTAAGACGTACCGACAAATGATAAGTTAGATTTTCTTTTTCTTTTTCATTGATTAAAGTTTGGAGAAATGCCAACGCTTAACTTCTTTCTCTCACGTTGTCTATTCCGGAAGTGTATTTTCAAACTCTTTCTTTGTCATTTTATAAAATTTATGGAAATTTACACTATTGTCTTTTTCCTTTCATCACTACGACTATTTCACTTAATACATATTTCTACTGTTCTGTCCGCGCCACTCGGTGTTAACCATGATGAATATCAGAATAAATAGCATTCCAAATACCAGGGCGTTTTTCATCAAGCATTATTCATCAAACAATGTTTGAACTCTTGACTTAAAAGGTGTTAGTTTAATAATCTATCACTTCTTTTCATTCGGCGTTCATTTTTATTTGTTGTAACTTGTTTACCTGGACATTTGCCACACACCGTACTTAATGTTAGATAAAAATTTTCCAACCACAACACGTTTACTCCTATAGTCTTATGAATTAAGGATAGGTACCGGAAGTCTGCAGTGTGTTAGTAAACATTCTTCCAGGCCTGGTTCCCACTCCTTCCACGTCTTTGGAACAGGAACATATGTTTATCCGTTGTTCCTTGTTAAAGTTGGAGTTCCCGGTTTTTTCTGTAGCTTTCTCATTTTTTTTTCAAAGAAATACCTTGCATCTTAGTGTTTTTTTTTTTGCCTGACTTAGGAGAGAAATGATAAAAACAAATAACGAAGAAATTCCGGAAAAATATGTATACATAATTTGAATGTGTGTGTGTGTGTGTGTGTGTGTGTGTTTTAATTCACTTCAAAATTTAATAGACTCTACGGTCAGAATTTAATGTTTTTTGTCAATGCCTGTTTTTAACCTTATGAACGTTCTCGTTCGAAAACTTGATAACTCGAAGCAGTGAAATCGCAGACATCAAAATAAATATCCATTCTGTATTTGTGTTCGGTCAATGGCTGCCCTCAGTTGGTCGACTTTTGTCAGTTTTGTATGTCAGATTTAAGTAACCCATAAAAAAGTCTGAAAAGATGTGAGGTCAACAAGAGAGATATTCTATTGAACCTCTTTCTCTTTCACCTGTGTGGGGCTATAATCTTATCAAGGTAGGCATCATGACAGTAATATAGGGGTGTCCTATTTCATTGGATGTAAAATTGCTTATCCTCACCTTCTTGTGAACGTCACATAATAGTCAGAGCAAATTCTAGTGAACTGGTCAGTCACAGTACTGTCAAAAATGGGTAAGTAAATCTCTTTAACTATAAGGTCCAAAACACTATAACTCCTAGTAAATTAGCATGGTATTCGTCTATAATAGTCTATAATAGGTGGATAAGTGCGATTGCGACAATTAATTGAATTCCTTAATTTATATGTAGTCTCATCATTTCCAACAATCTTTGTGTGCATTTTCTACACATCGTGTCAAGTACCATTCATATCATTCATAAAAGTCCACTCTTTGGTCCGGATCATCTTTATAGAATCATTCTTGGAATTAAATTTTCCAGTAATAGTGCATCAAAACGCGATAGACGTTTAGTTCTAACATTGCTATAATATGACTTTCTCGCTGCACATATTTTCTTGAAGTCTGGCAATAAGTTTCTAGTACTATTTCTTACTTTTTCGAGTTCATCAATGTCTGCAGTATTCCATGACGTTTCTTGTAGACATTCTGAACAGTTCTATCTGCTTCAAACTGATCTCTAATTTTAGTGTAGGTAAGTTGCGGACGCGGATCTATTTTTAACCCTCTAGGGCCATTCGTATCATATTTGATACAGTATGAAAACAAGTCTTGAAAGAAATATTTTCCTGAAAAATTTTTTGAGAGAAATATTTTATAACTTTCAAATGAAAGCAGTACTGACTACTCAGTCAATGAATACCAAATGTTTCCTTATAGGGAAATACCAAATGTTTCCTTATAGGGAAATACTGTATCAAATATGATACGAATGGCCCTAGAGGGTTAAATAGACCCCTGAACTGTCTTTGCGCTTCCAGTGCGTGTTCAAGCTTCCAGTAGCATTTTAGGGCAAATTTAATTTCTCAAATCTCAACCTGGCTGCCATCATTATTTCATATTCATTAAATCTAAAAAGAAATCAAAATTGAGTTATCAACTGTCAGTGTATACATTTTAGAAACACCTTGTATATGATCCGATAGATATTTAGGCTATTTGTTAAGAAAAAGATGGTATTATATACCCTCTAATACGGTATCACTAATACTTTCCTTATTTCCTTGTGTATCGAGCGAAAAATCAATTAAATATTTAGCTAACCTCAAACCTTATTCGGTTCACTAAGTAAAAATAAATCATTTTTATTCTAGCTTTTTTGTTCTGTCATCTTCATTCATCTTTCAACCAACTTTAAAATCCTATTCTTTTATGTTCTTTCTCCGCAATTTCGGCCTTGTGCCGAATCTAAATTGCGCTTAGAAAACCACCTAGGTACTTTTGCAGTGCTTCAGAGAATTATGTAAATCACAAATTGCGCCTTGTTGAACATAAGTCGCAAGTTAGCCTTCACGGTCGATGAACTTTCGATTTTCACTGGATGATGCATATGTATAGTCATGAGAAAATGTACTAAATTAAACTATTTAAAAAAGTAACAATTGTATGTTCGACATCATTTTATGCTCGTGAAGAAAAGATGACGAAAATCTAATCATAGCGGTTTCTGCTGAAATAGAAAAGCGAAATCAGATACAAAAATGATACAGCACATGATGGAAACGTACGCCTTCATGTTAATTCAATGAAGGCTGTGATGGCAAACCCAGACAACCAGTTAAAGACTTTACGTTGTGACAAGATCCGTGAACTATATACTTTGTTTTTAAGAGAAGAAAAATATGATGGAGTCCCTCAGTCTCATTGGTAAATAGTCGGTGAATGGAAAAGGAAGTACAACATTTGTTGTCGGATTAACAACAAGCGACAACGTTGCAGTTCGATAAATGTCACAATATTGACAATGTCATATTTAAAGCCTGGCTCAGCAAGATTATTGGATTGTTTTTCAAATAATTATTTGTTCTTGCTCCTTTCACCACCCCCTTTTTTTTTACTTTTCTCTTTTAGATTTTTTAACATTTTTTTTCTTTTCGGAATTGTCTTCGCTGGTTTTCTTAATTCGTTACCTTTATTTACAAAACCTTGATTTGATGTCAAAAGAACCAAGGATAAGAAGAGTGTTAGAGCAATCTTTTAAGTCGTGAGGTTATACGGTCTGAAAATTAGCATTCGAAATACAATATCGTTTTATTTTTACTAAGGAATAGATTATTGGTGTTATTTTACTTTAAACAATATTTTTACCACCTGCAAATTCTAATTTTCTTCCATTCTATCGGTAAATAATTATCTCCAAAAACGTTGTATCATTTAAAAAGGTTACAAATAGACAAGGTGGTACTCGAGTGAAAGAAGAGCAACACATGCGTAGATGAAAGAAGAGAGGTTTGTTGTAAAGAGAATACGTTACGGCAAGACAGGGAAATGGTGGCAGGCTACTAATTACTGAAGCAAGTCACAGGTAGCTCCTGTGCTCACTATATACGGCTCCTAATATAGTCAGTCCACATAGACGATAGGGAGTGTGAGACATTCCATTACAACACCTCCCGCTGAGCTAATTTTCCGATTAAATTTTGCTCAATACCTTTTCTTTTTGGGGTCAGGACATAAATGTTTGACTTTTTTCCTCTTTCAAGTACTTTTACGTCTCACCAATTTTTGTGCTGGCGAAATTTGAGAAATTAGCGATTTTCGGCAAGCTGACATTTCCAGCTATGGCAGAGTTGGGGATACTTCCATCGGTACTGGTGGAGATATGGGAACTGGTATTTCGAATGCATCATATATTACCTCCATTGGTAATTCTTCATTAATCATGACATCTTTCATATGTCTTGGCCTTAAATGTCTCTTACATTTAAATTTTCTTCCTTTGAGCATGTATATCACTATGCTAAGTCTTTTGGTAATAATTACGTCTTCCCAGAAGCTTTTTCCACCTTTATTACTTCTGAAAAAAAAAAGATTGTCTCCTAGATTGTAAAATTTGGTCGCAAAGTTTTCTTTTTTTACCACCTTTCGTTGCACTAAACAACAGCCTGTCAAATACTGAAGATCAGTTCGGCTGGCGATAAGCCTTAATCTTACTTCGAATTATTAGTAATTCTGTAAACAATTAAAAACATTTGTATACCCTTCTCATGCATTGAGTCTTTCTTAGAGCTCTTTTAAAAGAGTCTACAAATCTTTCTGCTTGTCCATTTGATCTCGGGTGGTAAACAGAGGTCGTAATGTGGTCTATGAACAAAAATGTGCAGAAATTCTTAGATTCTCTACTGGTAAACTACATCCCGTTGTCACTGATTAAATTTTTTGTACACCGAAACGACTAAAAAGTTCGTTTAGTACATTCATAGTAATTGCGGATATCGAATGTCTACACTTAAATATTTCCGCCCACTTGAAGAAACTGTCCATGATTATAAGGCAGTAGTAATCCATCGTAGTCCAGCGTAGTCGGTGTGTAACCTTGTCTATGGAACACCCGTTTTAGGCCATGGTTGAATTTTCATTGGTGGTGCTTTTGCCACAAAGTGATAACCTCTACACTATTTTTACCATTTGTTCGATCTACTAGTCCATTCTAGGCCAATACGTGCAGCTACGCATTAATGATTCCATTCTTGCCATGCCCGGATAACTTATATGGAATTCCTTCAAGATTTTCTTTTGCAGAGTATATAGTATTGACACTCTATCTGCCTATTATAGCACTTGCTCGCAAATTGAGAAATGTCATATTTTAGATCCTTTTTAAGTTTTTCTTTCAGTCATACATTTTTTTAATGAATTCGTCCTTCTCACCTGCTTTTGTTATATCTTCTAGAGACACGGGTAACTCCCGTATTGTACTGCGTAGTAGTACTGATAATTCTTTTTCTGCATTTAAAGAAGCTATCACGTGTCTTCTAATGGTTCACAAATTTCGGAATCAACCTAGACAAACCGTCGGTGTGTCCTAGTTTTTTCGAGTGTAGATATTCCATCTTAAAGTCGTAGTTTGCAAAGATTATTCCCCAGCTCTGTATCCTGTTATCAGTGTGCGTGGGTATACATACCATTTCTAGATCCAAAAATTGTTAACAACAGTTTATGATCCATTTGTAGTGCAAATCTCCTTCCATGGATGAACCTGCGGAATTTTTTAACCGCGTAAATTATGGCCAGTCATTCTTACTCGATCTGGCTATAACTTCTCTCTGCAGGAAGCAGGGTTGTAGAAGCATGAGCTGTGGGCTTTGTATTCTCATCTACAAACTTATATAGAATTGCCCCTCCCATCCCACAGTTGCTACCGTCAGATGCTACAATTATTTCTTTTTTAGGGTAAAAATACGCTAACTAAAAATCTGATACCAGACAGCTTTTTATTTTCTGGAAAGTATCTTCGCATTCGTTAGACCAAATACATTTTGCGCTCGTTTTTATTGTCATTCAGTTGGGCTCTAAGATCATACATTTTGGAGATATAGATATTGTAATAGTTGGCCAAGCCTAAAAACACCTGAAGATTAATGACGTTGTTTGGCGGTGGCATATTTTTAATAGCTTCGACCCTTTCTGGGTCCGGTCTTCTTCCGTTCTCGTCGATTATTTGATCTACTTCATGAAGAACTCGCATTTATCTGAACTTAGTTTGAAGCCATATTCATCAATTTTCTGGAAAACTGCCTTGATATGTTTTTTGTTCTGTTCGTTGTTTTCGCTCTGTAGAAAAATGTCGTCCAGATACGCTATGGCAAATTCAGTCCGCATAGACGATAGAGAGCGTGGGACATTCCATTACAACAAAAATATTCTAACAATCTAAAAATATTTTCTAGTTTTAAATAACCTGCAAAAGATTGATAAGCCTTAAAACAAATCAACAAAATCGCTCAGTCTTTGTTCCCTACCTTCGCTTTTAACTTGTTTTTCTTGTTTTTGTTTTTTATTTGGCTTTATATTTCTTAATATTTACTTAGCTTAGTACGAGAATAAAACAAGTGAAATTTCTATAAATTTCGTTGTATTTATTTTCCAATGAGAGAAGGCCCTCTTATTTTAAAAAGAAATCAGTATTCTAAAACGTACCATCCTGAATATGACGATAAACTACATCCGGCAGCAAAGCCTCTGATCGAGAGGTTTCGAGGAGAGTGGAACCATTTCTTAATTACTGTCGTTCCTAGGTTCACACTGACCCAGGGTGGCAGCACCTGTTAGGGTCCCAGCTATAGGCAAATAGTGAACTCCCAAACTGGTATCAAAACATTATGAAAGTATAAAAATAGATTTTTATAATAAAACATCTGCAATTCATTTTTTTAATTCAATATTACCAGCAAGACATTTTTTTTTTTATTTTTTTTTTAAGAATAAATAAATATTGTCAGGAATACATTTGACTCGCAATTACCAAAAAAAAAAAAACTCTTTACAAAAACATATCAATGAAACCTGATCTACAAACCGATTTCTTACAAAGAATTTTTATTCTATTCATACGAACCTATTCTAAAAATATTGTCGGCATTAAATAACCCATTAATGTTGATATGCCGTAACACAAAATAAGCCAAACCCAAAATGTAATTTTCTTAACTAGAATGAAAAGGGAAGCATTTTGGCACAAGTAGGAAGTAAACAACGACTTCAGCCACGAGAGAAGCGACTGAAGCGTTTATTAGACAAAGTTTAGGCAAGCAGAGAGTGACAATAGTGGAGAGTTGATTTTCTAAGCGCCGCTTAGACATGGCACACAAAAGTATATAGTCCCCAGTGAGGATCGAACTCACTACTCAATTATAATAGGTTTCAGCGAGACAAGCTTGCTAAACATTACACTACGTAGAGATAATCCAATAAGAGCGGAGAGACTAGTGAGGATTGAGGTCAATACACTAGCGACTGGCCCGTGAGACGAGCATACTAATTATCGTACCACGTCAGGAGACATTTCTCCATTTTGGAATTTCATTATACCTTCCGTTTTTCTTCTCAACATTTTGTGTACCGCCCCCTCTTTCCTCTACCATATTTTTTTTTTTTTTACTTCTTCCTTCTTTCTTTTTCTCATCCAATCTTCTCCCATTCTCTCACTGGTGTTGTTTCTTTGCTTATCACTCTTTACGCTTCCTTCTCTCTAAATCCCTAAGACATTCTTCTTTTCTATCTCTCGTTATCTCTTTTACACCTTTTTAAATTTTCTTCTTTCTTCTTAAATCTCATTTTATTTGCAGTCTTTTTTTTTCCAATAACCTTATCTTTTCTTGTCTGCTTAAAAGCCGGTGATGATCGAAGATTTTTCCTTCTAGAAAATATCCCATAGTAAACAATACAGTTTGCATTCTTGGTTTTAAGACCAACAGCGAGGAAGGGCAGTCAGGTGCGCCAGTGTCAACACTGAAAGCCTAACTTTTTTTCTCTGGTATCAGTCCACCCTACAAACACCTGAGTAAACAAATATTTCTAGAGATAAAAAAGAAGCATATTGGTTGCACCGCAGTAGAACAATGGCTATCAATCTTGTTTCAAGGACTATTACTTATGTAGGAAGTTCGTTCCTCATGGAATGCATTATATTTGTGATGTGTTAGATGAATAATAAAAATATATTTTTAGAAGTTTACCTGTGTGTGCTGTTAAAGAACCCTTTAATAATTGGCATCAAAACCATGATCTTTTTTTCGACTATATTACTAGATTGGGTGTTGTACATTACATAAGTGGAAGGTCAGTCAGTTAGTTGCTATACGTGATACACGCTTGAGCGGTCATGTCTCTTTCGAGGCATGACTGACTACGTAGAAGATTTTCCCGCAGTAGGCTGCCATTACTTTCTGTGGTAGACCGGTTGCCAACCAATATTATAAAACCCAAACTGTCCTGCTATTCAACCCGTAGCTGGAGAGAGAAGAGATGGATTAATACCTTTCCCAAGGATATTTGTGCGTAAGTGAATGAAACAAACCCGACTGGAATTCGAACACGGCTCTCCGACTTCTTATTCCGAGACGATATCCATTACACCACAAAGCACAGAGACAGGGGATGGCCTGAATTCTTCATTACATACCTCACTTATCAGCATTGCCACTTGATATTAAACCTAGTGTCAATAATAGAAATACTTGGAAAACTGCTTGTTGGTAGTTAAAATAATATATATTAATTCATTTATATTTCATGTACAAAATAAGAGGGTCATCTGAAAAGCTCATAGGCTGGTTATGCATGCATTAATTAAAAAAGGACTTCAAAAGTAACTAGTCGCGACAAAATTTGGCATCGTGATTCAAGTATGTGCAGAAAATAGAATTTAGCCCCCTAACCCAAGAATGTTCATTGAATGTTCACCAAGTTACTAAATTTGAGGATAACACTCCAGCTTTATCAACAGTGTAAAAGTGGATAGCTGAATTTAGGAGGTGGGAACATCGATTGTGTTCTTCACATGTTGATGAATTGCAGGCGACTATCAATCAAATAGTCAATGTTATTAACATACCCCGTGGCAAAGTTGAGAATATTCCGCACAATGAACTTGACATGACGAAGGTTTCTGTTCTGTGGGTGACACATGATCAAAAGCGTATCAAGCTCGTCGAATCACGAGAAACTGACATTGTTTGGAGAAGATACAGCTGGTTTCTTTGAACGTTTCCTAACCTAAGACTGTTGAGTTCATCACTTTAAACAAAAGACGGAGAAACAATCCATGAAGTGGAAACTAATTTCCACCTGCTCCAAAGAAAATCATGTTCATTTCATCTGCAGTTTCTTTTAGATGCAAAAGGCATTGTTTGTTCACTATCTTCCCAAGTGGCCACACTATCAATAAATACCAACTTACTGAGGCATTTAAAAAAATTTCAAGACGAAACTCCCAGGAAAACTGACGAAAGGGTTCTTGTTTCATCAGGACAATGCTTCAGCACACAAGTTTTATGGCTACTGTGCGTAATTCTGTCTTTGGTGAACTGGTTGATCATTCTCCCTATTTTTCTGGTTAGGCCTCATCTGACTATAATCTGTTTCCCAACACGAGAAATCGCTTGGCTGGGAACCAGTATCGCAGTGATTATGACGTCATATCTGCTGGTAATTTTTTTCTTTTTTTTTTCTTTTTTTGCCACCAGCATGAAAAATTCTTCACAAATGGTATTCAAGCAGTGAAGCACGAATGGAATGAGTGTATGAACCGCAAAGAGGACTATGTTAAAAAATAAACCCCATTTGGACACATTCCATGAGAGTATCTTGAACCTTTCAGCTGACCTTCGTACAAGAATATGTTGGGCAATTATTTGCTGTGAGGAGCAATTTTAGAGAACATGAAAGGCAAATTAGTTGTACTTGAGGAACAGCAGCAATGTCTACGAAATAGCTTCCGCTTATTAGAAATAAAATAAAACGGATCTTAAGTTATAGGACTACACATTTTGATACCCACACTTTTTATTACTCCACGTTTGAAAATATTGTTTGAATTATCCTTCCTTAACGTTAGGATAACGTGTAATAAACAAAGAAGCTGGAAGAGTGAGAAAATGTGAAATAGAGAAAGGGAAGAAATAAAAAAAATAAAAAACTGGAAGAGGAAAGAAAAGAGAAACAACCGAAGAGTTTTAAAAGAAAAAAAAACTGTAGAAACAGAATTCAGAAGTGAAAAAAAAATCGTCCCCGACATTGTGCGATGATTAGCAAACTCGTTTCGCAGGCGAAGTCACTAGTTTTCCCAATATTGTAGCCCTTTGCTAAAATAAACTTCGTTTCTTAGTACTATGTTTAGTAGCTAAAGTAGTTGTTCTACTTGTCATGACTTGAGGTCAGTAAAGAAACTGGAGGTCAGTAAAGAAACGTCTACTATTAACATTTTAACGTCAGAGATCGGATATACAGCATAAAATTTTACATTACTTACTTATTATTACTTAATCTGACTTACTTATTAAAACATTGTTTTTCCAGAAAAACGTACAGATCTTAGTTCAGGTGCGTGTATAATTTTTGCAGAAAATTATACAAGATGTATTGTGAGTAAATAAACTATCTGCGCAAGAGAAAACTTGTTAATTTCCCATGCGAAAATAATATTATAAATTTACTTTAGGATTTATTCTATTTATAATTTTTCTTTCTTTTTTTAGTTCAGTTTTCATATTTTCTAAGCCTAATTGTTATTATAGAACTATTTGGGTTATTTACGATTTCTCAAGGACTAAATCGAATAATAAATCCTAAAATCTGCATAATTTTCATGGACTGTTTTTACTTTACCAGTTCTATTTTGACAATTTGTACATCTTCAGTCTCGTCCTTTTGAGGGGCACAAAATTAGGCGAAATCCATAAATATATACATACAGAATTTGATTGAATTTTGTACTGAAAAATAAATCATCTATATTAATGGAGAAGCGCTGGATTCAATTAGCTACCTCTACAGATTCGCGATACCTAAAGTTTAAAATGAATGTTTAAAAATAAAAATAAAAAATATCTTTCTTGAAGCTTTTATTTTAGGTTTTAATTTCAAGCTTATAGATTTAATTTAATATTTTCAATAGGCAAAATATTTTTACTCTATTTCAAAACTAATTTAAATTGGTTGGAATGAGATTTTTTTAAACTGATTTCACAGCACCATGTAATTCTTTTCATTAAAAAATCTTCCAGAAATAAACTATACTTTTCTGAAACTTTATTTGAGGAATATTAGCTGGTTAAAACTGCAATTAATCTTATTTAAAACAAATATTATTTACTTTATGCTTTAAATACGGCAGAAATACATTTTTTAACAAGGTGATAGCTCTTTATTTAAGATGTTGACAGTTTGGTAACATATTTTTATGCTTTTCTAAGGTGGCTATATCTGTAAAAATAATTGAATATAACATGAGTGACATTTTTATACACAGTAATCTTAAAAATTTAGGAAAATATTTCCCGTAATCTAATGTCTTATTGAATTTTGGATATTTGGTTTTAAATTTACTATATTTATTGTTCTTATTTTCTGATAATGTCATGTATGAACATCCGTATCCACAAGATTCTACACGTGAATACACCCCCCCCCCCCAAAAAAAAAAGAATTATTTTAAACATATTGGTATTTGGTGATTTACGCAAAGCTTTTCCATTTATAATTATTAAATACGAGTGTACCTCTGCCGTCAAAAATGACAGCAAAATAGTTGAGAGTATTGTTAATTGTTTCCTCACAAGTTATCCCCAGCGAGCGTGACAGGAGGGAATATATATATATAAGGGTGTTTATTAAAATAGAGAGGATATATACATATATATTCTTCACTATACGACGACAAAATTATTGAAAAAATTTTTAAACGGCAATGTTAAAGAGCAAACACGTGGCAAGGGTTTTAATAAATAGTAGTAAAGTTTAATAACTGACAGTAAAGGGAATGAACTGAGCCGAAGCTACCTCACTATTGTCTGTTTCTCTCTCTCACTCTTTCTCTTTCTCTCTCTCTTTCTCTCTCTCTCCCTCTCTCTCTCTCTCTCTCTCTCTCTCTCTCTCTCTCTCTCTATGAGCATGACGAGAGGGCTATATATATTTGCATTTGGATGTTAGTGGATTACGCAACCTTGGTTTCAACCTTTTGGTATCTCCAGACGTTTTAAATCAACTGATTCTGCCACGTTTTCTTCTTTGTTCTTTGAAACGCATGATTTTATTAAGTGTGGGTTGTTTGGATTTAATGTAGATGGCCTCCAATATCTGAAGGTTCTTTTACTGTGTGTATGAGCGAGGATTATTGTATTGTTGACTAAAATCTGTCTGATATTACCTACATGACTATGTTTAAAATCACGTTTAAATCTGGTCATAACACATTACATTGCATTTAAATATATGGTTCTGTTATCATTTCGAGCTCTCACGCGGTGTGACGTCATAGAATCGCATTACAAATTTACGAACTGCGTTTGCTATTTTTGGTAACTTTTATTGTTGCTTAACAAAGTTTTATGTCAACACATGATAAAATCGTCGCTGATGGGGGATGTTTTTATGTTAACGTCCTTGTAACCTCTCTGAAAACGGCTCATGTGAGCCGAAAGCTTAGAAATACGATGTTTAGAACGGCTCATGATTAAACATAATAGAAATTCATTGTCTTTTATATTTAACAGTATACGTTTAGAAAGTTATCTGCTGCTTCGATACACAATATATATATATTAGTAATACAAATCAGGTCACTTCGCAAAATTACTAAAATTAAACGAATTTTAAGGTGACCAAAATGTTTAGCAAAATAGTGCTAAATAGAGATCTATTTTGAATTTTATATCTACAAATATCGGTTTACTAAAATAATTCTGAAAAGATAAAATATTTATGACAATAGTTTTCTTTTAATTCAAGTGCTCATTATCAAAAATGAATTAAGCTAAATGTATTATATATGCGTGTGTGTTTATGTACGGTATAGATATAGAGTATTTATCTACATACGCTCTCTCTTCGATATTGAACTCTATTCTATAATTCTTGTAAGTTATATATATATATATGTGTGTGTGTGTGTGTGTGTGTGTGTGTGTGTGTGTGTGTGTGTGTGTGTGTGTGTGTCCAGATAGGTCAATAAGATGTGCAATGTACGGTTCTGGAAATTTTAATGACCTCTTCAAAATTACAAACGGCGTTCTTCAAACCTCCGTTTTTCATTTTCTTTGGCCCATAATTCCACCTATATCAGAATTGAAGGGACTAATGACTTCCTGTCACAACTGACCCTTGCAAGAAACTAATCTGCTCAAATTTAATTACCGCCAGTAAAACATCAAACGGCCTTACAGGCTTTTATCCCATTACATTTTTTTTTATCATATCTTATACAGGGTGCGATGGATAAATTGTTGCCCAAATTACGCAATAATGAAAATATCACTGACATCTCCTTTTAACAAATATATTTACCAAAATTATGTAAAATATCTTGAAATACAAACGAGTAAATTTATTTAATAAAATCACCATTAACTTCAGCTACGGTCCCCAGACGACTTCGGAATATCCCGCATCTATTCCGGACGATCTTTTTGTTTAAGTTGGTGAATGCTGCCATAATTCTTGCTTTCAATTCATCTTTGGTGTTACAATGAGCCTTGTTGGTCTCTCGCTTTACTGCACACAACAAGGGGCCAAATGTAAGGGCTGGTGTAGTTGCAGAAATTGTCTGATGCCCATGGCAGGGTTCTCTTGTTTGTATGGCATGGTGCAGAGTCATGTTGCCAAACATAGTAACTTCAAGTAGCCAGTCTAAGAGAGAGAGAGAGAGAGAGAGAGAGAGAGAGAGAGAGAGAGAGTATTATTGTACTTGTAGCGTTATTTGTGTTTTAAATAATAAATTTAAGTTTTTCTTAGCAGTTTTATCTTGATTCTTCTTCGAATAAGGAAAATATTGTTATTGTTTCATTTGTTTATTTTTATTTATTTTATTAAATCAATCATTCAGTTCTCTCTATGAACAACATAGGAAGTCTTAGTCTTTAATACAATACATATCTAATTATCTACGTGTGCCACGCTTTTGTTGTAATGAATTAAATTAAATGTATTTTGTAAATGCATTATATTTCCGGAGAAAATGACTGTAATGGAAGAAAGAATAAGACAACAAAGAGAGAACGGCAGAGAAGACGAGAACGACTACGAGCAGAAGAGAGACAAACAATCCATAATAAAGAATGAATGCAAGTAAAAAGGAATGATATGAACGAAGAAGAAAGAAAACTTATGATTGTTATTAAAAATTTATGATTGTTATTTTCTTAAAGATGTTAGTTCAATTATTTAATGATGCAATAGGGGAATATCTATAGATAGTTTATTGTCATAGAATTTGCCAAGCGTTTATATCTTTAATATATACGTAATATATATGTAATATATATATAATATTTATATAATATATATAATATATATATACACAATTTTATATATATAATATATATAAAATATTTATATAATATATATAACATATAAATACAATCTATAATATACATATACAATATATAATATACATATATATACAATATTTATATAATATATAATATTTATATAATATATATATGTATACAATATTTGTATAATATATATATACAATGTTTATATAACGTATAATATATATACATTATTTATATAGTATATATAATATATATACAATATTTATATAATTCATATATATGATATATAAATATATACAATATGTATAATATACATAGAACATATATAAAATATAATATATGCAATATTTGTATTATATATACAATAATATATATATACAATATTTACGTAACATATATACATATATATATAATATTTATGCAATATTTATATAATACAGATATACATACAAAATTTATAATACATATATATATATATATATATATATATATATATATATATATATATATATATTTATATACATAATGTTCAAACAATTAATTTCAAATTGTCGGTTGTTTATAACCAAGTTTCGTTGAAATTCGTTAATTTCCGTAATATATATATATATATATATATATATATATATATATATATGTATATATATTAATAAGCGAATACACATATAGGTGCATTTATGCATGAGTCTATGCCTTTGATTGCGATGGGTTTTTGATGAAATCTCCCGATACAACTGTAGAATAGAAGATCAAAAATCTTTCTCTTTTTCTTCTTTGCGCTGCCTTCTCTTTATCATTTTTATTTTTCGTTTTCTTTATCCCATCTTTGTAGTTTTCCCTGCTGTTCTTCCGGTATCAATGACATTGCACGACACATTGATTGTCTATAATAAGCATAGATACACATTACGATAACAGCATCAAAATAGCTTTCCTCCTTCGAATCGAATGAACGTAAGGTCAGTTAAACAAACTTTGCATAGAAAAAATAATTCACATACAAGATTGATGTCGCCGGAGCTTCTATGGCGAGAAATGCATCCAGTGTTTTTTTGAGTGCTACGAATTACCGCTACGAACATTCGCAACAGTGTAGGACAGCGGGGATTTATATTGCATACATTTGAAGCCAACTTCAAGATTATCAAAGCAAGTCAATAAGTTGATTTTAATCACTAGTGAGCCGCTAAAGAATAACAAAATAAACATTTGTGACTCCATACTACTCTTCATCCAATACAAGGCCTAATAGCCTCACAAGGTAGTTTGTTACTATGTGGTATTGGAAAAACATAAAGGTTTTTTTTTATTCTCTTTCTGCAAATTATCAGCCATTTGTACGTTATTGAAATCCAGAAAATTTTTTTTATATTGAAAGATTTTTTGTGATAATGATTTAGTGATACAAGTCTTACTAATTGACCCATATCTTGAGGGAAATGGGTGCTTACTTTTCACAATTTGATTTGTGCATAAGTGATTATAACGAACCCAACCGGAATTGGGACTCGGCTATCCGATTAACAATTCCGAGCCATCATCCTTTACACCACCTGCTTATTAAAGCTTGTAGGTACAGCCCGGGATCGACGTTGTTTAACTTGAATGATCGTACGGAAACCGGAGTTTCATCGTGATGTGACCGTAAGCCAGTATAAAAAGGGCAAAAAGTGAAGTTCATGTGGCTAGGCAGGAAAAATAACGGTTAACTTGAAGAGGTCATGATTGTAGTAATTGGGAAAACATCCTGAACGGGAGTTTGTTCTATAAAACAAGATTTCTTGGGAAGAAACTGTTTGAATGGAACTTCATATTTAATGGAATACAAAGTGAATTCGTGTACGTGACATGACGGATCCCAATTGTAAAGATCAAGGGTAGTGAGACTTAGGAATGTCGCTCATCAGAGCAAATGCCATTGAAATAGTGATAGAGCAGCGAGATGCTCACAACTTTTCGTCTGTGGAAAATCGAAGTTAGTAAGTATATATGCGAATCATGGAACAGTTTCTAGGTGCACCTCCAAAAATTTAGAAGACCAGAACTTAGCAGCTCATCTGTCCTCTGAGGCAGTTCAGGGAACTTAATGAGGAATGGACTGGCTTGTAAAATTCAATACAACCAACATCAAACTAGTAAAATTTCACTACCACTAAGTGGTAGAAAATGGTCGGTTCATTGTACCGCTCCACTGAATGCTTTATTTAAAGAGTAGATGGTTCTAATTCCACTTGCCATCCTTTGGTTATAGCAGTTTCAGTAAGTTCCCCTTAGTAACTAAACTCACTAAGCTTCTTTCCCTCTGCTGTGGACAGTAATTGAACTCAAGTGCAATACACAAGTCAAGTATTAGGGTTTGTAAGTATTTACACTACTTACATTGTTCGGAGAATGTGCGTTGTGGTGCAGTGAATATCAACTCGGAACGACAAATGGCGGAGCCGTGTTCGAATTCCAGTTGAATTCTTTGCATTCATTTACGTACAAATACCCTTGGGAAAAGTATTAATCCGTCTCTTCCCTCCAGTTATGGGTTAAACAACAATAGGACAGATTGGGTTCTATAACCTTTGCTTGGCAACCAGTCTACTGCAAAAAGCAATGACAACCTACTGCGGGATAATCTTCTGTCCAGTCAGTTATATATCTTTCGAAACATGATTGCCAAAAGCGTGTATCACGTATGACACTTAACTGACATTGTTTGGACTTGTCTTCATTTTTATTGCCATATTCCAGACGTTTCGGTCGTTGTACGCTCGGTCATTTTTCGAGTGATATACGTTGGAACTTCGAACCGAATCTTCTATTTTAAGAGTAGTTCTAATTCCACATGACATGTCTTTAAATATCTCGGTTTCAGTTAATTCCCCTTAGTAACCCAACTCTGCAAGTTTTTGTTCCTTTTGTCGTGGACTCAAGTGCAATACATCGGTTATGTCATTTTTAAATCACTCAGCCAACGCTTTTATCCACTGAGTCATGTGAATGTGGTGAATATGACAATAGACAACAGTACGGACAATGTAAATACTTACAATACCTCATCTCAGAAATATTGGCTTAGGGTTTGTAATGCGATAAATAATTCAGCACTCACAAGGCCGCATAGACACTTTTGATCAAAACAGGTAAGTGAGGACTGAAGCTCCAATCTAGATATGGCTACAATATTCAATTTTGGTGTGATCTGGTTCTTGTTAAGACAGAGTATAGCAAAGGGAGTCAGATACCTAGTGGAGCGGTACAATGAACTGACCATTTTTCTCTAGCAACAGATCGGATATGTGTGTTCTACTTGAGGTCATGGGTGAGTTTGTCTCTCAATAGACGTTTAAAGCAATGAGGCTCGTTGAAAAAAGACTCATACATCAGGATAGATGAAAGTTCAGGATTTGCTTAGTGCTAGTGGAATTTTAGTCGTTTGATGTTGGTTTTATTGAGTCTTACAAGCCAATCCATTCCTCATTAAGCCACCTGAGCTGCCTCAGAGAACAGATGAGCTGCTAGGTTCTAGTCTTCTAAATATTTTGAGGTGCACCTGAAAACTGTTCATAGATACTTACTAACATTCAGAGTATGTAAACTAGTAACTGAAAAAAAGAACTGTCAACCCCAACCTCTACGCAACCTTCCATTTCAGTCACTGCTCATAATATCAATTATTTTTAGAAATATTAATAACTTGCCAGGTTTTATTATGCAATCTAAGTGTGACAAACACATAAAAAAAATATCGCTTAAACAGATTTTATTAACAATATTCTAGAAACATGAATAAATTATTATTCCATTCTTTAACATTAATCTGGGCTCCTTATAAAGTTCATCTGTTTTTCACCCATGGATTTTGGTGACCTTTCTACTTTAAATATCATAAGCATCTCTAATTTGGTATCAGTCGACCACACAGACTTATTTTCTTTCTATATCCTTTCTAGCGCTCCAAACACTTCGTTTCTTTCTTATCCGTGAATGTCCGTGATTCTTTGGAGAAAATGGTGGAATGGTTTCTGATATTTTCCACAGTTTTCAATTGAGAGTTTTAATTTGTTTATTTGTAACAGCTTTTAATGCTTTCCAGATAACTTTCCAGATAACTTAAGTTTCATATTCTCAAATTTATCTCTGTTAATGACAGAGGACAACTTTTCAATAGAATTGATATCTAAAACTGTGGAAGTCATTTGCATAAAATTGGTGTTTCTATTTTCATGTAATTATTCAGTCTGCTAAATCTGTTATTTGTGTTATAGGTTTATTCATTTTGCAAATTTTATAAAAACAATTTAACCCTCTTCTTCGTGTACGTGATGCTTTTTACACTTTGTTTCCGTTGACCCTTTCCGCCTAGCAAGGTATATCTTTTAAAATGTTAATGATCATATAAACAATTTTTATTAATTGACGCCACAACCACATGAATTTACGTGTGCTACCAGATTGGCATTAAGGTCCCACCCTTTTACAGTTGAAATAGTTAAATGTAATCGTCTTTTCTACTCTAATAGTTTATTTTCTAGCACTTCCCGTCTGTGAAAATCACTTCCGTTTACATACTTCTCTGATAGCTACACTCTCCAAAAGTTTAAACGCAAAGTCACTTGCCATTTTTATCTCCTTGAATCCCATCCACCTCTTATCTTTTCTTCGGCATCCCCTGTACCTCATTTTTTTTTTCTTACTGTAACCTCATGCGTAACAGTGACGGTCCTGCTTTGTTTTGGGTGACATGACTAAAGAAAAAAAAATTTCCTTCTCCGTTCATTTATGTACACTAGAGAATTTTACTATTCCCTCGATAATTTTCTAAGCGTCTATGTAGTTTTCTGATTGCACACACACACACACACACACACACACACACACACACACACACTTATGCTATGTACTTAATAATTTGTCAGGTTCGTTTGTTTTCAAAATAGAACTTTAGATTACTTTCAGTTGCTAATGATATGTTAAAAAAGGGTAATCAACCTATTTTCTTTTTAAAAAATAGCAATTACAGGCCTTGATATACGGGTAGTGTAATGTCTATATAATAAAATGGAATCAGAGGGTTCAGTCCAATTCAGAAGGACAAATCTGCATAAAAATTAATAAATGACGATGTCGCATGCAGCTCATGAAATATCGCTGAGTTTACAAACAGCTGGTCGTTTAATCGATCAATATCCCATTATATTTGTGCTTGTCTCCCCTTCGTTAGTTGGCATGACCGTTATGTCCTGCCAATACATCATAAATGTTGGACGATTGCGTTTTGATAAACAAAACACCTCAGAGACGCTACTTGGGTTCAGTGAAAAAATAAAAGAAAGAGTTCAGCGTCTGTTTCAGTGAAATAGAAAAAATTGTCAATTTCAAATATTTTTTAAAATATTTCTATTTCTAAAAATTACAACCAGCGTTCATATTTATAATTATTACGGCAATATTTCGTTAAAGTTAAGCTCGAATATTTGACGATGCAATAGGGAAATTTCTACGGATATTTTATTGTCATAGAACTAGCCATGAGCTTACTCAATCATTAACTTAAGAATTAAGATTAATCATAATATTAAAATAGGAAAACCGTGAAATTTTCAGGGGCTTTTCTAATATTTATAATTTAATAGGTTGGCCATTATAGGTACTCCTGGGGGCTCACTAATAATTTTATAAACAATTTAGTACACTTTTAATGCATCTACCCTTTCTGATGAGACCATATGGTACAGGTTATGTCCAGTTTAAGCTGAATTGTTAAGCTGAATTGTTATCAGCACGGGAAGGAATTGGTTGGTTAGGTTTTTTTATCATTAATTTGAAAAGACACGATTCTGCATTATATCGCATGGTCTAATATCTTCACAAAAGAAAATCCTCGCCTCTGCACGTGTCAGTGTCTCAGTCAGTTAATTGGCATACGTGATACACTACTAGGATGTGCGTTGTGGTGCATTGGATATCGGCTCGTAACGAGAAATCGGGGAGCCGAGTTCGAATTCCAGCTGAATTCATTGCATTCACGTACGCGCAAATACCATTGGGAAAGGTATTAATCCATCTATTCCTTCCAGTTATGGGTTAAATAACAGAACAGATTGGGTTCTATAGCAACCAGTCTACCGCAGAAAGCAATTGCAACCTACTGCGTGATAATCTTCTGTCCAGTCAGTCATGTCTCTTTCGAGACATGATCGCCCAAGCGTGTATCACATATGTCATTTAACTGACTGATACACTACTGGGCGTACAGGTTTCTTTCGTTCCATGATTGACAAGTCAGAAGAATTTCCCGCAATAGGTTGCCATTTCTTTCTATGGTAGTCTGGTTGTCATCCAAGGCTATAGAACCCATTCTGTCGTATTATTCAACTCTTTAATCCATCTTACCCAATACCTTCCCAAAAAGTATTTACACGTAAGTGAATGCAACAAATTCAACTGGAATTTCTCATTCCAAGTCGGCATCCATTGCGTCACAAGTTGGTTGATGAAAAAAATACTAATAATTGAATTAGCACTTGGAGAAACCACTCTCCCACTACCACCGAGCAGGCAGTAATAACTGTAAAGAGTATACACTAATTGTCCGCCTTGACAGGAGCCAGCATACAAACATGGCGTTCATAATCACACCTTATCTGCTTACTAGAATGCACTTCCCCTGCCAACTCCTCATGAACATTCCACACAAAATTAATTAGTTTATTTCTGTTTTTGATTTTCACAACAATTGAAGTATACTTGTATTTTAACTTTACTTGAAGAGTTTAAATATATGAAGCATATTAATTATTTAATTTACTTCATTAAATACGATTGGAAAGTGAGCGTTTTATAAAAAAATTGTAGCAAATAATATGTTTGTGCACCATAAACGAGGAGAAATTTTTTAAAAAAATACACGAATATATTCCAAGCATTGTAAAATCTTAGTTCATACAAGCCGAAAGTAGGGTCTTTCCGGAAATTATTCAACTATTTTGAAAAACCGGTTGTTGGCTTCATATTGTTTGGTTGCTTTTGTTTAGCAACATATCAACCTCCATAGGTTATTTAATGCCAAAATGAAAAAATTGTTGTACATAATTATATGCTTTCAGGGTAGGTAAAGTTTTTTTTTGTTTTCTTTTTCTAAATCTAGTTTGTAGATCATAAAATGTGTCGTTAGAAATTTAACTATAAAAATGTATCTTTGTAATTTTTTTTGTTAGTATTGCATTGATTGTCATTTTGCTATAAAAATGTCTTGTTGCTCATTATGAAAATGAGCTGTTGATTTTTGTTTCGGGAGGATCACTATTTGCCCATAGTTGGTTCTACCACTTCAGGTTAGGGTGGACCTGGGAACAACAGCAGTTAAGAGGTGGTCCCACGCTCCTGAAAACCTCCAATCTCCGGATCGGAGACCTTGTTGCAGAATATAGCAAGACGATTTGGTTTCATATAATTTTATACTTAATCTTAGACGTTCTTATAGGTCTTACATGAACAGACACTCTTCTGTGGGGTTACTTAGTCTCTAGTGAAACGTTATTGGATGAATATGTGTATTGCATGATTGTCATATTCGCAATGACAGAACAGGTTAATCAGCAAATTCTCAAGCAGGTCGGTTTTTTTATTTTTTTTTATTCTTTTAAACATCGCAACACCCATGCCTGTTAGCTCCCTGAAGCTTAATCACTACTTCTGGCTCGTTTTCCATGTTTTAAAAAGACGATTTCAGAGCGTTAACGGGAAAAAGCTCTGAGGCAGTTGACAGTGATCGAAAAAAAAGGCACTGCACACTGTTTTGAAAAGTTGTATGGACAATTAGGTAACTGTACAAAAACCGAAGATTAGTAGTATGAAAAAAATAAAAGGTACTATTACCCTAGATAGGCTAATGGTAATAAAACTTTCTGTTATGTGAACCAACCCATATGACACATGAACTCGTCCAAGTTATATATAAGTAGCAGTTCTGCTTTGGAAAGAGAAAAAGTAAGTAAGTATTCCAGCGTAACTCTGACAGCCGCACTAATAATTGTTAATTGGTATATGTTTGTACTACTGTTTTAGTAATATATTTGTTTAATGCTATTCCGTCTTTGTGCCTTTATTTCTGGCCCCCAACGGACCCCAATAACTTAGTAACGAGGTCGCAACACTTTCGTGTCCCAAAAAACAAATACGATGTGCAAAAAGAATTATTATTCTCTTGACACCGCTATTTCTGCTTACACTTTTGACACCCTCAGCAATATGAGTTTTTAAAACTGATGATTAGAATTTTTAATAAAACTCAGACATATTAAGGTGAATTATGCATTTTCTTTATTCTTGAAGATTGAAAACAAAGATATTAAACACTATTAGTTTGCTTATCAACAAGAATAATTTTATATTTACAAGCTTATAAAAATACTAAAAAAACAAACTATAATGTAGTATATATTATTTACCATTTTATAAAGAAATAAATATTAAAATCATTTTTTTTATTCGTAAATTTTAAAAAATGTTTTCAAACAATAAAATTTAACTGAATGCATTATGATTAGTAACTATAATTCTAAATTTGGAAAAATATAATTTTCTAGAAATTTTTTTATTTATCTTCGTCACAAATTAACTAAAACAGGTTGAGGGTATCTCTTCCTCTTACATGTTTTGATAATTTTGTAGATTTTTTGTATCAACTTTTAAATACAAAGATTTCTTTTCAAATATACTTCTTCATATAATAAGGTAAATAATAAATATCGTATTGTACTTGGTTCACGTATTGTTTAATCGTGTAAATAAACATTGACAGGGGAGTCAAAAGTGCAAAGGGAATAACCGTTCTTTTGGCACACTTTATTTTTTTGCAGGCACGAGGGTTAAACATTTCTGGTATAGATATTAATGGACTAGATTGTTTCCGGGCAGTTTGCATTATATTCATTATACCACGACTTGTTATACTCTATTTCCATAGTTCTACACTATTTTTAGGCAGTTTGTGGTATCGTTTCTGAAGTACATGAAGTATCTTTAGATTTACTAATTAGAATTCTAAAAACGCCAAGAATAAAACAACTTCATTTTAAAATGGTCGCTTTTGACTGTAGTGTGACAATTGTCATATCGACGTGTATTTTTTCTCATGATTCGAGCATTGATGATGGGAGTAAAATAAGCAACATTTTCGGCATATTATTCCTTAACAAAAAATGGTAAAAGTACGACACAAATAAAAAAGGGGGTGGGGTAATTTATACAGAATGTATTGTGAATGTTTGAACTGGTCAAATATGGCTTGCAAAGTTATGCTGGCTATTACTAGCTGTACGAAGCTGAACGGTCTAGTCGACTTGTTGATGTCGATAGTCACCAAATGAATACATTATTTAAGAATAATAAATGCAGGAAATGCTTATTAACAAAGTGAAAACACGGAAAATAATTAGTCTCAGCTTAGTTGTGTTAGTGAGCGTCATGCTAAACTTACATGTAAATTTAAAACGTAGATACCTATTTGTACGATTTTTATAAAAATTAAAGAATGTGTGTTGTGGTGCAGTCGATAACGACTCGGAACGAAGAATCGACAGAGCCGAGTTCGAATTCCAGTTGAATCTGTTGCATTCACTTACGAGCAAATATCCTGAGAAAAGGTATTAATTTGTCACTTCTCTTTCCAGCTATGGGTTAAATAGCAGGAGATTGGGTTCTATGGCCTTGGTTGGCAACCAGACTACCGCAAAAAAATGGCAACCTAGTGCGGGAAAATCTTCTACCCAGTCAGTTATGTTTATTTCGAGACATGATCGCCTAAGCCTGTATCATGTATGGCACTTAACTGACTGATGATTGGTGAAGTATAATGGATACTTTACAACAATGTAAACTTTGATAAGTCGAGAGGCACACAAAATAAACCACAGATAGCGTACCAAAGAACAGCCCTGGGATTAATGATGGGATTGAAAGGTAATTATGTACTGTAAGTTCTTTAGAGATAAGCAAATAATTGACTCAAACAAGCATTGGTGTTCCTTGGTCATGAACACTTGGGTCTTCGTACTAGCAATCCTGTCATTCCAGTTTTATTCAGAAGATTTAGCTCAAACCGTGGTATGGTTTTCAGACACTTCGCAGTGGTGATGCATATTAGATGCATATTTAAATTTTTCATACACAGGGTTGACAAAGAGTTGTTTCTAAGCATATTTTAGAAGAATGGGAAAATTCATACAAATAGAGCCTGCTATTTATAAGCTTTATTTTCTTCGCTTACAAAATACACGTACCTTGCACCACAAAACCTTGATAACATAATTGACTCGCTAAGAAAAATCTGGGAGCATAATACGGATATTTATCAGTGCATAGCTAATGAAAAGGGGTCGGAAGATTGTAATGCACCAAACTCCTCCTCCTCCTCTTCCTCCCCCTGATATATACCGCGCACCTTCAGGACACAGGAAATTGAGGAGAGTTAAGATCGTTTATCTTGCCATATATAAGCTTATTAGGTAAGTGGCTCGCTGACTTGCCCCGTCTCTCTTGATCCCAATATACCCCGTGAAGGTTAAGTTTTCCACGCTTTCTTTTGTCATTATACATCCAAGTAATTTCAACTGTTTTTTCTTGATTCTTAATATAAATGCTCTTTTTTTTTTTTTTTGCTTACTTGCTTCTTCCATAGAATTCTCAGTATCCTTCAGCAGAACCACATTTCTGATACTTCTTTTTTTCTCTCATCCAAGACGGAGATTGTTCAGCATTCATTGCCATATAAGAGGATGAATAACACACAACTATCCAGCAAATTTTTCTTTGTAACAAAGTTTTTTTCGTCTCTCGGGATATTGCTCATCTTTTGAAATACCTCCTTCACTAGTCCGTGTTCGGATCACGGAGTCACATTTTTCATCCTGTTAAAACGCTTCCCAGATATTTAAATTTCTCGATGTCGACATCACCAATTTTTTTTAACTCGCATGTTCGGCTTTTTCTCTTACTGATGACCATACATTGTCTTTTAGCGATCATAGCTCTCCACATTTTCCTTTCTTTTCTTAGTAAATTTTGTCTTTTTGTTATCTCTCCTAAACCACCTTCAGCCATCCATTTACTCAAGCTTGCTATGTAGGTTATGTGTCTTCATATTTATCTGCCTTCAATCTGTTCTGTGAGTAATACATTTTCCAAGCCCTATTTCCTCGTTATGTACCTTAAAAATTTATTGATTTGAACAAATATAAACTTAAGGCCAATTGTCAAATGCCTATTGACCAAACTTTACCTTCTGAATCAAAAAGTTAAATGTTTATGTGACATCAAAAAACATTTAAGTCATTTCAGGGACAACTGAAGAAGGTTTTCTTTTTTCCTGTAAATAATTTACCCGTGTTTGCTTTTTTTTTTCATTACAAGTTTCATTAAAAATGATTTATAAATGTCCATCAAAGTTTCCATTGAAATATTAGGTTGTTAGAGAAATAATGGCTGATTTCACAAACAATTTATTCTTGAAAAATTAACTGTAGAAATATTGAAATTAGTCAAAATACGAGCCTTGAGTATCTATGCACCTCTACTATCAATCGATGAAATTATTTATTCCTCGTTGATAAAACGCTATTGGCTATGAAGCAGCAAAAACCTTTGAGGACTAAATGTTTTACCATTTAAATGATACTCAGTGAGTGAAAGATCAGAAAAATATGTAGGATGCGGTAAACTCTAGTATCCCAAGTCTGTGAGTTTTTGCAATGTCATTCTTGCAACATTTAGCCATGCTTTATCGTGTAGCATAATTGAACCACGTCGATTCAACAATGCAGGTCTAATTTTTTTGCAGGCGTACATGCATTTGAGCAAGTTGATTGCAGTAAAGCTCTGCATTGATGCTCGGAATGGCTTCCAGAAAACCGTAGTGGATAACACCAATTTCAAACCACCAAACAGTCACTACAATCTTTTTCTGATGCAACTTTGGCTTTAGGAAATGTTTGGGGAGCTCATCACGATCAAACCAATGACGCGATCGTTTATGGCCATCATAAAGGATCTACTTTTCATTACCAGTGACTATTCGGTCAAGTAAGGAATTATTGGTGTTACGCAGAAAAAGCATCGAGCACACTTCAAAACGTCTAAGTTTTTAATTTTCATTGAGATCATGGGAAACCCATTTATCGAGCTTTACTCCTTGCCAATACTCTGCAAACGACGTGAGAGTCCTGGGACAAGGCGTTTGAGACATTTCTCTGACATTTTGACGTGGGTTTTGCTCAACATCTGCTTGCAGTTGTTCGTTGTCAAGACTGCAAGACTGTTTTCTACCTTCTTCCTCTTTAAGGCTCTACACCAGTACAGAATTTCTGGAACCACCTTCGTACTGTCCGATCACTTGTGGTCTCATCTCGCTGTGCTCTGTTGATATTTGCAGAAGTTTGGGAGGCATCGTGCTCAAGTTTGAATTCATGCAAGAAAAGTAAACGAAGATCACGTTTTTTCATCTTCCTAATTAAGAGCTTCTTTGCTTCAAGAATTTTTTTTAATCATATCACTCCAAGCAAGGCGATAACGCCACTGATGCGCAGGGGGCTACGTAAGGGTAAAAAGATTGGAAAAGAGAAAGCCGGAAACCACATCCTAAACAGGAAACAAGGGATGAGCCTCTTCACCTGTTCAATAAACGTGGGTGGAGTGTGAACCGGGCGATAGTTTAGTCTATCTACTCCAATTGAAAACAAAAATAAAGAAAGAAAAGTGTGAAAAGATTGAAAAAGAGAAAACCGGAAACCGCATCCTAAACAGAAAACAAGGGATGAGCCTCTTCACCTGTTCAATAGATGTGGGTGGAGTATTTCAGTCTGGAAATAAGTTACAAACTATTGAAAACCACACATTAATTATTATGTATAGCAAAATTCACCTAATATATACCGTGACTACTATGTTAAAATGACTTTTCAAAATAAAACACTTCGAGTGACCGTTATTCAAGTAGCAATTTAATGCTTCACTCCTGCATTTATTATTACTAGAATCTTATACCGGCCTGAATAATCAAGAAATCTTGTTAGGAAAATATGACGCATATTTTCTTAACAAGATTTCTTGATTATTTAAGCCGGTAGATATAAAGAAATACATTGTTTAATTATATATATATATAACGCCATTATAAAACAAATACCGAGGACTGTTAATACTAGAATTAGCCGCCTGTCTTCTAATCTTTAGCGATAACAAAAAAACTATATGAAAAATCCCTTCAGAGTAGTGAAGATAAATTAACCTATTAAAGATAAATTAACCTATTAAAGATAAATTAACCTATTAAAGATAAATTAACCTATTTAGCACCTACTAGCAAATCTGAATCGCAGAAGGTTAAAGGTAAATGTAGAAAAAGGAGGATTATATGGTTTAAACCCCCCCCCTCTCATTATGTATTCTATCAACCGTTAACACTGGAAAGGTTTTTCTTAAAAGATATTAAATAGTAAAACGATGAAGATTAGCTATTCAAGTACTAGTAATATGTACATTATCAACTCCCATAACAACCAAGTTTTAATGTATTTCAATGAATCTCGTACAAATCCCTGGATTATACCCTCCTGCAATTGCAGATCAAGAAAAAACGCGTAGGTACTCTTTTTTTTAACCCTTATTTAAAGTTTCAGACAGCCCCCTCCTGAAAATACTGGGAATTTAAGAAAGCCTAAACCCACAGATAAAGTGGAAGTTAAATAGTCTCGACACGTTCTCCTAATTCTTTAGGTGATAAATGTTTATTAGAAAAGGATTAAGGTTTTAAAATACAAATAACAGAATTTACTTCTTAATAAACGTAATGAATTAATTAGCAAATATCGTCACCAGGATAAATTTAAACTCCATTAAATATCCCCTACTTCCATTTATTCCTAATATGTTTTCCTTTTACAAGGATTATAATTTAAATTTAGAGAATCTGAAGCTTTTTTCTACCTGCTACCCCTGACCCAGTGGAAAAATTACCTGCCTTTCACTACCAAAGGAAGATTACTACTATTTTCTCCTCTTCTTGACCCTTTCCTAACCAACATTCTTCATCCCTTCCTTTGCTTTCGGTACAAGAATTTTTCTTCAATCTATGGTCAGTTGGGGTTGACAATGCATGTCTCGAACTGCCATTTTGAAATAGCTAACCCCTCTAAATGTGATATGAATTTAAAGATGATATATATATATATATATATATATATATATAGGTATGGATGAAAATAAGTATATATATATATGTGTGTGTGTGTGTGTGTGTGTGTGTGTGTGTGTGTGTGTGTACGCGCAGATATGACTATATAAACAGGTGTTTATAGAACAGTGCTCAATGTGGTCTCTCTCTCTCTCTCTTATATATATATATATATATATAAGGGCTCCAAGTCCCTGAGTGCAAAATAGTTTTTATCTTGTTCATCAGTGAACCAGAAATATTTTTAATTGTTTTCTTTTTTTAGAAGCAAACCCGACTTCAACTCACTTGAGTTGTTATCTTGAACGTGGATCAGTAGAGATTCAAAGCTTTTAAAAGACTTGCGAGACATTCATCAAATAACGTTTCTTTGCAAACTCAGTTTGCTGTACATCCAAACTATCATCTGACAATATATATCATAATTTAGAAATGTTATAATCATAAGACTATTACGGTTGGTGTATTTTGAAGTGCAGCCTTCACTAGGACGTGCGATTAGTAGAATCGGGGAACTGAGTTCAATCTCTATCCTAGTTTCTTACATTCACTTTCGCACTAATACTCCTGGGAAAGGCATGAATCCATTTTTTTCTTCCCAGCTCTAGCTATAGACTAATTAGTGGGGTAGGTTGGGCTTTCCAGCCTTGTGCTTTTGAAAGAAGAACTATGAACTCTGGGGAATGCAACAAAAGATCATTCCACTGTTTTTCCCAAGAAATTCTGATAATTCGAAAATAATGAAGAAACCGAATACGTAGAAATGTAATATCTACTTCCGGGGAAATATGGAATTTTAAAAAATATTCACTTTCAAACACCTGGAGAAAAAACAACAAACTCTTCTTTATTGAATTCATAAACAAAGTTTTTTGGTAAATAATGCCATTTCGTCATACATCTTATAGAAAATAATAATACAGTGATTGATTTGTATTTTGTCGCTTGAAGATTTGAATAAAGTGAAAATATTTTTAATTCCTCGTCTTCCACGAAGTAGAAGATCATAAATCTCCAGGGATTCCGTTTTTGTTTTCTTGTTTTTGTTTTTTGTTTGTTTTTGTTTTGTTTTTTGTTGTTGTTGTTTTTTTTTTTTAATTTTCTTGGTGAAAGACAGTGAAAACATTTTCCGTTACCTTCTATAGAATTCATAATTTTTTTCATACAAAGTCCAACCTAATCCACAGCTGCAGCCAAGAAGAAGAAATGGATTCAGGTCTTTTCCGAGTGTACTAGTGCGAAAGTGAACGTAAGAGACTCGGAAAGGCTTTGAACTCGGTTCACCGATTCTACTTTTTGCTTTGATAATTGTTATGCTAATCGTACATCCTTGAAAGGAGGCAGCCGTTCAACTATATTTCTGTGATTGTCACAAAGAAAGTTTTTTTTAATATTCTTAAAGTTTTTTTTTATGCAAGGAGGAATGGCTAAAACTATGTAGAATCTGTCTGTAAAGATTATTGTTCCAGGCGCTTGCGGTCAATTCCTTAACCATTTTCAAAGGGTTTGTCGTTTTGTTGTGTTTTTATTCTAAGATGTATCATGTGGAAGTAGTAGCAATTCAAAGCTATGCGAGAGAAATGTGATTTTCCCTTGTCTCTTTCCCTCTATCCCTCCTGTGAGTGTTTTTTTTTCCAAGCACTCCTTCCTCATTGCGTGTCCCAGAATCCTCAGCTGTCTCCTCCTGATGCTAAGTACAAGTTTTCTTCTTGTTTGCATCATCTCCAACAACTTGTATTTGCTTACGTGCTCGGCCCATGGTATCCTCAGCATCCTTCTGTAGAACCACATTGCTGTTGCTTCGAACTTCTCCTTCATCCTTGAAGAGATCATTCAACATTCGTTTCCATAAAGAGGGACAGATATCACATAGCAGTCTAGCCAGCGCAAATTGGTGTGACATCGTCCGAGCAATTGCTAAGAAAGTAATAATATGGAAAAGGCAAAAGAGACAACCTTACCGCGGTGGGAAAGTGACTCAAGCAAAAACACCAGATCGGAGCTAATATATTGCTAATTCTTCATAACACATAACGTACATTCTGTGTATTTAGGCAGCAAATGTTATTAAAAACATAAATTTTGTGTCGGTTAATTTTATTAGTTGACTTTTAAAAATTACGAATAACCCTTTACGGATAAGGAGGGAATTCTCTCAGAAATCGTTCAAAGTTAATTTTAGAAGGAATATGGTTCAATTAATGTTAATGGTTAATTAGTTAAACGCCACGTTAGAGTTTTTATTCGTCACTGTTCGATTCATTTGCTAGAGAAAGTCAAGCCAGTATCTCCAATGCAGCTTTATTAATAGTAAGTACTGTTCCCTTTGTTTACGCTCTATAATCGGTTTACCGATAAGTAAACAGATTAGAATATTGAATATTCTGAGATTTTTTATTGTTTGAACTTTTATTGTCATTGACTTGCTCTCGTTGCCAAATAGAGCATGGTTGTGTTCCCACTTTTACTCGACAAACACACTACTAGTATCGAAAATTTACCTCTTGTATTAGATTATGCTCTTTACACATGGATTTTATTGACCTTCAATAACAGGTATGCAATCTATTGTATCTTAGCTTCACCTGTCAAATCTACAAGCGTGTGACACCCCGTGAGAATCGAACTAATTAAGACAATAATTTTCTGCTAAACTAGCTCGCTAACTGTTACTCTATGGCGTGGCATTCGATATACTGTTGTAAGGCTAGGGTTAGTACAGCACAAGATCACACATTTTAAGCACTGAGGGAAGATCGAACCCACTTCAAAAGATTCAGTGTCTATGAAACTACCTTTAATATATGTGCGCTGATGATTTTAAAACTTAGTATCCCATAAAGATATGCGTTGTGTTGCAGTGGATATCGAATCAGGAGGAGAAATCGGTGAGCCGAATTCGAATTCCAGTTGCATTCACTTACGCGCAAATACCCCTGGGAAAGGTGTTAATCCGTCACTTTCTTCCAGTTATGGGTTAAATAACAAGACAGACTGGGTTCTATAGCCTTGGTCAGCGACCAGTCTATCGCTGAAAGTAATGGCAACCTACTGCGGGAAAACCTTCTGCCCAGTCAGTCATGTCTCGTTCGAGACATGATCGCCAAACCGTGTATCACGTATGGCACTTAACTAACTGATCGCATAAGGTTATATTGTGGAAAATAAATTAAGAAAAATCCTGTAGCTCCAAATTAGGAAAATCTTTCTAACTGGAAATTCTACATTCGAATATTTACTTAAGCTCGGAGACTGGCTAATTTTCCAGAAAGAATCATGTATGTAGGCCACATGAAAGGACCTTTTTAAGCATGTTTTTTTCATAAAAGCAGCTTAATCTCGAATCAGCAGTCTGTTCTGTTTCAGTAACAGCTCTTCTATTCATACTACCAGCTCATTAGACGAAGTGTTTAGGCTAGGAGAGAATGAAAATGTGTCATAAGCCGATTAATTTGTGTGTGTGTGTGTGTGTGTCGTGTCCCTTCAGGGCATGGTCATTCATGACTCTGCACAAATTTCTATTCCTTATAGCACGTGACCGGCTGATTAGGACGTTCTCTTTCTGACCAGGTGATCTAGGTTCGAATCACACAATGATAGATTTTTTAGAGGAGTGACTCTCCTGATGTTGAGGAGGCGATCCAAGCGTGCGGCACCTTTGTTAAGTGCTTGAAAACCATACCACGGGTTAACTCAAACCTTGCGAGTGAAAAACAGAATTGTTGGGAATCCTTTTATGTTTGTGCTAGCATGAATTTACAAGTCATCGTGACCGAGAGCTTGAGCGCACCGGTCTTGTTCAATCTGTTGATCACGCCAGATTATGCGCTCTCTCCCTTCTCCAGAAACTGAAAGGTCTGCTCAGCATAGATGCAGTATAAGACGCGAGTGGGGTCATGGGGTGTTGGACAAACAAATGTGCCCCAGCAGACGTCTGCAACACAGTGACGAACTGCGCGAGAATAGGTGTGTACTCGGAAACATGTAGCCAGCTCTTGTAGCCCTAAGCCACATTTGCCTTTCATGATCAGGTTCTCTCATCCATTTAGAAAAGCTCGTTAGGTAGGTTACACGCTGCTTTTATTTGCCACTTTTGTCTTCAATATGTTTTCAGGGTGTCAAATTCTCCAAATCTCTATCCCTTACTTTGTGTCCCAGAAATTTCGACTCTCATTCTAATACTCAGCCAATGTGTGTTTTTCATTCTCATTTTTCTGAAAAATTTAAATACTTAAATGTTTCGTACATCCTTCTGTAGAACAACTTCTCCGTTACCTAAAGTCACCTCTTCATCTTTGATGTCTATTTACAACCAGAATTCACTGCCATATAGGAAAATCGATATTACATAACAGTTGTGAAGTTTCATCTTTGTTTTTGATAAGATGATTTGTTTCTTAATTGCTTATATTGCTTAGTTTTCGAAAGGCATTTTTTGTTATTCCAATTTGCAGTCGGATTTTGTGTTATATTTTTTATCACATACATGCATTTTAATGGAGTAATGTATTCATTCAAATAATAAACATCTTCAAACTATCTTGCACAAATAAAAAGTTATAAGCATCCCACTATGGTTGCTTAACAGACTAAATATTCAAATACAATAATTATGGCATTATATTAAATCATAGTCTGTGGTGTTACATTGATATAGGTTCGAATCTCGCCGTAGAGTGCATGTTTTTCTTTAAGATTTCTGGAACATTAAGGATGCTAGACTAAAATACTGTTTACTAAATAGACTAAGCATCTATTCAAATATGAGTATCCACTAAAAAAATGTTTAAAGTGATAACAATCTGTCGAATTACTCTGGTAAAAAGGGGTACTGAACATCAGGTTTATAAGTTCCCAAAAATTCAGTTGTTCATGGCCCAGTGGATATAGACGTTGGTTAGTTCCTGTGACTTGACCCAAAGAGTTGTCAGTTCAATACCAGGCTACAGCAGTGGTGAACAAGTAATTTACAGAGTTAGAGGCACTACTACGCAAGTAATGGGGTTCATATACCCCAGTGATTGTAATAAAGGGTTCGGTTCGAAATTCCTAGCACCTGAAGAAGGCCGGAGCATACAACGGTCGAAACGTCGTAGAAATAGTCCGAATACTATAAATACTACCTCATCTCAGAAATATAAACAAATATCTGTCGGATTAATCAAAATTTATTACATACTGTTACTTTAAGAGCGTTCCGTTGCACGATGGTTTGACACCTCATCAGGCAGACTTGGTTCCTCGCTACAAGGGCTTTACGCATGACTAAACTCAATTCGGTGAATAAGTTACTGCTGCCTTGTGGTTGAGATGGTTGCGTAATTCCAACTTGCGCGTCAAATCTGTACCAGGCTTTCGAATACTAATTTTTCAATGTCCTTCCCAACTGAAAGATTGGCGAACACAATCTTTCTATATACAAGTGTCTCCATATGACGAAACCGAACTTAGTAAATACTGACTCTTAAATTGATATTAGGGAACATAAAACATAAAATACCTTGAAAAATAATCCAAACTTCTTCTTTGAAGCTAATTTTATTTTGTTTTATTGATTATTAAAATCAACCAGTGAAAAAATATTGTCTTTAAATAAAGTAAAAACAGACTCACTTTCGACCAGTTGGATTAGCTAAATTGAAAAACTCTGAGAAAGAATAGAATTAAAAGTCTTAAAATTCAGTATCTGTCCAAGACATTGGAGCATCGGTCCTGCTTGAAAAATCTTAGTGGGCGCGAAAAACGACCGCTGAAACTTTTGAGAACGACGCAGTTATCTTAGTAACAAGGTAGACTACGTCTGAGCTCTGATCTTAATACATTTTACAAGATTTTATTCAGAAAGCTAGACATTAGCAAACTGAAAATATTCAATTCAAACTTTTATTCGTGTTTATACTTGTCGAGATTAAGAATAAAATTTATTTAACTGAATACATTTGTAATTAGAATTTGTTAAGCCGACTGCATCGTATAAGAAAAAATATGTCAATGGGGTCATTAACGTTCTCGTCTCATGAAATAGAAGTAAAAATTTCTTTCCCTTTTTTAGGTGACTTAAATTTGGGTTAATCAAAGTTGATAAGAACTAGATAAGGATGTAACAGTTTTATCAGAGGAGCAACGACTCACCTATTTACGATCTGTTTTAATTTATTTGTTGAAGGAGTTGGGCTCATACGGTAAAGAGCTTATTCAGTAAAATTAAATTGAAACTGGGCAGGTAAAAAGACAAAGTAAAATATATATGTAACAAGTATCATCACGTATCTAAAGAAAAACAGTAATATCTCCCCGGTTCCTACATGGAGCAATTTATTCATTGGTCCGAGTTTGTTGTTGCTTTTTGGTTTGTTTGTTTTTTTGGTTTTTGGTTTTTTGTTTTTTCATGGAATAATTTATCATTGGTTTCCACTTCTTTTTTTATCAAGTGGCCTCCTTTCTTCAACTGTGAAATTTATATCTTTCAAACAAATCAACGATCCTGGGTATTATAGCCATACATTAACCGATCAACACCAAATTTTAACGAGAAGTGCAAACAGGTAATGAATACAAAGTACAGATGGTTTTACTAAGGTGCGTAGCTAAGTACAGTAAATTTGCATTCATTTTTAACTAAAAATTAGGTTTTATTTTTTAACATACAAAATACTCCCTTTTTAAAAATAATTCAATGATTAAAACATATTTTTATCTACAAGAATTCAATTTCCAGTTGCCCTGCATTTGCGAAAAGTATGAAAAAATCACAAGGACAAACGTTTCTAAAAGTTGAACTTTTCCAGAAAGAAATATTTACGCATGTAAATATGTTGCATGCTCACGAGTAAGAAATCCTAAGAATTTTCTTCTTCGCTGTTAAAAAGAGAAAAAAATTCTTAAAAAATATTGTTTATCATCAAGTTCTACAAAATAAAAGAAATCATTAAACTGCGAAGTAGGGTTTTTATCAAAGTATTTTTCAAACAAATCATCTTATTCAAAGTTCATTGATTGGTTTGGGAAATAGAACGAGATGTAGCGTTTGTAAACCTCGACAAAAAATGTTAGTGATAACTTCAACACTATACCGTGAGGAAGTCAACATTTATCAGCGTGTTGCAAAAAACTTCTAGTAAAATTTAATTTCAAGTTACGCTATATTTATGTGTAAATATAAAACTGAACAGTGATGTCAACACCGGCCGGTGACATGTTTTCATCTTTGAAGGTAATGTTCAGGCCATCTTGCGCTCAAGCATGTAACAGGCACTCGCCACAGATCTCAATGTCCATTGTATTTTACGCAAAAACATGATCCTATATAAAAAATGCATAAGACGAAATATTTTTAAAACAATTATGGAATCGATATAACACAAAATAAACAAAACTATAATGACTTACGAAAGCCGAATGTATTGCAATTGCACATTAAACTCACCTCAAAGCAAAATTAAACCCCTTATATATTATCTCCTATATCAACGTTATAGGTCTACGTTCCAACTTTAAAGAAGTGAAACTCCACCTTCTTCATTATTAAACTTGACCTGCTGTTCGTGTCTGAAACGGATATCAGTGCCTCAATTCCGCTGCATGTGCTCTCAGTTCATGGCTATCCACCCATTTACAACAAAATACTTCCACCGAGACCACCACAATCAAGAGCTCGGTGGCGACATCAAAGACGCCATCTTTTGCAGCAGGGATACAAAAAACACGAGGAACCTAACCGCTCGTATATTACTTTCCTTGTAGCACTTATCCATAGTGTCACATTCGTCTTTGCTTTATATTGTCCGCAGAATAAACGATCAGTAATCTTTCTACGTTGTGGTGCAGTAAATATCGGCTCGGAACGATAAATCGGAGAGCCGAGTTCAATTTCCAGTTGAAATCGTTGCATTCACTTACGCGCAAATGCGTTTGTGAAAGATATGAGTCCATCACCCTCTAGATATAGGTTAAATAGCAGGACAGATAGCCTTTGTTCACTACTGCGGAAAAATCTCCTACTCAGCGAGTCATGTTTTTTTCGAGACATGATCGACCAAGCGTGTATTACTGACTGACTGAATCTTTAATCAAGTATCAGAGAGAATGGACAATATCCTCACTGAATTTTCCTAAGCCAACTTTCATATATATAGTGATTTAAATGTTCACCACAAAGAGTGGTTAGTCTACTCTAGCAAAACCGATGAGGAAGGCAAATATTGCAGAGACTTCTCTATCGTTTATGATTTGACCCAAACCATCGAAGAACCCACCCGAGTCCCGGATGCGAAGGGACAGCAGGCAACATTTCTCGACGTTTTTCAAACATCCTACCATGGCAAATGCGCAGTAAACTCCACCTTACTGGCACATCTGATCATTCCCTAAACAGTTTTCTGATTGACTCCAAACCAATGACATCCCCAGGTTAACCGATCCATAGAATGGTTTTTCGCTAAGAAAAAGCAGACTGAGACAGCTTTTGGTCCAATATGACGGAAGCTCCTCACCCAAACTTTTTCAAAAATGCTGTCTCCAGAACTACTGCCCTAATCTTCGAATAGATCATTTCTGGAATGGAACGTTTATACACCCAAAAACCAGTCAACTCTGGTTCACCCTAAATGCAGCCATCTAACTGGAACCACTACTTCAACGTCTATCGCAAAAAAAATGTAGTGTGACGCTTAATTCTTTCAAAACCGCTAGAAATCAACAGTAATGAAAAATAAAATCTGAATTATGCTATTTATGTATATATTTTCCAAATTATTTTAGAACCATCTATCTCTACTCTGAAAATTTAGAAAATTGACACTCTGAAATGTTCGTATCGGAGCTTCTAGCGCGAAGGTCAAACCGTACAACATGCCACTTCCAAATTTCTGGCGGAATAAATTGCGTAATGGTTGTCTTTTTTAACAGACGGTGCACAACTAAGCCTATTGTGCAGTCGACAAAATCAAAAACAAACAACGCAGATGCGGGAAGTAAAAAAAGTATCATTTGGCGACAATTTATCCATCGCACCCTATGTGTATTCAAAATTTCTAGCAAATGAGTGCTCAATATCGAATAATACAGCGCGCACGTGTATATATATATATATATATATATATATATGTGTGTGTGTGTGTGTGTGTGTGTGTGTGTGTGTGTGTGTGTGTGCTTTCTTTTTGACGTATTTAATGACAAGATTGTCGCATTTATATTTAATATTATAATATTACTCTATTATGAAGTAAGGATAGGTCCTGACATTTTAATGAGTGAATAAACATTAGCCTCTTAGATTTTTATATAAGACATGGGAGATATATTTTAACATTTTAAAGAGAAAGAGGTTTGATATATCATCAAATATAGTCGTTAAATAAAACCTTCCAATTATCTCATTTTAAAGTTCTTTTTAATTTCTGCAATATCCATTGGCATGCCTATTTGTTCAATTGCTTTTTGTTGTTGTTTCTTTTTTTTTTTTTTTAACTGCTATAAAATAACCCGACACACAATAAAACAGTAAAAGGAAAGTGATTGCATAGGTTTTGCAAGCCGTTAATAGTGAGTTAAATTCTGTTAAGATTTTATGAGCAAATTTTTAAATGCTTGGAATTTCAAAGTTTCTTAAATTTACTCCCTACCATTAATCAATTGTTTCTAGCCCACTTTATATAATATTTTATGAGGTCAATGTCTCAGTATATTGTACAACTACCTTTGTGCCTGTCAACACCAGAAACGTAAAAGGTTTGAAATATTATAAAATAGTCAGAGGATATGGTACAAGTTTGAACCGAGCAAATATCCCTTAAAAACCTTTAAAAAGGCTAATGTAAATTTATTCAGATTTCGTAAATGTAAATTCAAACTTATTGTGAAGAATGCAAATAATTTTGTTAGAGTGACCTTTGGCGGTACGATTCAGTATCCCTCAAAATACTGACTACTCAAAAATAGTCCTTCCATCACTCAATAAATAACTTGTCTTACTAATAAACCGACAACTTTTAGGTAAAATTCGACTTTATTCATCAACATAGTCTCCTTCAAGTGTCCTTTTTTTGTAAAACGATTTGTCTTTGGCCTCAAAATACGCCTCAGTTTCCGATATCACTTCTTCATTGAAGCTAAATCCCTTTTTACTAGAGCATTCTTTTTAGATTTGCAAACAGCCAGAAGTCGCTTGGGTCCATATCTGACAAATAGGGTGGATGCGGAAGCAATTCGAAGTGCAATTCATGTAGTTTTGCCATCGTTGCGATCGACTTGTGACACTTTTTCTTTTCCCATTTGTGGTCGTGTTTTGGCGATTTCTTCCTTCAAATGCACCAATAATGCTATATGATATTCGTTAGTGATGGTTCTTCCTTTTTCAAGGTAATCGATGAACAAAATATCTTGCGCATCCCAAAATACGGAGGCCAAAACCTTGCCTCCTGATGTTTGCATCTTTGGTCACTTTGGACGACTTTCACCTGCTGCTGTCCACACAGCTGACTGCCGATTTGACTCCGGAGTGAAGTGCTGGATCCATGTTTTATTCACTGTCTCATATTTACACAAAAACTCCTTGTTGCGTCGATGATTCAGTGCGTTGTTTGCAAACAACGCTCTGAATCATCGACGCGTTGTTGTTTTTGATCGACTGTGAGCAAACGCGGCACCCACTTTGAACACAGCTGCTCTCATTGACAAATGTTTCTGCAAAATGATGAATCTACTGCCTTCTGATATGTTCAATTCCTCTGCTATCTCACGCAACTTTAGTTTACGATCGGCCAAAACGAGTTTGTGGAGTCTTTTGGAGTTTTCCAAAACAAATGCTGATTTGAGGCGAACTAAGCTTTCAGCGTCATTTGTATTTGTACGATCGCGTTTAAAATCAGCATACCACCTCTTAACCGTTATTTTCGATGAAGCAGATTCCGAATAACGCTTATCAAGCCATTTCTTTGCTTGAACAGTATTTTTTAACCAGAAATCAATGCTTTATCAATACACGAAATTCAGATTTTTCCATTGTTTTGAAAATTTGTAACTTAAATAACTTAAATTTTCTTCATTTCTTGTTATCTTTCCCTTTCTTATGCAGATACAACTCTGCACAATAACCCTCTGCTTTGAGTGGCACTTGGGCTTGCATTGGGTGAGCATTAGAAAAAAAATCTTAACCTTTTCAAGTCTAGAATTAGCTGTCTATATTTCTTGTTATATTTCACTTTCTGATGCAGATGCAACTCCACACAGTAATCCTTGAGTGGCACTTGGGTTTTGTACTGGGTGAACATTAGAAAAAAAATCTTGACCTTTTCAAGTTTAGAATCAGCTGTCTATATTTCCTGTTATCTTGCTCTTTCAACTCCAAACAGTAATCCTCTACCTTGAGTGGCCCTTGAGCCTTGTATTGGGAGAACATTAAGAAAAGAAATCAAGAATATATTTTGAAAACGTTTTTCAGAACAACTTTAGCTGTATATGTGGACCCCAGAAAAACCAATTTACGACATTGAGCAAAATCCAGAGAAAATTATAAAAAAAATAATAATAATAGCCAATGGGAAAGCCGACATGAAACCACAAGAAAAGAAAATGAGGAGTTTAGAATGGGGAGGAGTAATAGGATAGGGTTATTGAATGTAAATGACTGAGACTATGCTTTATTTGAATAGTTGAGAAGACAATGACGATAAGGTTGTTGTTAATTGAAGTGACATAAAAACAAGACGTACGATAAAAAGAATGAATGAATAAAAACAAAGATACACAGTCAGATCTTTAGAATAGAATTAGTGGTAACGCCATAATGGCATTTTTAATAAAACATTTTTCTAGTAACGGTTATTAATTTTTTGCGCTCGGTGGGATTGAAAGATCTTCAGTTGAATTTTATATTTCTTTTACGACTTTATGTGGAAAAAATCACTGAATTAGAACAATGATAACATGCAATGTATTTGTTTGTCTGTTTGACAACCATAGCAACACCAAAAAATAGCTTAATACGTCTCACGTTTACGAGTGTTTATTTTCTAACGCAGGATCTTTTATATAAACATTTACATTTAACGTACTACATTGAAACCTTTACCTTTCAAATGCTACATTAAAACATTTATCTTTAAAATACTACATTGAAACATTTACCTTTAAAATGCTATATTAAAACATTTATTTTTCAAATGCTACATTAAAACATTTACCTTTAAAATGCTACATTGAAACATTTACCTTTAAAATGCTACATTGAAACCTTTCCACTTAAAGTAGGTACCTCTACTCATTTTCTAAATTTTGAATTGAATTTTTAAAAATAAAAAAGTTTTCTTGAAACTTTTATTCTAGTTTTAATTGAAATTAGTAATGTTTTTCCTATATATTATTTATTAAAGCCATAAAAGTTTGTCAAATTAAATAATATCAGAGTTTACTTGCATTTTTCATTTTACTATTCGGTGAAGATTTTCGGAAACAGAGGCAATTTTTTTTTAAAAAGTAGATGATTGAATTAACTATTTCCACTAAGCAAAATACTCTAGTGTATTTCAAACAGAAATTATATTGATTGGAATCTAAACTTTTTAGATTTTTTTTTTAATCTTTCAATTTTTCGGCCATTTTTAAGGGATCGGCTCATCCCTTAAAAGCAAAAGTTAATCTTCACTTTTAAAAATCTTGCAAAAATAGAATATACATTTGTGACACATTATTTTTAGAAAATTAGCAAATTTGTTTTTAAATTAATCTGATTTACACAAGTATTACTTATTTATAGCGTGAAATTTAAGATACAATTATTTCTTAAACACAGAGTTGAACTTTTTGATCTGTCCGCTGTATATCAAACGTGTTGACAGGTTATTAGATTATTAAGTGTATGGCAATCACAAGTGACAAAATTGTACAAATTTTGTTCGGGTAAGAGAAGGAAACTCTGACCTTTTAATTTGCACATAGAAATTACCATACAAAAATAAACTTCAAATCCACACAAAAAAAATTTAATTATTTTAAAAATAGGGAGGTTAATCGAATTGTGTTAAACTTTTTTTAATTTGATTACTAAATATTATCTTCACTTAATTAGTTTTCAAACTAACCCCAACAAATCTTTAAAGAATTTTAAAACTATTTTTGAAGCTTAATAAATTTATTATAATTAAAAAAATTAAAACACTTCTTTTAAAATTTCGTTAGTAATCGAATTTTTTTTCTTCAAACTGCAATGTCCTTCATATATAATATTTATTAAAGTTTTAAAACTATTTTTGAAGCTTTATAAATTATTATAATTAAAAAAAATTAAAACACTTCTTTTAAAAGTTCGTTAGTAATCGATTTTTTTTCTTCAAACTGCAATGTCCTTCATATATAATATTTATTAAAGTCATTAAAAGTCTATCAAATTAAATAATACCAGAGTTTTATTGCATTTTTTTTTATTTTATTATTCGGAAACAGACGCCAAATTTAAAAATAAATAGATGATTTATATTCCCCAATGAGTACTGCGTTTAATTAATAAAACCATTTTCCGCAACAAAGTTTAATTTATTAAAATTTCATGGATTTACATGAAGGGGGAGGTAAAAAATTTATTAAGATTTTTTAAAATAATAACTTAAAAAATAATGTCATTCATTTGTGAATTTGTACTGAAAGTTTCCGATAATTAATTGATTTTTGCGAGAATTTCCAAATTGATGTGTTTGTCACCGGAAAAAAGGGAGTTATGTAATATTACGTTTTCCATTGTAAACTTTCGTAACGTTTTGGTTACCCGCAAACTCAAATCAAAACAAGATTTTCTGTCAAAATTTCGAACATGTTAGAAGGGGTTAATTTTTTTTTTTTAAATAACTAAAAATTACTTTGATCTTTCCTGTTAATAATAATATAAACCTTTTGATGGAAAAAGTTCGTTTTCGGAGCCTTTTTTATTCATATTATGCTATTTTTTAGCGATTTAGTGGAAGTACCTAATTTAAAGTACCACATCGAAACATTTACATTTAAAGTACTACATAAAAAATACTGATTTTTGTAAAATGTTCCCAATACAAGATCCACTCAATGTAGAGGATTATCGAATGGGATATTATGCAAAATTAGGTGGTAGAAAGTGAAGATTATAAGGATAATTGACAGAATAAATACTCTTAACTTGAAATAGCTAATATTACAGTGTCCAGAGAAGTATCCACGCGGGAGTCGCTTTTATAAAACTGTAGTTCTTAGGGAAAAGTTGTACGAGTAGAACTTTCTTTTCACATTTAGGATACAGAGAAAATGAGGCTGATTTTATATCATGTAAATAGCATGACGTATCCTTGATGTAAAGGTCTGAACTGGTGGAATGAAAGAATCGAGTTCATCTGAACATTAATCATAGAAATAACGACAGAGGAGCGATATGATTATTATGCAGCGTCTGTAGGGAAAAAGGCTGCAGAGAAGAAAATACTCCCTACAAAAGCGCTTCAATTATTTTGAACACTATCAAAGCTGGAAGTGAGGATTTAGCAACCTCCGCTCATATTTGACAGCAAGAATATACTATTTTGGTTAGAATCTGTCTCTTGTAAAATGAAAGCATAGCAGAATGAGTCAGGCACTTCCTGCTGGAGCAAAAGAATGAACCGGTCATTTACCCAACATCATTAACACTGAAAATAGCATAGCGTCACCTAGCAGTAAAGGAGCATATATGAAAATCTGCCGTGTAAATAATGATATCGTCGCAACAGGGTTACAACGTTGCATCTGTGAGAAAGAGGTTACAGAGTGGAATATGTCCCCCAACAAGACCGAGTAGACGATTTTATATACTATCAAAACTGGGGTGTGAATATTTAGTAGCCCCGCACAGATCTGTCTGCAATATTCTATTTGGGATACAATTTGGAGCGATAGAACGAACCGACCATTTCTCTTTCTTCTTAAGCAATTATTCGTATATATGAGTAAACTTGAATCCCAGTAGACGTTCAAAGCATGAATGAAAAAGAAATCAAGCTCTAATCTGTGATGATGAAACGATAGTAGGTTATTTTTTTTATATGTTTAAAGTGTTCCTCTACAAGACCGCTTTAAATGATTTTGAACTCTATAAAGGCTTGAAAGTGAGGATTGAGCAGCTCCTGCCCAAATGTGACAAAAATACTTCATGTTTGGTTTAGTATGAGTCCTGTAAAGGAGGAATGACGTATTTCCAGAATTGTTAGTAATGGATTATTTGTACAAGTTCACCTTGAGTCTTAATCGATGTCCAAAACATGGAGCCTCATTGAGAACCGATCATCGTGACTGGAGAAAACTATGTCTGATTTCGGATGATCCGTTACTTTCTTACATACGATGAAGACACCTTTCATAAATAGATACTTTGAAGCTAGTCTTGCCGTCTCGCTTTCTTACCATCGATTTGTACTTAGTATTATCGATTAGTAATTAGTAAGAAATACCAATTTATTTCAACCTTTTCTTGTTTTTCCACTATTTTAAATCTGGTGCCATTCTAATTAAGGACAATGTTATATCTAGCTGGTTTGCTATTTTCATGCACTTGCCGTAGAACACTATTCAACAAACATGCCACTGCAAAAGATTTCGATCCAGGATATCCATTTTATTGGATTTCTGGACCAGACTAAGGTAGGTTTTTAAATATCTATACGATCTACTCGTCTCTTTGGAAATCCACCTTCCAACGACTCCCGCCCCGATTGTATTAACAGAGTAAAATTATGAGTATTTCCAGAAACATGTAACACAAGTCTCCGGAATGAGGCAGATTTTTAGCTTTTTCCTTCACATTAAGTTTGATCTTAGTTATTTGTCCTTGTGATGAACTAAATAAAAAAAACATCTACAAGCTATCTTTGGCATGACGGTTTCAAATTCCAACCAAGGTCGTTGCGTTCCGCCCAAGTACCCTTGGAAGAGTCGGAATCCATCGCTTTTTCTCCGTGAAAACAAACCCGACTCGACGACTAAGCTTCCCAAAGACCGACCATTGATTACCACACGTTGCATTCTGCTCCTCGATCTCGTCGGTCTGAACCGAAAGCTGAGGGAAGAGCGCGAGGAATGTCTACAAAGTAATACGATGAAAGATAAACACCACATCGTGAAATATAAACGTGATCCCTGTTTCCCCATATTACATGAAGGTCTCTTATTCAGGGCTTCGCCTTCTGATCGGGGTGGGTAGGTAGGTGATACTTGGAATAGTTTCTGCAATGTCAGTTCCTCCTCCCCTAACCCTTCGCCTATCTACTCATCCTAACGTGGTGGGTAGCAATATGAAAAGAAGTATTCGGAATCGCTCCAGTGACATGTCCTTCTCCCGATGCATGTCTATATATCTATAGACGTCTATATAGATATATGTCTATATGCATGTCTATATTAACAGCATAGCTGTTAATATAGACCAGTAGGCAGGTATACCATATTTTCGGTTTATCACTTAATCTTTGAAAATCTCTCAACTACCCTTTACTCTTCGTTCCCCTTTGGCTAAAGTGGATGCCGCTTAAAAGACTAAAATTATAAAGAACCATCTGCGCCGTTTATATATATATATATATATATATATATATATATATATATATATATATAATTGACAGTGAAGTCAACACCAATCGCCAGTACAGTGTTTATCATGAAATAGACTGTTGCCTTTGGGTGATAACTTCAATGTCCACTTTTATATTTGCATAAGCTCTAGCTTTAACATTGAGTAGTTTAACCAATAAATATGGCATACCCTATAGTTATATTTTATCATATATATATATATATATATATATAGATAGATAGATAGATAGATAGATTAGATTATAATTTTTAGGAAAAGATGTATAGTGCATAATACTTTTTACTTTTCATACGTCTTCCCGCAATATATATATATATATATATATATATATATATATATTCATTATATCACGGACATGAAGAAAGATAGAGGCACAAGTCAGCGTCGGCTCAATTCATTCTCTTTACTAACAGTTATTAAACTTTACGTTATCGAAGCTCTTGCCACGGGTTGGCTCTTTAACACCGCCTTAGTTTTTACTCATGTCGTCAATTAATGAAGAAAAAATATTCTTTTCTCTCTCTCTCTCTCTCTCTCTCTCTCTCTCTCTCTCTCTCTCTCTCTCTTCCCCTCTCTCTCTCTCTCTCTCTCTATATATATATATATATATATATATATATCCTCTTTTTGTGCATTTATTTGTATATAAGCCTCTCAAATATTTTGCCGTCATTTTTGACGCAGGAGTACAGTCGTTTATATATATATATATATATATATATATATATATATATATATATATATATGAAGCAGAAACACTCGAAATCCAGATTTTTCCTTTCGACGTGGGAGTCCAGATTATCATACTCTGCAGCTAAGGTTTAATAGCATCCTCGACTAAACTTGCTGGTTTTTGTTTGTAACCAATTTAGGAGAATGACAACTGATTTCAAAACCAGTTTGGCGAAGGTTTAGCAACACCACTCTGTGAAAACCTACTTGTTATGGAAACCACAGTAATAACACCCAATCTAGTGAGATTGTCGTTCTATATGCAAAGTTAACTTAAATACAAACGAACTGGATAATTGTTGTTGTTAACGAGTTAATTCTGCAGGTTATTATTAATACATTCAATCTTCCGTTGGTGCTCAACTATTTTGACTTTGTACCGGACTATGCAAATATTGACCTATTACAAAGCAAGGTGTTAATGTCACTAGGACACAGGAGGTTAATGAGAGTGAAAGAGAATAAAAAGGCTTTACTAAAGAGAAAAGATAATAAAAGAACGAAGTTCAGAAAGATATATGACGACGATTGGTGTTGCATTTAAATGCCATGAAATTTTTGAAGATTGTAGATAACAGGAAAGTTAAAAATTGAAAGGGTGTGCCCCAAGTGAGACGGGCGAGAAAATAAACTATTAGAATAGAAGACATGGTTGAATCTAGCTAGTAAAACGTTGAGGCCTAGTTGCCAATCTAGTAACACACTTAAACACATGTGATCATAGCACCAAGGAGAAAATATCATCAGAATAATTGCCATGATGCCATGAAATTATTTGTAGAAAAGAGAGGTAAGCCACCTAATATCGGTGAAAAATTTACTGAAGTCGAGATACCAGTTCAGGATCGATTACGTGACGGAACTTTCTTTGGATTTGGTCAAGAATATTCTGATCTACAGCAGGAGGACCATATCAGATATGGCAGCAATATTCAATGCACGAGCGAATGATAGATTTATAAATGTTCAAGATCCAACTTTCTTTGCAGTAGACGAATGTAATCACTCCGCTTGATGTCAATACGTGAATCCAAGAAGGTTCAATGAGTTTCTCTCCTAAAGGTTAGTATCATATATATATATATTGGCCAGCAGCTTTTCATTCAAGCAACTTTCTTTAAATACGACAAGGAAAATTATATATATAGGTATCAACCTTTCATTTAAGCTTCTTCCATTTAATACCGCCGGTAAGAATGATTTAATCAGTCTTTTATTGATGTTTTTTTTTTCGACATTCTAACATTTTTCCGTTTTTGTTTTTTTTGTTTTTTTTTTTTATTTAAAGAATATACAAATTGTCCACAGTTTTTATTGTGCCAAGCGCTTTCGGCCAGTATTCTCTATGTATGGTACATAGTAGCTTTTACTGTGTGAAGATTCTTGTGAAAGAGTGAACGCTTTTGGTAGTCACGTACAATGTGCGGCTGGGTTGACGTGAGGGTTACTTCTACGCTAAAACGCTTAACACACCATCTCAGCTACTGAACAGTATCAGACTGACAGCGATGGAATGGCAATTAATAAATAGGGCTCCTCTAATCAAAGTTGCATACGTTTTAATCGGTAGTTTGGTAATCCGTCACCTCCAAGAATGACAAATTATGCCACTTCAGCGGAGGATTTACTTAAAACATGTGGCACTATCGCTGAGGTGACAATTTTTCCCTAGGGTCATATAATAGTGCCATATATCTTGTTAGTCAAAAGACACCTGTCGTGCTAGCACCGACATATATTTGCTTTTGGGGGATTTCGTCATTCCAGACAGACACCAGCCTAAGCCCAAACCCTCGTACAACTGAAAGCAAGAATTAGGGTGATTTTGATTTTTTTAATCTGTCAAGGTGAAAAGAAATCATATCGTTGCTTGCCTGACTTCGTAAGGTGTATTCAAAATTATTGTTTTATACTTAAAACTATTTATCAATAAATGCATGAGTCACGTAGTAATTTCCGCCGTGTAGTGTGCACGTTATATTTCAATTTGTCTTCATATGGAGAGCTATTCAGGCTAAGAGTGAAAGTTTACTAATCACCTCAACTTTAACCAAATAATACATTCGTGGTATTATACCCACAGTGAGACTTGAAGGAAATATGATATAGCTAATACAAAAAGATAATTTGTTTTTAGGAAAAAATATTAATTATTAGTAATTTTATTTATCCAAAATCATGCGTACTTTTAACACGTGAAAAACAGAAAAAGATCCTTACTGGTTTTAAATATATTTAAAAAGTCAGTGAATTATCCGATTTTATTGAGATTTTCAGTATTTATTAATTGGTTCATAAAATATATTGAATCTATTTTATTTTTCAGTTTTGTGGAAGTATTTTCAGGTCATTTATACACCCATTTATTTGACCAGTAGCTAATTCGTACCAGTGATTTTTTTTTTCATGACTTTAATTTTTACATTTTCTAAAGGTTTTATAACATTAAAAAAAAAAAAAGGAAAATATTTAACACCGACCGTAAACAAATCGAAAATATTGTCCGAAACCTTTAAAAAAGAATTCAAGAAAACTGCCAAATTATTTTTTATGCAGAGTTGCTGATACCGATGTTTAACAATTTTTTTTAAGGAAAAAATCTCATACATATTTGTGAAAAATTGTCATATATTTTTACATTAGAATCTTTCATAATTTTAAAATCTTGGACGTTGCTGAAAAATTTTATACAATATAAAGATGTACTTGAAGAATCTGGTTAGGACTTTCGACATTTGATAACAAATATTTTCGTTATAAAAATAATGTTTGCTTTGTTTTGTTTTTTTTGTTTTTTTTTGTGGGGGGGGGGGGGGTTATTCGTATCACCCCGAGCAAGGCGGTCACGCCACTGATGTGTAGGGGGCTACATAAGTGTAAAAAGATTAAGTAGAAGAGAGTGAAGAGGAAGACGAACCAGTTAGAAAAGAGCAAGAGAAGGATGGAAATACAGGTGTGATGACAGTTGCAAAGGTGTAGAGAAAGAAAAGGATATACAAGGCGGTGAAGAAAGAACTAGAGTCAAGTGGTTAAGAGATGAGTACTGACATTGCTTTTACGTGAAAATCAAAATTGCTGTGTTACGTTTCGGGTAGAAAATCCACTAAAATAACGTTTGGAATAAAGAAAATGTCATATTAAACCCACCCACACACACACACATATATATATGTGTGTGTGTGTGTGTGTGTGTGTGTGTGTGTGTGTGTGTGTGTGTGTGTGTAACTATGTATGTATGTTTGTGTGAGAGAGAGAGAGAGAAAAAGAAAGAAGAAAGAAAGAAAAAAGAGAAAAAGAAAGAGAGAAATGGAGAGAGAGAGAAAGAGAGAAAGAGAGCTTGTTTAATCAAATTCAGGATTGGTTCTCTTAGCTCATTCTTTCTTGATTTGTTCTTGTTTTTGTACGAAGTAATAGTTGTTCAGGATGTGTGTTGTGGTGCAATGGAATGAGAAATCGGAAAGCAGAGTTCGAATTTCAGTTGAATTCGTTACATGTACTTACGCGCAAATCCCATTAATTCGTCTTCTTCCCTCAATCTATGGGCTAAATAACAGAACAGATTGGGTTCTATAGCCTTAGTTGGCAACCAGTCTACCGCAGAAAGAAATGACAGCCTACTGCGGGAAAAACGTCTGTCATGTCTCTTTCATGCCAATCATGTCTAGCACTTAACTGACTGAATATTATTTTGGTTCCGGCATGCGTAATAAAAATGTCTGTGCCATATATGCTAGAACTTTTCCAATCATCATTGGCCATTTTTAAGTACGGAACATATTATGGTTTTGAAATTTAAGAAAGCTTTTATCCATTTTGTTGTTTTTTGTTTTGTTTTGTTTTGTTTTTTATGGCTATTGATGCTCAGAATGTTATAAAGTTAAATCATGTTTTTACGTGTTAATGTCTTTTTGAAACAACAGATGAAAGGCTGTTTGAAATATTATGAAAATTGAGCATATTTAGTTATTAATTATTGAATATATTAGTCTGCAGGCTTTAAAATATTTAATGTAATTTCTTTATGATTATGATTTCAATTATTTGTAGTTTATTTTTTACAATTTCTGTTGCCTAATATTTTTGTATTGTCTACTAAAATTTGTCTCATACTACGAATATGATAGCGTTTGTTAGCAATGTTGGTTAATATGAGCCTTTATGGATATATTATCTAATAAAATGCATGCTAGTCGACACAAAAACGTATTAGTAGTTTCACCATATGCTAGATTATTTTTATATTAACATTAGCGATACATTCTCCTAATGGACAAAATAAATTCGTTTATTACATTTAATATGGGTTTGGTGTCCTTAGTTAGATTAAAGTGACATGTGTTTGTTTTTCAGTAGATAACCTTATACGTTTATCAGCGATGATTACCTATGTAAGAGAGAGAGAGAGAGAGAGAGAGAGAGAGAGATCCAACAAGATTTGCCGGTTTAATATACTTTTTCCAATTTGTAAACAATTTGCTGCATATCCGGATAGCATTATGGTTGGTTGGTTGTTTTGTTTTTATGGGATATCAACCTCGGCGGGTTATTTATTGCCAACTAAATTTTTATTTATTTATTGCTGATAATAAGTTTTTCTTTCAACAATTTATTGTTGTTATTATATAAGTTTTTGTGTCTAGCAATACTTTTTTCTTTTCAAGATTCATTGGGATATGTTTTTTTTTTTTTTTTAAAGGGCAGGGTCCCCAAGTTCTGCCCTTGTTATTTAACCGATAACTGGAGGGAAGGGACGGATTAATACCTTTCCCAAGGGTACCAGTGCTTAAGTGAATGCAGGGTATTCAACTGGAATTCGAACTCGACTCATCGATTTCTCTTTCTGAGCCGATATCCATTGCACCAAGACGCACATCCGTCACTAAACGTAAGCACCTGATATTCCCAAGCGGTCACCCATCTAAGTACTGACCCGGCTCAACGTTGCTTAACTTCGGTGATCGAGCGAGAACCGGTGTATTCAACGTGATAGGCCGTAAGCCTAACATTTTTGGAAAAGCCGTCTAAAGTCCATGCTTTTGCTTAAATACCGACAACCGTATGTTGCAATCAAAAACATTTAATACGGTTAGTAAGAGAAAAGTGTCTATTAGTCTCGTACTGGAATTTTTAGCAAAGCTTCATTTATTTTATTTAAACATACTTGCATTGAATGTAGTTTTACAGAGCTTCACAGCACCAGAGGATGAATATATTCTTAAATGTTTTATCTATATTATAAATATTTACACGAATTTTAAAGCCATCATTTATATAAAAGAACACAACCTTCTTTGAATTAAATGTCTTTTACCCCAGGGGACAAGTATTTTAAAATGCACATGAAATATTTAATATCTTTGCCCTATGCTGCTGCACATTGAACCATTCTAAACTTAACGTGGCATAGAAACATTTAAATTAAAATTAAATTTAGAATGCAACTTGTCGATACTAATCTAATAAGTGACAATATATATATATATATATATATATAATTATTACCCACTTAGACCACTACACACTTGGATTAAAAAGTGCTCAATACATATATAATGTAGAGCTTTTAAATATTTTAATTCGGAAGTCAGCCGATTATGCCACCTTGGTTTTAACCTTTCAGTATCTTCCGATAATATATATATATATATATATATATATATATATATATATATATATATATATATATATATATATGGAGGGGTATGTATATAGGTAAAATATATAAAAACGGACAGGATAATCCCAAAGATTTATCTAATTAATATAAGATACAAAACAGATAAAAACAGAGAGCTTAATGGATGTTATCCAGAGTGATATGAAATATAGAGGAGAAATTTAATCTTTAATTAAACGGTTATAAATGCAGAATTTATTTCGGCAGTTGTAAAAATTACAAACTGCTTCTTCAAACCTTAAAAACCAAACGTTACATTTTACTCAGAATATTAAAAAAATTAACACAGAGAGGAAATAAGGTTCGGTGAAGGGTAGAGGTGTATAAAGTTAAACATTGAGGCAAGAGAAACCGGAAATGTCACAAAAATAAAGAACACATGCACCAAATCACACATATGCAAAAAATCATTAAGGAAAAATAATATACAAGAACAAGCAAGAGAATAGATATAATCATACACAAAATAAACGCACACAAAGGCCATATATTCACACAATAATATACACACAATAACAGGAAACTAAAAATAATCAAACTAAAGAAGCAATACAAATTTGTAAAAAGAAAAAGCGTATATATATATATATAGAAAAAGCGAAAATATAATTACAGTCACAAATAATTAGCAATCACAAAAATGTTTAAAAGTAAAAAATAATAATTAAAGATTTACAAGGAAAGTTTTCAAAAAATAAGAAAAAAGGTTAAAAAAAAGAAATCATTCACTAAAATAATGACAATGACAAAAATAGCCATAAAGACACACACACACACACACACACACACACACACACACACACACACATATATATATTGTTAAATATACAAGACAATGAATGTTTATTATGTTTAAACATGAGCTGTTTTAAACACCGTATTTTGGCTTTAATTTCTAGTGAAAATAAAAACAAAAATTGTCCAACATTAGGATATTTTTATTACGCTTGTTCTAAGCTTTCGGCTCATATGAGCCATCTTCTGAGTAGTTGTACAGATGTTAACATACATAAATCAATCATCAAAAATGATATTCTCTTGTGTTGACATAAAACATTGCTATGCGATGGTAACAGTCACTGAATAGCAGACGCTAGTCGTAAATTAATAATGCGGTTCTATGACGTCACACTACGTGAGAGACCGAAATGTTAACAACAGAACCATATATTTAAATGCAATGTAATGTGTTGTGACTAGAATGAAATGTGATTTTATTGGGTGTGGGTTGCTTTGATTTAATGTAGATGGCCTCTGAAGGTTCTTTTTTTTACTGTGTGTGAGTATTATTATGTTATCGACTAAAATCTAATATTACGTACATGGCTATGTTTTTTATAAGAAATGTTGTTTAATAGATTAATTCAATGTTGTTTAATGATCAAAAAGGTGACAGTTTTAATCACTACGGGAGGGAGTAGTTAAAACCAAAGCATGTAGTAGGTTTATTATTAGTATTAGAGATACAATCTTTGAACCGGCGTGTAAATTGATAAACTACATTGGTTTTCATGATTATATATACACACTCAAGAGAAATCTGTGAAAAAGTATTCATGTGGCGCATTTCACTCTTTACAATTTCATCGGACTAAAGTTATATTTACGTTGATGCGATTACAAACACACACACTAAGGTGAATAGGTCGCTGAAAATTTTTAACATCTTTTTTAGGACGAAATTCGTAACAGGAAAGCATTCTCCAGATGAGTCTCCAGATAGATCTCCAAATGGGTTTCCAAATAGTTGTCACTTCTTTAAATTTTTTATTTAGTGATTATTTTGAGTAGACATCCGAGTTTTTCTTTCTTCATTATTGAAAAAACAGCAAGCATGTAGCACCCAGTGAGATCGAACTCACTACTCAGTCGTAATTTATCTCGCAAAACAAACTTTCTAACCGTTACAGCACCAAATTTATAGAATAAAACAAGATTGATTCATTTGATTTTTACGTCTTACGAACTTTTTGCAAATAACTCATAGCCAAAAAAAATTGTTAGATTACAAAAATGTTGGATATAACAATGATTTACTAATACAACTGCTAATTAACCCATAGTTGCAGGTAAAAGAGGTCATTCATAAATTTCTCTCAAGTGATTATGAAGAACCCGACCAGAACTAGAACTCGGCTCTCTGATTTTCAATTCAGAGCCTTTATCCTCCACTGAATATTCAAGCGCACAGCAATTGAAATTCCCAACCGTTCATTCATCTAGGTACTTAACAGTTTCAACGTCACTTAATTTCGGCGATAGTTCGATAGCCGTTATTTCAACGTGATATAATCCCTTTCACATTTCCGAATGTAACGTTATCGTCGTAAAGATTAATAACACGAGATTAAATCGGTGTTTAGGTGTGCTACTTTGTGTGCATTCTCCGAACATGGATCCTTCTTGGTCTTCTTTTTCTGTATCTTCCTGCCATCCGGTTGTCCCACAATCTGCATATTCGAAGCGCATCTGGGTCGACCACCTGCTTACATATAAGAGCATCTTGTCAGACCCAATCTGAACCAGGTATCAATAAGGTAACTTTCCCGGATTTCTCTTCTCTGGTGCGACACCAAATGTACAATCTCCTTTGGGTGCCAATATAGTATGTGACCTACTTTTTTTTAATTTAGCCTACGAAATTCTATCACTAGTAGGGTATGTGGCCTACCTTAAAAAGCATATTATAAGAAAGTATTATAACTGTCTAGTAAGGGTTAGGTTCAGGGATAGGGTTAGGGTTAGGTAGCCGAATACTTATATCTGTGAATATATTTTAACTGGGGTAGGACACATTCAAACCGGGTAGGCTACATATTATACCAGAATCAAAGAGGTAGACCACATGCTATACCCAACTTTGTTAGCTCTTGGGGGAGCCCAGTATATATTACTCGCCACCCGATCAAACTTCTTTTAAAACAAAGGTTCTTTGTTTATATTAAATTCGATTTAAACCATATGATATTTCCTGGCGTTAATCACACATTACACTAAGTTTAGTTTATTCCAGCCCAGGGCCCCACAAGAGCAGTGGTGATCGAAATCCCTACTCTGATGAAACAAGCGTACTGATTCTAATGCATTCTTATATGGGTTATGAATATGTTTGCTGCTAAATGCCAGGGGCTTGGCCAACAAATATTCGTGTTTATGGTTTGTCTTTATTCTTTAACAAAAATAGTTTTATGGCAAAATGAACATCGTTTAAGAGGGAATTAAAAATGAAAGCTATAATACTAAGCTATCAAAAATATTTTATGCTAATGTTGTCCTTAAGACGAAAACCTGTTTGGTTTATTTAACCTTTGATAGCAATTACATCTAAGCTTTATAGAGTTTACAAACATGCGAATACATGTAGGACGAATTGCTTTATTCGAGTGCATAAATACACTTTCTAACGGATTGCATTGTTTATTCCTGCTTAAAACCGAAATAACTGTAATTATTTCAAAGATCGGACAAGAATCTACATATTTAACTGCTTCATTTCTGCTGTGCTTTCTCTAATCCCTTCAGTCTGATCTAATATTTTGAGATAAGACATAATCTGTGACTAGCTCGGACTAGAATCCTCATCTCTGGTGCTTTGATAACTACGTTTCTACCAGGGCGTTCTCGGTTAACGTCTTTGTAGTAATGTCGGGGAGCCGATGTCGAATTCCAGTTGAATTCCTTGCATTCATTTACGCACAAATACCCTTGGGAAAGGTATTAATCCGTTTCTTCTGTCCAGTTATAGGTTAAATAATAGGACAGATTGGGTTCTATAGCCTTGACTGGCAACCAGAGTACCGCAGAAAGCAATGGCAGCCTACTGCAATCAGTCATGTGTCTCTCGTGACATGATCGCCCAAAGCGTTTATCACGTATGCCACTTAACTGACTGGATGTGCGTTGTAGCGCAGTGGATATCGACTCGGAACGACAAATCGTGTATCACGTATGGCATTTAACTGACTGAGTGAGTAATGTGTGAAATTCTCAGATGCTGCATGGTCATTATTCTATTTATTATTCAGACGAATGTCATCATGTGGTCACACTTTTTATGTGTTTTGAGCGCGTTCTCGAGCCTTCCTAAAAAATCTCTGAAGTTCTTAGATGATACATTGTCATCATTATATTTATTATTCAGACTAGTTATGGTTGTTAGCGCTATGTAAGCGAAATAGAAGGCAGCAAACCACCTACCTGATGAGTTCGTGTGAATAGTTGGTGGAACAGGGGGGGCAGGAGGCTTAAAGTGAGAATCGATTCTGAGTGTCATGAAGATAGGAAATTGTGAAGAGCCATAACCATACACGCTGTGAAGAGACACAGTATAGATTCGGACTAATATCTTCATTTTTACCTTTCGATCACATTGTTTTAGCCAACACGTTCTCAGACCTTCCTAGTAATGTTTCTTCTTCTTCTTCTTCTTCTTCTTCTTCTTCTTCTTCTTCTTCTATATGCTATGTCCATTCAGGACGTTGGCTATCATGGCCCTCCACATCTCCCTATTCCTGGTGGCAACACCACGCAACCACCGTTCTGTCATCCACCTGCTCAGGCCTTTCAAATATGTTATCCGCTGCCTTCTTCTATCTATTCTTCTATCTATTTTACCCTCTATTTGGTCTGTCAGTATCTTGTTTTCCAAGCCCTCCTTCCTTATTGCATGTCCCAGGAACTTTAGTTGTCTCTTGCTGATGCTCAATATTAATTTCCTTTTTGTTTCCATCCTTTCCAAAACCTCGTCATTGCTCATATGCTCGGTCTACGATATCCGCAGCATCCTTCTGTAGTACCACATTTCAGCTGCTTCAAGTTTTTCCTTCATCTTTGATGATATTGTCCAGCATTCACTGCCATATTGAAGAACTGACATCACATAGCAATCCAGTACTCTCTTCTTTGTTTCTAGTCTCCAAGTTCTGAAATGGCATTGCCATTGTTCTATTAATTATTCGGTTTAAAATTCTCATTTCTTTGATTTTAATCACTCTGCTACGTTCAATCAACCTTCATCGTATTACCTGAACTTCTATGTATTATTTAATTACTTATTAATACTAGTTTTCTCATTATTGTCTTATTTTTCATGCCGTTTCCCTTTATAAATATTTTGGTCATCCTTGCATTGTTTGAACTTCTAACAATAAATACTGATATGATTCTATGAAATTGTTTCAACCGCAACCTTTCTGTCTGTTCGCATTTTGGGCAATTTTCGTCTGCTTTAAGTAATGAAACGAGATAAATGAATAATTCAATTCTTTGAATTATTCGGACGATAATCCCATCGTCACAATCACTATTAGATCGTACAGTTTCCAGCCTTCAAGTTTCTTGCAAAAGCTCGACTTCCGAGTATCGTCTAATCTCTTATATTTTTAATTTCTTTTACAATTCAATATTCATTTTCTTTTCCTTTTTCTTTTTTTACTTCATTTCCTTTATTTTTTTCATCAATTGTATTCCACTTCTTCATCGAAAACGAACAAAGAACTGAGGCGATCACAGATTTATTGCCCATCGTCTGATTTGTTATTAAATTCAGAATATAAAGATAGGTTCAAGCTCATCGCCAAAAACGTTTCGAGGGTCCATTCCTACAATCATTTATTGTCCCTGTAAAAATTATGTGAATACACCTTATGCGCCTAGGTAGATTATAAAGTTTGTTCAAAAAAATAATATTGGAGGAGTAACAGATTAGAATAAACATGCTTATTAAAAAAAAAAAAAAAAATTTAAATTTCTATTCGGACGTGAATGTGAAAGAAATGTGCATTGCTCTCTACACGTTTTGTTTTCTGTTCAAATATACAATCTAGAAAACTGTGTCAAAATAATAGACGACAGAACTCGCTGCAAATTTAGGTTTACACCTTTCACGTGTGTGTTAGTGGGAGAGTAACATTACAGTCGCTAAGCCGAAATCGACATATGTTCACTGATCTTTTCCTTCTCATACATTATGTGTGGGGGGGGAGAGAGAAAGAGAGAGAGTGAGTCTGTTTGTGTGTGTATAAAGCGAGAGAGAGAGAATATATAACGGTATATATTTTTATATACCAAGAACAATACTGGGTAAAAACATTTCTTGTGATGCATTTCGTCCTTTAGAACTTCATCGGATTAAATTTATGTTGGTGCAACTACCCATGCGCATGAACAAGGGATGCTGGGAATTTTAATATTTTTTATCTAGCCTATTTCTTTTTCTTTTCATCATTTTTGCTAGTAGATACCACATATTGTGATACTAAAAGTGATGCCTGAAATGGTGCAATGTACGAGTAAGAGGGCCAATTTTCTGTAGACGACATTGCGATTAAGGCACTAGACATTTTCGTCATGGAGAAATGTTTCTCCTTTGATCAGAGTAGCATTTTTATGTAATGATTGTGCTCAGTCTCATTACGGAAGGAAATCAACACATTTGATTAACTGTTTTGTGAAATGCCTTTTTTGTGTTCATATAATCTTTTATTTAGATTCCTTGAGATTTCTCCTGTGTATTTTGTGGCAATTGTTACAGGCGGTCGAGTAAATTTTTCTTTCAAGTTTCAACTAATTGTTTTGTTTAATATTGACTAAGATTGTTTTTGTTTTATATGTAGTAGTAACAAATTTTATGTTGAGTTGGACAGATTCTTTCAATTGTAGCTGGGGAAAAAAAATTAAATACCTAGACATCCTTAGTTCGTGCGCATGTGTAGTCGCGCCAACATAACAAATATAGGCCGATGACGGCCTAAGGGACAAAATATGTCACAAAAAAATTTTTTACACTTTGCCATGCATTTTTCTGCAATATATATATATATATATATATATATATATATATATATATATATATATAGTCGACCGGTTAGTATCAAACACAGGTTTTGATAACGTTTCATAAGTGAATGTAGAAAAACAAAGAGCGTGCCTGGGACTTCCTTTCGATAAATTCCCTACGGCGGTACTGGTCTATTGGATATATTCAGCAGCGAAATATTTGTCCGGTCAATTCATGGCAACACCACCTACGAAAGATTCCAGTCACGGGAAAAAAACGTAAAATGCCGCACTGAAGACAATGGGTTATCTTTTAAGTACTTTTTCAACAAGCCTGACTAAAACCTTTAAAAAAAACATGCAACACTGATCGAGTTAAGAATGTATATACCTGGTTAACATGGATTTTATAAGTACTAAATTTTCTGTTAACGAAAATACCTATTCAAAAGGTGATTTTCTAAGCGCAGTTTATTTGTGGACACAAGGCCGAAAGTATGGGGCACCCAGTGAGTATCGAACTCACTACTCAATTGTAATGATTCTAGCAAGACAAATCAGCTAACCATTACACCATGTCAATTGGCTGCAAATGCATCTTCAGAAAGTGCTTTTCTAAGCGCAACTTAGATGTGGCACAAAGCCGAGAGTATGGGGCACCCAGTGAGGATCGAACTCACTACTCAATTGTAATGATTCTAGCAAGACAAGACTGCTAACATTACACCACGTTGAGAGGCTGCAAATACTGCTTCAGAAGAATTGTAAATCATAATGGAACTTCGCCAAAAGTTCTCAAGAGGATATTCATAAATAGGGATTGTAGAGTTTACAGATCAATATAGAAATCAATTGGAAACTTTTGTTCTCTGTAATGGTGATTTTCTATGAGTAGCTTAGATGTGGCAAAAGGCCATAACTATGGAGCATCCAGTGATGATCAAACTCACTATCCAATTATCATTGATCTAGCGAGACTATCTTGCTAACCATGTGGCCTTGTTTTCTCTGTAATTGAAATCATTTCGCAACGTATATTACAATATGAGTGATTTGATTTTTTGATGGCTTATCAACCCTTGGTAGTTTATTTAAAGCCAAGACTTTTTAGGTTGTAATAATAATTATTTTATGACTGAATATGCATTAATGATTTTTTCTAGATAAATGTCTTAACGTTTAACGAAAGCTTGTCGGGGGTGGGGATCATGCCTTTTGCGTATTTTCACGTAAGTAATGAGCCCGACTGGAATTCGAAAACGATTCGCCGATTTTTCATTCCGAGCTCCTAATCATCACACCTTTCGCACATATAATTAAAAATTCATTGTTTCAGCAACCAAAACTGTATCGGTATTATAATATTGCTAAAGATAGTGTGGCAGCCGATAGAGGTTTCGCTTTTGAATAGCTGCCACTTTTCTTTTATTCTTTTTCTATGGCTTGATTCAGGTAGATTTTGTGTTTACACGTTGCTTTATCAAATGCTTCTATTTCCCGTTGATAGGACTCTTCATTAAAACCAATTCTCAGTCGACCAGAGGTTTGTATCTGGAATAAGAACATTTTCGGGAACAGATGGTCTTCTCTTCCTGCTTTGTAGTTTGTCCATCTCAGTCGTCTTTTGTCATGTAGATTCAACATTTGTGTCCTTGGCCGATTCAAGAATCTCTGTTAGGGAATTGTTTTAATATATGTTTGACATAGTACGGAGGAAACCGACGAAACCATACGAAGCAGTGTGGGCATTGTTGGTATATGACCCAGGATTAAAAATATGAATAATACGATTGCTTTATAGACTGTTTTTTGTGTCTTATATGGGATTTCTGTTGCCTACCAAGGGCGTAATTAGCCTTAGTCAATTATATGTCTACTGTGGGTCGATTGTTTTTTAGGGCTTTAACACTTTGCAGGTTATTTGAAACTAGAAACATATTTGTAGATTGTAATTTTTTTTTTCCTTTTTTAAGGAGATGTTAATGGTTTAGCGATAAAAGTCTACTAATTAACCCATAGCTAGAGAGAAAAGGAGTGGATTAATACCTTTCCCAAAGGTATTTGCACGTAAGTGAATATAACGAACCCAACTGGAATTGGAACTCTGCTCTCCGATTAACATTTCCATGAACATTATCCATTACACCACATGAAAATCCAAACATACAGCACCTATTATTTCCAAGGTACTAAACAGGCTAAACGCTGCTTAACTTTGGTGATCATATGGCTATTTCTTTGTTTAGTATAGGGAGAATATAACGCTGTTGGGCATGTGAATTCTTCGACCACTTATAGATTTGTCGAGTCAACAGAGATAGAACAAAACCTTCAGTCTGGAGTAAATTGATGAAGAATGGCCGAATTTTTATATTCAAGTTTTGTGGCTTTTATAAAGCAGGACGTTACATACAAGACGGCCTCTTCTGTGGTGGGGAACGGCCAGATCCGTGTCATCCGTGAACAGGGACTTTCACCAACTGCAACAAAGACTTTGTGTAGCTCAGACGTCTTAAATTGAACAGATTACCGTTTTTGCACATGCTGATGTGTACGTCGTCCGTTTGACCCACCTTCAATGTTATACTAAAGGATATCGAAAATAATGGAAGAGAGCAACACACAACCTAACCTTTGTGATCGGGGAAAGGTTTAGTGGCGGCTTCATCAGAGATGCTCAAGCTGTGCCTCGTAAATAGGGATGATTATGGTGAGAAACTTTTGTAAGCAAACCAATTCTAGGATTACACAAAGATTTGAACCCGCAAAAAGAAACAAGCATGGGAACTTAGCATTATAGCTCTACGGGCACCGCTTCATATGAACATTATATTTATTGTTTATTTAACTGACTTGACATCAGAAGAAATACTTTTACTCTTTTTCATCTTTTCTGCATATTGACATATTTCTTTTTCTAATCATCTTTTTTCTTTCTCATTCACTTTCACCTTTTATTTCCTTTTCCCTTTTCATCATTATTTCTTTCCTTCACTTTTTCCTTCATTTTTCATTTTTTCTTTTCTTCACGGTCACTTTTAGATTTTATATCTTTTCCCTTTTCACCATTTTTTACTTCCCTTCTCTTTTCTTTCTTTTTTTAATTTTTCTTTTCTGCTCATTCACCTTTTATTGCTTCTTTTCATTTTTATCTACTTCAGTTCACTTTGCTTGTCCTTAATATAATTCTTCTTTTCCTTTTTCTTTTTTGCTCGTTTTTCTCTTCTTCCTTTTTATCTCCCTCCATTCCTCTCTTTTATTCCTCTTATTTCTTGTTTTCTTTCACTTTTATTTTTCATTCTTGTATTTTACAAATTTCTTTCACCCTTCTTCTTTTATTCGAGACGTCCTTTCATTCTGTTACTTGCGTCTCTCCACCCAATCGATTTTGGCCAGTCAATTAATTCAATGCCTTCTATAATGTTATTTCGTGCGTTGGTTTTAAGCACATGAACAATTTCAGTGCAGTACACGTACTTACACGCCTCTCTTGGCCAGGGGGGGTGAAAGAAAGGCGTGAAGCTTACCTGATATTAAATGGCCAAGGAATGTAAATCTTGACATAAATATAAATTTAACGTGACTGGTATAAAGACTTCACTCATAAAAAAAAAGCGTTAAGTATTCTTCTATACACTGTAGATATTGTTGCATATGCTTTTTTATGATCATGTTAAGTTTTACTAACCAACAGTTAGATACAAATCATTGTTTATTAACACAGGAAAGATTACCTATTTGTATTTACTTTCTGTTTTAATTTGAAACTTATTTTCGGTTTTACTGCACATCAACATTTTCTAGGTTATTCAATGTCGAATTTTGTCATTTTAATGAACATAAGATCGATTTCCGCGAATATCAAAAACGGGTAGACATAAGTATGGTAAATGTGACGCTTTTCTTTTTTTTTTTTTTTTTTTTGTTAAATTTACTTCTCTTGACATAATCTTGACCCCCGCCGACACGATTGTGCATTTTTGTCACAGAACTCTTGAGAAACTGGACATTGAATATGCATAATTCCATAATCTTATTATAAATTAAGTAGCATCTCCACGATTTTATCTACATTGGTGATATACAAACTGAAGAGTCGTGAATTGTTAGTCGATTAAACCTTGAAAAACGTAACTATGGAAATAAATGAATGGCAAAATAGTTTTTTTCTCCTTTACTAACCAATTTGACATGCTAGTAACGAGACACTGTCACAATAACGGAAAATAGAATAAAGAATTGGGTGGATGGTGTTGACATGCAGAATAAATATGAGCATCTACTGCTGAAATTCAACCTGTGAATGAATTTCATTTTTCCTGATACAATCATTGTTCTAACAATCTCCATCATCAATATTACTAGTTTAGTGCCTATTAAAAAAATGACTGGTTTATTTACGTATGGAGCAGAGTATCTAAGTATTTTCCTAACAATCAAAGTCCTAAAATCAGTGTCGTATTTGTGGATAATGTTAAAAATATATGCAAAGAGGTACTAAATTGTGTAACACTCTGATGATAGCTTAAGGTGGGAAACTGCCAGTGACTATTTCTATATCCACATTGTTTATATCTATATACGGTCTATCCTTGATATTAGGCATTCTTCCCCCATGAATGCCGTAAATTTTAAACTTTATAGATATAATTTTAAACTTTATAATCATATAATTATAAATGAAAACATAAATTGCGACACGGAAAGTTCTATCTTTCAAAATTTCTATCTCGTCATCAGGCAATGTTAGATGTTAGTTGTGAAAATTATTTATTTTCACAACTAACATATAACATTACCGGATGACGAGATAGAAATATCGAAACAGAAATTTCCGTGTCGCAATTTATTTTTTCATTTATAACTATATGATTATTTTATGCTCTACAATATTTGTTGTATTGAGCACTTAAAAAAAGTAAATGCCAAAGAACTCAAAATTGTAAAAAGTTGGGTCCTCTTTACCTTGATATATATATATATATATATATATATATATATATATATATGTTTCGTTGAATAATATAGACAAGTTTTGTCTATTTATTTTGTGTAGGATCCTTTCGTATATCTGATAAGCTTTATAGTGCTATCGTTAAGACAAGAAATCGCAGTAATTGTTGATTTTTTTATCGGGCCTGAGCTTTCGGCTTACATAAGCAATTATCAAAGAATGAACATTTAATATATAGCGAACATAGAACATTTAAATTATTAACAAAGTGGAATTAAACAAAGAAAATTAAACCAAAGAGACAAGTCCATTTTTAACGTGGCGGATGGCCGCAGAGGGTGACGAAATGGTAGTGGTGTAGTTCTTGGTTACATGAGGGTATAGTGGCATGAGGCGATTGGTCTACGAGCTGCTACTACTATAGGTAGAGGGGGTAAGCGTAGTAACTATGACCTCTCTCGTCGATTACAGGCATTGGAGTATTTAGTAGAGATGTCGAAATTTATTTTATTTAAGCTAGGTTTAAGCTGTTTGATGCAGATAGCTTCTAGAATTTTGAGTTTTCGTTTATTATTTTCTTGTCTAAGTATACATGTATTTTCAACAAGCGTTTTTCTGAGAAGTGTGCGTTTAACGATAGCACTATCAAGCTTATCAGATTATACGAAAGGATCCTACACAAAATAAATAGACAAAACTTGTCTATATTATTCAACGAAACCTGTATTAATGAAAAAATGCTGCCAAAATACACACACAATATCCATGGAAATAAAGAACGAAGAAAAAATTGACAACGTTCAAAACATTAATTTAAAACAGTGCTCGGTATAAAATAGAGCTATGAATATTTATTATAAATTATACTTTAAAACATGTACAAATTATCATCTACTACAAAGTGTACATTTTGTTTCGACATTGAAAGAACAATGTCTCATCGGATAGTGTGAAAAGAAAATGGAAATTCTTTTTCTTATATTTGGCGAATTGTGAGATGTGGTGGGGTGGGAAATTGGAAATAAGAGTTGTAAGTTGTCAGAATTTGAATGAAAAGAGGTAAGAGGTAAGGGATAGAGGTGATTAATAGACGTGTTGAAAAGTTTATAGACAGATTTAACATTAAAAGATAAGGTATAGTCCTTAACAGCTTTTATGGTCAGTTCTTTGGGTTTAACAAAAGGAAAAAATAAGGAAATGTATATGGGGTGGGGAGGAGTAGGAGTTGGTGCGATAAAGTGGGAATAGGAATTGCTATTTGGTAAATGTATCTGTATTAGTGAATTATATGACTACAAATATTTTTGTATTTAAACTTAGTTTTTATAATTAATCTACTTTTTTTATATTTAATCTTAATTTAAAATTTAGGAAACCTCTTTTTTATACAAGACTTTAAATCAGATCACAGTTTGTAGTATGAAATAAAAGTAAAATTTGTGGTAAAAAATTTGAGATAAAATTTGAGTTAATACTCTAAAAGTTTATCGTTTCTAGGTATCCTAACTTTGCTTTTGTAGTTTTAGCATGATTGTAAGGTTAGTTCTTTAATGTATTTGCAGTTTACTGTGGTTTCATGCCTCTGGTTTAATAGTATGTTGCTACTATTGTATTTGTTGATTTTCATTTTTTTCTCGAAGACAAAGGAAACATGGTTCCTTTAACGATTTAGATGTTCTGGCCTGTTTGAGGATTTTCCATTTAACTTTAGGTGTCTTATTTTCGTTTTTTAACTTCCAAAAATACTTAGAAAGTGATGTCATTATTTTGTTTATTCTTGTTATTGAAGGATGAGAGGTGATTGTAAAAGCGCATTTTAAAAATGTTCATTGTGTTTCCGATATAAATTTTAGCATCATTAGGATTCTCCATGGATGAAATCGAACACATATATACCAGGGATTTTGTTAAGCATTTATTAGGTATGGAGCATTGGTTCGGGTTTCTACAATTACAAAAGTTATTATTATGGGGGGAATGGCATGAGTGTTAGAGTTATTTTTGTTGTATGCTTTCAATATTTTATTGCTATGTAATTTAATTTAGAAAAAATAATTAAATTACATGTATAAATTATACAATATATATAAACGAGGATGGCTATTATTCGTCTAGATTACACAAAAATGAAAATAACACATCTCGTTCTAACAGATATATTTACCAAAATTACACAAAAATATTTTTAAATTCTAAAGAGTAAATTTATTCAATGAAATCGCCATTGGCTTCAACAACAGCTTTCAGACGACTTCGTAATCTTCTGTATCTCTCAATAACGGTCCTCTTTTTTAAGTTGGTGAATGCTGTTATAATCCTTGCTTTCAGTTCATCTTGAGTGTTACAAGAAGTTTTGTTGGTCTCTCGCTCAACTGCGCCCCACACATGTTAATCAAGGGGGGTTGCAGTTGTGGTCAAATGTAAGGGGGTGATGTGGTCGCAGAAAGTCTCTGACGACCATGACTCGGTTCTTCTGCTTGTTTGGCATTGTGCAGAGTCTTGTTGCCAGGCATAAGGTTTTCTAGAAGTCACACTCTTGACCCAGAGCAGTACTACCTTTTCATGTAAGCCTCCGTGTTGAATATGAGGCCCTGTGGGAAGATGAATGGAGGCATAACGTCACTCCAAACACCTTTGTAATCGCCATTAGACTAGCCCAACTGTTTCCGAATGCTCTTCACTTAAATTTCTGGCGGAGTGATTTGCGTTATGGTGCCCAACTGACCCTACTATACTGTGCAATTCACAAAATCAAAAAACCAACACGCATGCACGAAACTAAAAATATAAAATGACGACAAGTTACCCATCCCACCTTATATATAAACGAGAATGGCTGATAGATAGATAGATAGATAGATAGATAGATAGATAGATAGATAGATAGATAGATAGATAGATAGATCTTCCCTGCCTAAATATCTAAATCCTCTACATGTTGAAACTTTATTTTCTTTCAAACATTTATCGAGCACTTTTTAATATAACTGTTTACTGGTTTAATCTAATTAAAATCTGAACTACAACTGTTCAGTATATATCAATAAATATATATATACACACAAGTAAGGTTGATGCTAAAAATTGCCCTAAAACATTTTTCATTTACCTAAGATGGAATGATTTATTATGACATGTCTCTAATTTGTACTTAGATGCATTGTATTTATTTTCTATTTTTCTAATTGAATTGTTCATCTATACTAAATATGATTCATTACTGTATATAATGAGATTGCCATAAAATTTGTATTTTATAGGAATACTACCTAATGAAAGTGGATATCGGCTCGGAACGAGAAATCGGGAAGCAGAGTTCGAATTCCCGTCGAAATCCTTGCATTCACTTGCGCACAAATACCCTTGGGAAAGGTATTAATCCGTCTCTTCTCTCCAGTTATGGGTTAAATAACAGAACAGATTGGGTTCTGTAGCCTTGGTCAGCAACCAGTCTAACGCAGAAATAATGGCAACCTACTGCGGGATAATCTTCTGCCCAGTCATTCATGTCACTTTCGAGACATGATCGCCCAAGCGTGTATCACGTATGGCACTTAACTGATTGACCTAATGAAAATTAAGATGTAGTAGGGTTGGTGGCCCTGTATCATAGATTCAGGAGTGGGAGGAATTATATTCTTGTGTGGCCATCGTAGGATGTAGAACAGTATCCGAAAGAAAAGTGAAGAAGCTTTCTACGACGCGTTTCGCCGTCGTTTAACTTTTGGCTTCTTCAGTTGAGGACATATTTGTTCCTCACTGGTATCGCAACTGTTTTATGCATGTTGCAATCGTCAGGTGTTTATTGAAAACCAATTTGCATCGTACAATTCTTGACTTCAATATGCCCTATGTCAGATCACCAAACCCTCTTTATTTATTTTATGTAACCTAGAAATTCCACTTGTCTGTTTCTGATTCTGACCCCTACTGTTATGGGGTGATCTAATCAAATATATTATACTCACCATTAGGATCGTGCCTAAAGAAAATAGTTTAATGCAGAGTGCTATGGACCTGAGCAAAAGAGATCCTGGGCTACTGAAAGGTCACCCTTCTCGGCGAGTCTAAAAGAAAGGGTAAACTTCTTTGATACAGGAGCAATCCAGAAAATGATGTAATAGGTAATCTGATGGTCTTAGGTGTTCCACTCCGGATTTATGTAGGTTTCACTCCTTAGATTACTAACTTCATGAAAATACCCACAAGGCAGTGGATGGAAGCAAACTGTTTTCTCTCTCTTAAATTGTCTACCAACCAAAGCAAGAGAACTCAGTATACCCTATTTTTTAAACAAAAGAGTCACTTCTTTGTTATTGTTTACTTTTATAGTGCCTCGTTTCCAATGAATATTTTTTGCCCTTGTCTTTTGTTATTTTAGTCATTTATCAATTTACTGAATACAATTCAAACTCTCTCCTTCCCTTCCTCGGTTCTTCTTCAAGTCAATCATATAGGAACAAAATCTAACGTTGTACAAACAACGGAGTTAGTGGCTAAGCGAACCTGATGATTTTCCATTGTAGATTTGATTTACAATGACAGCCTATAATCGAGATCGACTCATCTGATCTATCGGGATAAGAAAGGTTGCTGCAGTTAGAACACGTTAAAGATTTCAATAAACACATTAAAGATAAGATTGAATAAACATGTATCCACCGGACTGATTGTACTCTCACTCAAGCTTCTGCCGAACGCCATTAAGAGAGTATATATATATATATATATATATATATATATATATATATATATATATATATATATATATATATAAGAACCGGCATATTATGGTCTCTGAGGACAAAAAAGACGGTCAAAAGCTATTAATTATATTTTATTGAGGAGAGGAAAGTCATTACTTCGGCTTATTGAAAGAAAAAAAAGGCATAAAAAATATTTTGGCATATTATTTTTAACAAGATAATTAGTACTTTAATTCATTGAATATACCTTATTAAATGAAGGTCATATTTAATTTACGCATAGCACGAATTCTGTTACTCGGCGTTTTTCAAGCTTTTTTTATTGCTACCCACAGCAAAACTACTTTTTACATTGGCACCCATTATACCTACGTGTAATAAATCAAAGACAAACGGTTACCTAGGTAACATCATAATTTCTAAGTATATTTCTTATGATCTGTAAATATTGTAATTACATGTATATTTGTACGAATAGAAAATTATTGCTTTTACAAAACAAATTGAAAAGAAATTCCGTCAATCCGCAACGAGTTTGATGAAAAAAAATAAACTAAATGAAAACAGACTATATAATTAAAACATATAATCATCCGCAGACAGATCTGTTTCGTTCTATCACAGCTCATCAGTACGGTTAGATATACGATTGCTTTTACCCAGAATTAAAACCAGACCGAATTAGCGATTCTACCTCTGAGCTATGGGCGCTCGGTAGACGGAGGCAGACATTTTAGCGTATTATGTATCATACGCGAGTAGTTAGAGTGCGCTAATTCATGACTGAATTATGTTATATATATATATATATATATATATATATATATACGAGCTTACTTCGGGAAAAACTAGTGATGGTTTATGAGTGCTGTTCAATATTTAGAGTTGTTAATATCCTGCTCTTTGCGCTCACTTGCGTAATTTTTGTTCTTTTTCGTTCCGACCCATTTTATTTATCTTACAACCCACTGAATTCTACACTGCAGCAAAAGAATATATAACATGTCTTCCATATCATTTTTCAAAATGTTCATCTATGAACATTTTAAGTGCATTTCTTCCACGACCAACACCCTCCACCATACAACCATGTCATTGCACAACACATTTACAAAATATAACATAAAAAATCAATCTATGATACAGAACAGCACATGCAAAAGTAATAAAAATAACAATATCAAAGGTGACATCGTTTTCTCTTGTATTATGCGCATGTGTCTACCTTGTTAATTCCCTGAACGAGACACTTTTCTTGATATAAACTCTACATTAACCTCCTAACTTAGAAATAATAATTAATCAGGCCATAACGCGATTTGCATAAAAAATATTCAGCTTCCACTGATTAGGTCACCAAATCTACACATAGTGAAACGCGTTGAGCACCCCGACGTATAGCAATGGTTAGCGCCAGAAGAATTACGGTCGAGAAGTGAACCCTAAACTCAACATAACTTCGGCCATACGCCACATCTAAACCACACTTTGATAATCACTATTCCGAGAGGCATGATTCAGTTAAGTGCCATACGTGATATACGCTTGGGCGATCATGTCTCGACAGAGACATGACTGACTGGGCAGAAGATTATCCTGCAGTAGGTTGCCATTGCTTTCTGCGGTAGACTGGTTGCCGACCAAGGCTATAGAACCCAATCTGTCCTGCTATTTAACCCATAACTGGAAGGAAGAGAAGGATTAATACCTTTCCCAAGGGTATTTGCGCGTAAGTGAATACAATGGATTCAGCTGGAATTCGAACTCGGCTCCCCGGTTTCTCGTTCCGAGCCGATATCCACTGTACCACAACGCACATTCTGAGGCATGATTACATAACTTATAACCACACGAGAATTTATCTTTCACGTACTTTTGTCAACTTCCAAAGTTTTCTGCGCGTCTCGGAACTGATTTATAGCACTCTTCTGCAACAGCGACCTTCTTCGCTTTTTCAATTGGACATTAACTCTATTTTTTTTAATACTTCCCTTTTGTTCCTTTACCCTTTTCTTTTTCATTTATTTATTTATTCGTTCATTCAAGCGATAATCACAACCCATATACTGACCAACTAAAGGATTGATTTGTTTCAGGTATCCTTCGCGTTTTTCTTTCCTTTTTTTTTTTCTTTTTAGTGGGTTTGTTATCGACTTTGTGGCATCGAACAACTCCTTTGTGATACTCTGAAAAAAATCTTTAAAACTCCCAAAAAGGCACCATGAACTGGAAATGAAAAATGAAAGATCACCTTCCTACTTTTTTTCTGTTACCATTATATTTTTTCTGCTCTTCTTTTTTCTTCTTTTAACACAACGTCAAAAAAAATTCTGTAATGACTGAAAAATTCATTTTTTTTCTTTTCTTTTAGAAGAACACACACAACAAGAAACCTTCTATAATGTTCAAAAATTCGCTTTTTTCCATTTTTTTCTTTAAAAAAACACACATCAAAAAAATTTTATACTGTCCAAAACTTCGTTTCGTCTGTTTTATTCCGCCTCCTCTAGAAATGTATCACACTCACAGACAATCCGATGCGCGACCATACAATTCTAGGCGGTAACCGTACCTTCAATTTACGAATTGACATCGGACATATATATATATATATATATATATATATATATATATATATAGGCTTTATCAAAAATAATTTTGCAAACTACGGAGACAGGTTCCTGACAGCAAAACAAGATAAAAAAAATATCGTGTATATATATATATATATATATATATATATATATATATTCATGAGTTCTTGAAATCATGAGCCAGTAGTACCGTTACTACCCAGGCAAAAGAATTGAGAAACTTCGTAGTATTTTCTTGTATTGTGTATAAAACTAATTATATTATATACTAAATTTAGAACAACCTACTTAATCATAGGCAATAACTCTTCTCCGTCAACTTGCGTTTTGAAAATAACCAAAATTGTATATCAGTTTAAATGTCCTTTGGGAGTGAGGAGATTGAGCCTCTGACAAAACAGTAAGTCTATATGTTGGCTTGATAACATTACAAAGACATCTTACGCTTCATCTGTCGGATACAGGTTCTATTGTACAACATTTTAAAACATTTCTGCCCCCCTTCACAATACAGGAAAATACGTATTGACAGCACCAATATACTACACAACGAAAATAAACAAAAATTCCAAATTCTCGAGGCCTTCTATATCAAAATCAACTAATTTTTTACGAATATAGCAACAACATATTAAAGTGCCTATAACTTTTATATAGTAATGTCGCATGTTACATTTCTACCAATTCCTGGTCAGTTCCCTTATATTGAAACGCTTTTGTAAAATCGATTTCATTACCACAGCGGATACATTTAAAAATTCTGATATAACTACAACAGGGCGCGTTCGCACGAGTTTTTGAAGGTCATTCTGACAAAGAATGCAGATTTTACCGCATTTACAATATTTTGTCATTGTAATTTACCCCTGAAGATGATCTTAGAAAAAGTTCGAAAGTACATGGGTTTAAAAAAAAAGCAAAACTGCGATGCCTTCTTGATGAAGTTCATTTTATCAAGAATCTGACTAAACGATTGGAAAGGATCAGTACAAAAATTAGTATGCACAATATGTCTATATTATTCAATGAAACATGTTTAGACGAAGATATACTGCTTGAATATACATATATAATATTGTGAGAGTCTCAATATAAGTGGCAATTTTTAAGGAAATCGCCACTTATACACCAGAGAAAACACTCAATTCAAAATTGAACCGAATACATATAAGAATATGAAGTTTACTAGTTATAAAGTATAGCATATAAAGTTTAGTAGCTATTATTCCGATGAATATTTTCCCTTTTTGTTTAACTTACTACATTTTGGTCACTGGGTTCTCCGGTTGTCACCAATGTTTAGAGTACCCGGCAATTTTGCCCTAAGTACCAGACCCTTGGCATATTGCATAGAAGAAAATTATTTTCAACAGTTGAAAATTACCGTGCCACTGGGTGGTGTCACGAACGAGAGAATTTCCCACTAATGAATTCAGAAACCTGGCATGTCTGTTCAGGTTTAATTTGCCTTGGTATATAAAAATATTAGACATGAACAGAATGGAATACATCAAGTGTTTTCATACATTTTTTGATAGTTCATTATTATTAAAACTCTTTTCCCGGTTCAGTGTCTCAGCGATGTTTTATATTCCAAGATTTGAATGTAAATATATTTGCATTATGTTTATTTTTGAACCATTTTTTATTCTAACTCTCGACTCTCGACTCTGGATCGCAACCAGTGGCTTAGGGGACGAAGTTACAAGAAAGTAACTCTCTTCGCCTCCAAAACATTTGTAGTTGCTGTAGCGGTTTGCAAACATTCTTAAATTTCAACGATCCAAACTTATTTGGTTTTTTTTTTTTGTTTGTTTGTTTATTTGTTTTTTGTTTTTGTTTTTGTTTTTTGTTTTTTCTTTCAGCCATTTTATCCTTCTCGAGTATGCTATGGATTGTAAATACCGTGTAACTCAAAAATGTCAATATTTTCTACCATTTCTGCACCGAGGAACTTAGCTCACTGGTGCCCCCTACATATAAATTTACTCGAGCCACAAGATTATCAACTAGGCCCAACCTTTTACTGTGAAACCAATAAATTGTAAATGCAAATTCTACTCCATCAGCTTCTTTTCTCGCACTTCCAGCCTGTGGAATTCCCTTCCATTTACTTGCTTTCCCGACATTTACAATCTCCAAGAATTTAAATGTAAGTCAATAGCCACCTCCTATCTCACTAACCTGCATCCTCTCTCTCGTGCTCCTTTCTCCGTCTACTCCACTCTCATCAGTATTCTTATCCTTCTCTTAACCACTTCCTGACACCCCCTAAAACCTGTCACTCTTTCTCATAACTTTCCTCATATGTAATCCCCTGCAAAACAGTGGCAGTAAAATGCCTTGCTTGGAGCGATATGATTATAAAAAAAAATTTCTAACAAACCTTTAAACTCTTAACTTGATTCGTTTTCTACGAATATCTTCAGAATTGCCAGATCTTCTTGGGAAATGTAGAGAAGTGATTCCCCATTGTCGTTTCCTCAGTTTGGAATTAAGAGATTTCCATATCCTAGACCGGTTACCGCCCAAAGCTAGAGAATCCAGCCTATCCTGCTACTTTACACATAACAGGAGGGAGATGACAGATTCATCTTTTCCCGTGAGCAATTGTGTGAAAGGGAACACCAAGTAACTAAGCCGGAATTTGAACTCGGATCGCCTATTCCATGTTCCGCGCCGATAACAGTCACATATCTACACATGATTCTAATTACACATTTCTATTTTATTAAGACTAATGTCTTAATAAAATAGAAATATGTAATTTGTGGCGCAGTGGATATCGGTTCGGAGCGAGAATTGGGAGAGCCGAGTTGAAATTCCAGTTGAATTTGTTGCATTCACTTATGCACAAAAGGCATTAATCTGTCTCTTACTCTCCAGCTATGAGTCAAATAACAGGACAGATTAAGTTCTATAGCCTTGGCTGGCAACCAGTCTACCGCAGAAAGCAATGGCAACCTACTTCGGGATAATATTCTGCCCAGTCAGTCATGTCTCTTTCGAGGCATGATCATCCAAGCGTGTATTACGTATGGCACTTAACTGACTGAAATAAAACTAGAGCTTATTTTATTTAAAATATTTTTTCAAAGGATTTTCCTTTGCAGGTTATTTAAAGTCAGAAAATATTTTTAGATTGTAAGATTTTCTTATACAAGTCTTACTAATTAAAAGAAATAAGAGGTAGGTATTTGAGCCTAAATAAATATAACGAACCCAACGGAAATTAGATCTGCACTCCGATTAGCAATTCTGAGCTATTATTCATTACACCACCCATGCATCCAAATTTACAGCACCTAGTATTATCAAGTGGTCACCTACCCAGGTGCTGACGTTGTTTATCTTCGGTGATCGTACGTTTTATGCGTGATTTGGCCGTAAGAAGCCTTAACTTCAGTGAGCAATAAAGATGTCTCTATGTTATTTTTATGTTGCTTTGTTTATGCATTATATTGTTTTGTGTTTGTATCTTTTATATAGCTTTATGTACGTTTTATATTATATTGTTAATTCGGGGAATTTCAAACTGAAACTCATTATTTAATCTACGAGGAAAGATCGTCCTTGTTCCTTTTTAGACACATCTGGTCTAATTCTTTAGATTAAAAACTACAAGCAAAATCTGAGCAGTGGTAACTGATTATTTATTTCCCCTGGTTGCAAGTACACACTGTTCGTCATAGCGATTAAGCTCTGAATTACTTAATATCACTAAATTAACGAATCAACGCTTTATTTTACTAGACTGATGAAAACCGGTGGATTCGGTGACCGTTATGATAACAAAGATAAGAATAGTCCATGTATAAATAATGTAAATGATGAAAACACGTCATCCCAGAAATTCAGGTAGAAAAGATTGACAGAAGCAAAATGAATTCCATGTGAAATTACGGAAAATTAATATCAGTTAGTGACAAGCATCTCTCTCTTTTTGATTAAACCATTGTTTTAAAGTCAGTTTGGGAACAAGATCGTCACGAGTAATAAAAAATGGATTTATTATGAGAATCTAAAAACAGAAAATTCAGGTGAAATTCAAAGTTTAACATATTAACCAACATGCAATTTGCTGGCAGAAAGTTTATTCTAAATGCTAAATGTAATTCAGTGATTTATTTCGAACTGCTGGAAATGGCAAACGGAGATTTCATAAAACATTAACAGAGAAAATACCATTTTATGAACAAAAAAATCTACCAGGGACTAGCTATATAACAACACCCGTAATCAAGTTGAAAATCCTAGCTTCAGCTTGTGGGTAGGGACAATGGTCAAAGAAAAATATTTTGGGTATTATTTTACTTCGAATGAGCCTGTGCCATCAAAAATGATGACAAAATATTCATATCTACACGCCATTTAAAATGACGGTAATATATATGCTGGTGTACCTACTATTGAACATCTTACATTAAGACGTGAGAAAAAAATAACACCCTAGAGTGACAGGAAGGGTCACTCTAGGGTGTGTCATCCGCAGACAGATCTGTTTCGCAGCTCCTCAATACGGTTAGACATCCGATTGCTTTTTACCCAGGAATGGCGTCAGTCGGCGATTCTACCTCTGAGCTATGGGCGCTGGGTAGAAGGAGGCAGACATTTTAGTGTGTATATTATCATTATACACGCCCTATACCTGAGGGTGTTCTAATTCATTGCTGAATGAACGATGCGTAGATGCTAGAGTAGCTACTGTTTTTCAAAGCCTACCATTCTTCCAGAGTGCTCAATCAGGGTGTGAATTTTGTCATTACAATGGTTTATAAAAGCATATATAAATTAGAGAATGGTATTGGCACACCTAAAGCATTTCCTTCGACTACCACTCCCTAATTTTCTAAATAACCATGAATTCAATTTATATTTTAAAAATAAATCATTTTCACTATTTATTGTAACATATCACCTGAAAAACAGTTTTATTCTGAAACATTAAAATTTTGTGTAGTAATATTATGGTTTTATAAACCAATGTAATAACAAAGTTACAATATTAAGCTCTAATCTGAATTGAGCACTCTTTATAAAAGTAAATGCTTGGACAGTGGGTTTTTACTTTCACTTTTTTGTAATGTACATATATATATATATATATATATATATATATATATATATATATATATATATATATCAATAAAGAAGACAGGTATAATAGTACAAAAATCTACCTTATTTTTAATCAAATAAGTAATATTAAGATATAAATAAATAAACTAAAATAAGTCATATGCATTTATTATAAAACAAATAAGAGTTATCGCCAAAATTAAATGTAATAAAGTATTATTCAATTATAAATTAAAATATCCATAACCTTTCGAGTGTAGGCGATCACAACTCTCCACATGTTTCTTTAATCATCTAAATAGCCATCTAAATAGCCATGCCTTCTTGGGAAAATATAGGGGAGTAGTTTCCCGTTGTCTTCCTCAGTTTGGATTTCAAAGATTTCGATTTCCTAGACCCAAGGCTAGAGAATCCAGTCTATCCTGCTATTTAAACCATAGGAGGGAGATGACGTTTTCATCTTTTTCTCGTGGGCAATTGTACGAAAGTGAACACCAAGAGGCTAGGCTGGAATTTGAACTCCGATCGCAAATTCCATGTTCTGCACCGATAAGTTATATATCCATACATTACTCTAATTATATAATATTTCTATTTTATTAAGATCTATTAAATAAATTAAAATAGTTCTTATTTATCTTAAATAATCTTTTTAAAGAGAATTCTTTTCTCTACGGTATTTTTTTTTCCACCGACAAGCAAAAGTTTTCTTTTTTCCTAACACTAGAATATATGCACTTGTTTGCAAAGTTCTGCCCGACTTGCAATAACAGCATTAAATCTTTAGCATCCATTGTTCCACTAGCAAAACATATTTGAAAACTGTTAATTCCACTATGGAACAGTGAGTACTAAAAAGTTAAGTATAAGAAACAGCCAACCGTTTGGTTGTTTGAAAGTCATCATGTTAAAATTGTCCTTAAAAACGAGAAGCCTTTTTATTCGACAACAGATCAGTTTCATAGTTACATATTTGAGGCTATCACCTCCTAGCCTAACGAACAGCTGTTCTTTATTTCTGTTTCCGTCTTATCCTTTGATTAATTATAACTTTATTTAATAAATTCATTTCTTTTCAGAAACCAAACGAAGCGTCCTAAAGAGCCTCCACTGAAAGCAAAAAAAAAGCCTTCCGGTTTTAAATGCAATTAAAGACAAAATGACTTCCGGTTCAATCACAGAAACTGTCCAGCTTGTTCTAAGCAAGTTTTTCTCCGATTTTAAAATCCGGTTGTAAATTCTACGTCCTAAAATTTGCTGGAATGGTGTTTAGAATGTATGAAGAGGACATTGAGACTGCGATCAAAGTGGTGATCGTCGGTAATGGTGGAGTGGGAAAATCTAGTATGATCCAACGATATTGCAAAGGAATTTTTACTAAAGAGTATAAAAAAACCATTGGAGTGGATTTCCTGGAGAGGCAAATCGAGTAAGTTATAATCGCTTTTATTGTTTTTTATAAATCACTTCTTTTTTGCATCCACCACTGAAATGCGTCTATTATTTGTTCCTGTCTTTTTTTTTTTTTGTTTTGTTTTGTTTTGTTTTTTCTTTTTAAGGGTAAGGTGTCAAAACGAATACAAGTAAAAAAGATACTTCGATTAAAAAAATGACAATGTTAGTACTTTCTGCGTCTTTTTTAACAGATTTTTTTTGTTTTAATCCTAACCCTGAGAACTGCTTAAGCGGTGGAAATCTCGGATACCATGGCTGTTGTCGATAACAATACTTAGATTAGTGAGAAATAATTTTTTAGTGAAAAATACTTTTGACGCTTCCTGTCATGAAAATTATTGGTTCAAAAATCTGCTACAGTAAATTCATGGAGATCAAACACGTCACTGGAAAACCCAAGTTGTGATTTTTTTTCTGCGATTGTAATTATCGGCTTCGCTCAAAACTAGCAACGTAATTTCTTTGGGTGGGGAAGAATCTGATAAAATATTCAAAATTAAATGACTAAAACATAAAAAAATAAAAATAAAACGTTAAGATAATGAGCACACACAGAGATTTAATCAATCATCGTAAAGGCAATCGTCTGTTGTCCATCATGCAACAATTTCGAGGGATTTAAAACCGCTATTTTTCCAAGCATAGCTCCCCAGGAGTGCTCATCATGAACTACCTTCTCTTAAAACGTTTCATCGCTTAGGTTGCAGAACCGTTGAATAGAATAGAAATTAAGTAGAAAACACTGAAGGCGGAGAGAAACGAATAAAACAAATAGAAAAATAAAATTTACAAGTCAAAATGTCTTCTCACTAGACTGACAGCGACATTAAGCGGATAAGAAGGAGACTTCTTTTATAGCTGTTTCCTAATTTACGTGTGTAAATTCCTTTTTTCTCTCTCTCTCTCTCTCTTTTATTATTGCTATCACTAATACGTAAATATCATTACTATCACTGTCATTAATAAGGTTACTCGACGTGGTGTAAAGGTTAGCAAGCCTGTTTTGCTAGAACCTATTACAACTAAGTAGTGAGTTCGATCCTCACTGGGTAACTTATACATTCGGCCTTGTGCCACATTTGAACGGCGCTTAGAAAATCAACTGTTGATATTAACAATGACTCCAACAACAAACTGTTTATTTGTCATACCACTTTAACTGCTGCTACCATCGAAAGTTCCTTGACTGTCCGAGGAAGAGTCTATCTAGATCTCCAAATCTTCTCGGGACTTTTTCCATTTACACAAGCTCAGAAGATAGGTTATGCGCTTTTTGTTTTTTGTTTTTGTTTTTTGGGTTTTTTTTTTTTTGTTGCTTTTCGTTTTTTGTTTTGTTTTTTTTGTTTTTGTTTTTTGTTTGTTTGTTTGTTTGTTTTTTGTTTGTTATTTTTTGTCCTCTGCCTCTCTTGCTTTCCATCTCTTCTGTGAGTATCAAATTTTCCAAGCGCTCACTTCTCATTATGCACCCTAAAAATTCCAACTATATTTTTTCTGTTCTTAAGTATAAATGTCGTTATTATCTCTATTTTCACTAAAATTTCATCGTCGTTCTATTTTTTCCAAAACTTCGTTTTTGTTCACATGTTCAGTCCATAGTATTCTCAGTATCCTTCTGCAGGACCACATTTTTATGCTTCAAATCTTTTTCATCTGTTAGATTTCCAGTATTCACTTCCATATAAGAGAACTGATATTGCATAACAGTTCAGTAGTCTTTTCTTTGTCTATATCAAAATGTTCCTGTTTCTTTGCTTAACTTTTAAAGGGCATCTTTTTCTATCTCGATGCGCCTTCGGATTTCGGTGTCGCACTTTCCGTTCTCTAGTTAAAAAAAATTTCAAGATACTTAAACTATTGTACTTGTTTGATTTTGATATCCCCTATTTGTGATTTACATATTCGGCTTTCCCTTTTTGCTAACACCCACGCATATATAATAAATCTTGTAAAGAATACAGGCTTGTCACCAAGGAGGAGAGACCTTCCCCATGAAAACCTCATTTGCCTCAACCTGTGAAAATGGTGTAAACTAATGTTAGATTACAATTTTATAATACAAAGGCTGACCCTACAATTCAAAATATTATGTCGGCGGACCTGAACCAGTAATAAATGGCAGATGTAAAAGTTACATTTTAAACAGAAGTGGTATGCAGTTATTTTTTTACATATTAATTCAGTTGTTACAAAAATAATGGCTCATTTCAGAAATATGGTTTCAGTTTTGAAGAATTAACTTAATTGAGTATCTATGCACCTCTGCTATCGATCAAGGAGATTATTTATTTCTCGTAGATAAAAAGTTATTGGCTATGATGCAACAAAATCTTTAAAATCTGATTCCAGCTCTAGTTTAAACCTAATTTTTACCATTTAAAAATGTGCTTAAGAGCTTAAAAAATGATAATCAGTAGAATATGGCGGATGTGGTAAACTCTCGTATCCAAAGTTTGTGAGATTTTGCAACGTCATTCTTGTAACATGTGGCCGCGCATTATCGTGGAGCAGAATTGGACGACGTCACTTCAATTCAGAACTCATTTTTTGCAGGCGTGCATACATTTCAGCAAGATGATTACAGTAAAGCTCTGCGTTAATTTTTACCATTTAAAAATGTGCTTAAGAGCTTAAAAAATGATAATCAGTCGAATATGGAGGATGTGGTAAACTCTCGTATCCAAAGTCTGTGAGATTTTGCAACGTCATTCTTGTAACATGCGGCTGCGCATTATCGTGGAGCAGAATTGACGACGTCACTTCAATTCAGAACTCATTTTTTTGCAGGCGTGCATACATTTCAGCAAGATGATTACAGTAAAGCTCTGCGTTAATTTTTACCATTTAAAAATGTGCTTAAGAGCTTAAAAATGATAATCAGTAGAATATGGAGGATGTGGTAAACTCTCGTATCCAAAGTCTGTGAGATTTTGCAACGTCATTCCTGTAACATGCAATGCGATTATTTTATTAGAATAATGCCACTTCAATTCAGAACTCATTTTTGCAGGCGTGCATACATTTCAGCAAGATGATTACAGTAAGTTCTGTTAATTTTTACCATTTAAAAATGTGCTTAAGAGCTTAAAAATGATAATCAGTCGAATATGGAGGATGTGGTAAACTCTCGTATCCAAAGTCTGTGAGATTTTGCAACGTCATTCTTGTAACATGGCCGCGCATTATCGTGGAGCAGAATTGGACGACGTCATCGACCCAGAACTCATTTTTGCAGGCGTGCATACATTTCCCAGCAAGATGATTACAGTAAAGCTCTGCGTTAATTTTTACCATTTAAAAATGTGCTTAAGAGCTTAAAAAATGATAATCAGTCGAATATGGAGGATGTGGTAAACTCTCGTATCCAAAGTCTGTGAGATTTTGCAACGTCATTCTTGTAATATGTGGCCGCGCATTATCGTGGAGCAGAATTGGACGACGTCACTTCAATTCAGAACTCATTTTTGCAGGCGTGCATACATTTCCCAGCAAGATGATTACAGTAAAGCTCTGCGTTAATTTTTACCATTTAAAAATGTGCTTAAGAGCTTAAAAAATGATAATCAGTAGAATATGGAGGATGTGGTAAACTCTCGTATCCAAAGTCTGTGAGATTTTGCAACGTCATTCCCGTAACATGTGGCCGCGCATTATCGTGAGAATTGGACGACGCTGTTTCAATTCAGAACTCATTTTTTGCAGGCGTGCATACATTTCACAGCAAGATGATTACAGTAAAGCTCTGCGTTAATTTTTACCATTTAAAAATGTGCTTAAGAGCTTAAAAAATGATAATCAGTCGAATATGGAGGATGTGGTAAACTCTCGTATCCAAAGTCTGTGAGATTTTGCAACGTCATTCTTGTAACATGTGGCCGCGCATTATCGTGGAGCAGAATTGGACGACGTCACTTCAATTCAGAACTCATTTTTGCAGGCGGCATGACACATTTCAGCAAGATGATTGCGGTAAATTCTGCGTTAATTTTTACGATGAAAATGTACGAGCTAAAAATGATAATCAGAATATGGAGGATGTGAAACCTCGAACCAAAGTCCGTGAGATTTTGCAACGTCGCCCAGGACATGGCGCATTATCGTGAGCAGAATTAACGACGTCACTTCAATTCGCGAACTACTTTTGCAGGCGTGCATACATTTCAGCAAGATGATTACAGTAAAGCTCTGCGTTAATTTTTACCATTTAAAAATGTGCTTAAGAGCTTAAAAAATGATAATCAGTCGAATATGGAGGATGTAAACTCTCGTATCCAAAGTCTGGTAGATTTTGCAACGTCATTCCTGTAACATGTGCCGCGCATTATCGTGGAGCAGAATTGGACGACGTCACTTCAATTCAGAACTCATTTTTTGCAGGCGTGCATACATTTCAGCAAGATGACTACAGTAAAGCTCTGCGTTAATTTTTACCATTTCAAATGTGCTTAAGAGCTTAAAAAATGATAATCAGTCGAATATGGAGATGTGGTAAACTCTCGTATCCAAAGTCTGTGAGATTTTGCAACGTCATTCTTGTAACATGTGGCCGCGCATTATCGTGGAGCAGAATTGGACGACGTCACTTCAATTCAGAACTCATTTTTGCAGGCGTGCATACATTTCAGCAAGATGATTACAGTAAAGCTCTGCGTTAATTTTTACCATTTAAAAATGTGCTTAAGAGCTTAAAAAATGATAATCAGTAGAATATGGAGGATGTGGTAAACTCTCGTATCCAAAGTCTGTGAGATTTTGCAACGTCATTCTTGTAACATGTGGCCGCGCATTATCGTGGAGCAGAATTGGACGACGTCACTTCAATTCAGAACTCATTTTTTGCAGGCGTGCATACATTTCAGCAAGATGATTACAGTAAAGCTCTGCGTTAATTTTTACCATTTAAAAATGTGCTTAAGAGCTTAAAAAATGATAATCAGTCGAATATGGAGGATGTGGTAAAACTCTTTATCCAAAGTCTGTGAGATTTTGCAACGTCATTCTTGTAACATGTGGCCGCGCATTATCGTGGAGCAGAATTGACGACGTCACTTCAATTCAGAACTCATTTTTTGCAGGCGCATACATTTCAGCAAGATGAGCCAGTAAAGCCTGCGTTAATTTTTACCATTTAAAAATGTGCTTAAGAGCTTAAAAATGATAATCAGTCGAATATGGAGGATGTGGTAAATCCTCGTATCCAAAGTCTGTGAGATTTGCAACGCCATTCTTGTAACATGTGGCCGCGCATTATCGTGGAGCAGAATTGGACGACGTCACTTCAATTCAGAACTCATTTTTTGTAGGCGTGCATACATTTCAGCAAGATGATTACAGTAAAGCTCTGCGTTAATTTTACCATTTAAAAATGTGCTTAAGAGCTTAAAAAATGATAATCAGTCGAATATGGAGGATGTGGTAAACTCTCGTATCCAAAGTCTGTGAGATTTTGCAACGTCATTCTTGTAACATGTGGCCGCGCATTATCGTGGAGCAGAATTGGACGACGTCACTTCAATTCAGAACTCATTTTTTGCAGGCGTGCATACATTTCAGCAAGATGATTACAGTAAAGCTCTGCGTTAATGCTCTGATTGGCTTTCAGAAAGCTGTAGTGGATAACACCAATTGCAGATTGTTACGTTTAATCCCGGACGAGCCCCTATTTATGTTACGTGTTAATTGTAACATAAGAAAAAATAAAAATGATGGACCAAAACTCAGAGTTGAAATACAGACAAATATTTAATTCACAAAACATTAAACAAAAATATTTACAAATATACAGTTTTGCATTCAAATAGAAACGTAGAGTTTACTACTGGCAGGCGAAGTGTTACGAGGAGAGGAGGGGAAAGTAAGTTGTTAAATATCTTTACCAGTTAATTTGGCGGGGAAGTTAAGTGCTATACTTTTTGGAAATCCTTAAATGCGTATATAAAGACTAATTATGGGCTTGATCTATGAAAGAGGCAAAAATATGTATTTACCCAAATAGTTCTATGAGGTTCAATTTCAGGTTTTAGTTGTTTGGACTTTGTCTGTGAGATTCTTTCGGCTGAATCTCGATCGTAGAATCTTTACCGGAGTTGATATGACAGCAAAATCCTTTTAACAATTCTTTCAAGTTTTTGTTTGTCGTCGACTAGAGAGATTCTTTTGGCTGGATATATAAATTCTGAATCAAACCGGTGCTGATGAGGTCAGCACATCCTTTTATCAACTGTTTCAAGTTTTAGCTTTTTGTCACCGACTTAGGGATTCTTTCGGCTGGATATACATCCTGAATCTTAACTGGAGCTGTAGAGGTCAACCCATCCTGCCATCAACTAACTGCTCTGTGCGCAAAACTTATTTTTATAGGGGCTAACACCTAATTTGCATGCTTTTAGAACCTTTCGAACTCTCTGGAACATTCTACAATCTTCCAAACGTTCTATTTCTAATTTTCTTATTTTCACGACTACTTTATGAATTAATACTTTTTTGTAACAACAAGTAGGACTCAAGTAAGTGTCCTTTACTACAACTTTTTAAACATTATTATTATTATTATTTTTATATATAAATGCATCCTCGTAACACAGATCACCAGACAGTCGCCATAATCTTTTACTGATGCAACTTTGGCTTTGGGAAATTTTTGGGGACTCATTACCATTGACCTGATTGTTTACGGTTATTATAAAGGATCCACTTTTCATCACATGTGACTATTCGGTCAAAAAGAGGATCACTGGTGTTACGCAGAAAAAACATCGATCACACTTCAAAACGCCTAAGTTTTTTATTTTTATTGATATCATGAGGAACCCATTTATCGAGCTTTTTCAACTTGCCAATACTCCGCAATACTTGTTTTGAATCTGTTGAAACCGTTTAATAGTATCCAAAGAATCTTTCCACAGATTATTATAATGGGTTTCTTGTATAGTTAGTATTATTTTTTTAAGTATGTTTTAAGAAATTAAGCCTAATTCTGTTTTGGAGGGATTAATTAACTTAGCTTGAAAGTTATTGACAAAATTAGGTTTGTGGTCTTTAAAAATTGAATATGCGTTTTTTATATGTGTCTGTCCCATTCTGTCTGCAATGTCAAATTCATTGGCCAGTTTAGCAGCATCCTCGTTAGTTGATGAAATAGTGTTATTGTTGTTATCTTTTTTATAAGTACTAGTGATTTTAGTGAGGAAGAGTTTAAGATACTTCGAGGGTTCGATTTATAAATATTTTTTGATTTATCGGTTTTAATCCACATTTTGTTAGAATTTTTAATGTTATTAATTATTTTTCTAAGCCCAAAATGCACTAAAAGAACATAAAGAAAAATATAATCTAAAATCTCAAAAGACTCCACCCAGTAATAACTTCTAGAGTCCTTTGAAACTGACATGTGTAACTTAATTTAAAAAATTAAATTTAAGAAGCCATCTAACCAATTCCAACATAATCTTAGAAAAAAACATTTTTAACATTGTTATCATACTTGATAGTAATATGATTGTCATAAAATCAAAAGGATTATTATTTATAAGATGAAGATGCTATTATTGCCGTCAGAATTAATATAGAAATCTAACAATTCAATTCTTTTAGTGAAAATACGGCCCCTAAATTCACAAATTCACTGTCAATGGCCCCTAAATTCACTGTCAATGGCCAACTTAAAGTTCAGTCCAAAGTCATCTTATCGCCTGGGATAGAAAGACAGCTGCGATTAATGATTAATACGGTATATCTAACCCCCTCTCCCATCGATAAAATGTTTTCCTTCTTCCCTTGTCCCCAACCATGACTCCTTTCATCTGGATAAACCTAACCCATCCATTTTTGTGAAAAGTTTTGGTCTGAGGAGCGGATATTTATAAAATATCCGCGAAACAAACTCTTACCAATGGATTTACCAAATATTTTGATGTTATTTTTGACGTCACAGGTTTACTCATATACTATATTTTACTCTTAATTGATGCTGATCAGTTAAGCAACAATCTATGGTAATTAACGTCCACGTCCATATGAATGGTTTTAACATTAACCACCATAAGAAATGCAAGAATGAGAATAACAATAGATATTGAAGTTTAAGAGAGGCAACACTGCCGGTATGGTATGTGACCTACTTCTTTGAACCTGGTATAGTTTGTGGCCTAGATCTTTGATTCTGGTATAGTGTGTGGCCTACCGCTTTGATTCTGGTATAGTGTGTGGCCTAGCTCTTTGATCCTGGTATAGTGTGTGGCCTACCTCTTTGCTACTGGTACAGTATTTATTTTTGTTAATCATCTCACCCCAAGCAAGGCATTCCACTGCCACTATTGCGCATGGGGCTACATAGGGGAAGGTAAAGAGAAGGAGTGGTTAGATATAGGGAATATCAGGAGGAAGGTGACAGATGAGTAAGGATAGCCAGGATGAGGGTTAGGCAGATGGGAAGAGTGCTTGATAGAATGGGAGCAGGTTAGTGTGTTAGGAGGTGTCTATTGACCTTACATTTAAACTCCTGGAGATTGTAGCCGTCGGGGAAGCAATCGTTTGGAAGAGAATTCCACAGTCGGGAAGTGCGAGGAAAGAAACTGTTGGAGTAGAAGTTACGGCTGCATTTTATCAGTTTCACTGTAAAAGGGTGGGATCTAGTTGCTAATCTAGTATCTCGTGCAAATTTGTATTTAGGGGACACCAGTGATCTAAGTTCATCGGAGCAGAAGCCGTGAAAGTATTTATAGAAGAGACACAGGGAAGCCACGTCGCGCCGGTGGGAGAGAGACTGCAGGCGGTCTGCCAAGTCGGTATCTATCACATTACAGACCCTCCTCTGAACCTTATCGAGAAGCCCGAGGAGAACAGCAGGGACACCCGACCAAATATGGCAGCAGTATTCAATGCACGGGTGGATGGTAGATTTGTAAATGTGCAGGATAGATTTAGACAGAGAACCGACTTTCATAGCAGCGGATTTAGCAATGGATTCGATATAGTTATTCCATTTGAGGTCCGCTGAAAGTGTGAGACCAAGGAGGCGTAGTGTTTTACTCTCTGGGAGGCAAGCCTGGTCCATGCTAATGGGAGGTAGGTGAGATTGTCGATGATGGTTAATTGAGAGTAGCTTTGTTTTAGAAGCATTAAAATTTAGTAACCATTTCTTACCCCAGTCCAATATGGATTGGAGGTCTTTTTCAATCTCGGCTGAGAGGTTAGCTTTGACGCCTACACCAGATTTTTGTAGGAGGCGAGAGTAAACTGTGGTGTCATCGGCATACAAACCTATTTGGGCTCTTATGGAATCAGGGAGATCATTAATGTATATCAGGAAGAGTGTAGGACCTAAGATGGAGCCTTGGGGGACACCTGCGTTTGTATGGTAGTTCTGAGAGGCATGTCCGTTTAATACCACCTTCATTGTGCGGTTAGAGAGGAATGACTGGATTAGTTGAAACAAATGTCCAGTTATACCATAGCTCCGCAGTTTACATAGAAGGCCAGCATGCCAAACTCTGTCGAACGCCTTAGATATATCCAATGCAACGGTTCGGGCTTCGCCATTCCTGTCGAGTGCCTGGTATATATACTCGGTGATGGTCGTTAGCATATCAGCAGTAGACCTGGTGAAGCGGAAACCATATTGCTTGTTCGAGAGGAGCCTGTGTGCTGTGAGATGCTGAACCACCTCGGCGTTGATAATGGCTTCGAATACTTTGCCAAAGATCGGAAGAAGGCTGATAGGGCGGTAATTTGCAGGGTCAGAGGGTTCTCCAGTGTTTTTAAATATAGGAACTACAGAGGAAGATTTCCAACAGGCAGGAAAGCAGGAAGCAGATAGGCAGAGGTTGTAGAGCTTAGAAAGGACAGAGGAGATTTCAGGGGCACATTTCTTTAAGACTATGGTTGGGATTCCGTCACCACCACTCGCTCTGTGAGGGTCAAGTTTTAAGATTATCTTAGAGACAAGCGAAGGTGTAATGTGGACATCATTCAGTTGTGCCTCGGTTCTAGATGAGAAGTCGGGTGTCAAAACTCCAGATGAGTCCAGACTCGAATTGTTCGAGAATCTGCGGGCAAAGCATTCAGCCTTATCTGCTGGGGAAGTGAGGACCTCAAATTTGTTGATTAGCGGGGGTATTGTGGACTTGCTCTTTTTAAGTACTCTTTTACAGAGTCGCCAGTAGTCTTTAGAGCCGAATTTAGAGCATGCTATGCGTTGCTTCATTCTGGCAGCAAACAACATCTTAGCTTCGTTAAGTATCCTTTTACACTTATTACGAGCTGAAGTGAAAAGGCGCCTGTTTTGGTCCGACGCGTAGTTACGATAGAGTCGGAAGAAATGATTCCGGTGGGCAATGGCAGCCGAGCAAGCGGGTGAGAACCATGGAGACGAATGACCTACCTCTTTGATTCTTGTATAGTACGTGGCCTACCGCTTTGGTTCTGGTATAGTGTGTGGCCTACCTCTTTGGTTCTAATATAGTATGTAGCAGATTGTTTAAAAATAAGATGCTTGAAAATATTCCAATAATATTCCTTTCGTAGGAACAAGATAAAGGCGTTTATTTACCTGAACTCCCAACTTAGGTAGGATGAGGCCAAAAATTGTTCCGCCCTCTCGTTACTTCCCACTCCGGGGTCACCTCAGACGCCAAGAATTAACCCCAGCTTAGGGAGACAGGTCCCTTAAGATTAACAGAAGTAAATAAACAAGATGTGCTTATCGTTGTTTAAATAGATGTCGTGCAAACCTTTTATGAAAATACATTTGACGCAACATTTATTCACCAAAATAAATTTTTTAGCGTTAAATTTTTTTTAATTGTTTCACCCCAAGCAAGACAACAAAAACGCTAACATTTAATGTGGTACTGAGTGTGAAAGAATATAAGAAAAAGAAAAAAACATTAAAGAGCAATAAAAGAATTGGAATTAAGAAAACGGAAGATAACGAGTTATATTTTCTTTAAATTTGTGAATATCAAATTTGACTGAAAAACAAGAAGCCGAAGAGATTTCCGCAAGGTTTTCGGTTACTAAGGGTCCTATTTAAAAAAAAAAATCATCGTTTAAATTCTCCAAGGAGTTCTGCTTTTAACTAGGTACCTCCACTAAATCGCTGAAAAAACGGCATAGTACGAAGAAAAAAGGTCCCAAATTTAATAAAAACAAACTTTTTCCATCAAAATATTTATGTCATTATTAAGAGGAAAGACCAAACTATTTTTTAATTATTTTTGAAAAAAATGTTTAATCCTTTCTAATACGTTCGAAATTTTGGTAAAAATCTTGTTTTATTTTTGTTAGCGGGGAGCCAAATCGTTAATTATATAACTTAGTTTTTTTTTTGTTTTTTTTTGTTTTTTCCCCTCCGGTGACAAACACATTATTTAGAAATTCTTGCAAAAATCAAATAATTGTCAGGTTTTAATGAAACTTTCAGGACTTATTTACAAATGAATGGAATAACTTTTTTAAAGTATTATTTTTAAAAATATTAATAAAAATATTTTTTTACTTCTGTTACCTTCCCTCTACGTAAATTCATGAAATTTCAAGAAATTAAATTCTTTAGGCAAAATTGTTTTTATTAGTTAAACGCAGGACTCATTGGAAATTTTATAAACCATTTAGCCTCTTTTATCGAAAATCTGCTCCCAATCGTAAAATAAAAATGCAGTCAAACTATGACATTATTTTATTAAATAAGTTTTTAATTGCTTTAATAAAACATAATATAATTTTCAGACATTATAGTCTGAAGAAAAAAAAAATTTCGATTACTAATGAAATTTTAAAAGAATTGTTTTCATTTTCATTGTTTTAATTATAATAATTTATAAAGTTTCAAAAATATTTTAAAAATATTTCCAAGAATTATAGAATTTAGGTTGGTAAGTATAAAATAAAGACTATATTTACTAATCGAAAAATGAAAAGTTTAATATAAATCATTTAGCCATCGTATTTTTAAAATAATTTTGCTTTTTTCGTATATTTGAAGTTTTATATATATTTCAAGAAGTAGTAGGAGGATTTGAACAATTATTAAGTAAATCATCGAGCTTTATATTCGACCTCAACAAAATGCAGAAAGCACTGGATGGCCGTTTCGTCCTATATTTGGGACTCATCAGCAGTGCGCATCCACTACCAGGAATCGAACCCAGACCTCTTCGTCACCAGGGCCCGTGGTACAGTTGGTATAACATCAGCTTAATAACCAAGACTGTCTGGCTTCGATTCCTGGTAGTGGATGCGCACTGCTGATGAGTCCCAAATATAGGACGAAACGGCCATCCAGTGCTTTCTGCATTTTGTTGAGGTCGAATATAAAGCTCGATGATTTACTTATATATATATATATATATATATATATATATATATATATATATGCCAATTTATATGAAAGAAAACGGTTTCTTTCCCTTATCGGAAAAATTTTTTTACAATTATGTCTCTTGTGATCGTTATACACTTATCTCTCATCTGGCCAGTTGTCAAGACATTAGAAATACGGCAAACAGGTCAAAATGTTCAACTTTGTGATTAATGAATAGTTTTATTTTTAATTTCATGCTATAAATAAATAAGTAATAATTGTGTAAATCAGATTAATTTAACATTAGATTTGCTAATTTTCCAAAAATAACGTGTCACAGATGTAAATTTTATTTTTGCAAATTGCGAATTAACTTTTGTTTACAGATGTGTCGATCGCTCAAAAATGGTCGAAAAATTGAAAATCTTTTTTTTAAATCTCGAAATTTTAGATTCCAATCAATATAATTTCGGTTTGAAATACACCAGAGTATTTTGCTTACTGGAAATAGTAAATTTAATCATTTAGCTTTCAATTAAAACTAAAATAAAAGTTTCAATAAACATTTTATTTTTAAAAATTTAAAAGTTAGTTATCAAAAATGAGTGGAGGTATATACTTTTGACTAATATAAACATTAAGTGTTGCAAAAATAAATTGCTCAATTTCATAAAATTAAACAAGAGGAAGGTGACAGATTTAAGAAAAATGTTTTTGCCAAGATTTTTTAAAAAGAAAAATTTCTAGTATATAATTTCATTCATTTATGAATAAGTCCTTTCATTCAAATCCTGCAATTATTTTAGTTTTTCAAGAATTTCCAAATCAATGTGTTTTTCACCGTTAAAATTTTCTATACTAAACTAACCTTTGGTCCTCAGCTGAAGCAAGATTTTAACCAAAATTTTAAATGTTTGATAGTTTTTCGATCTTTTTTACATTGAAAAATACAATTTAATAATTCCTTTGATCTTCCTCTTAATAAATATTTTGACAATAAAACTTTGTGTTTATATACGTTTGGGGCATTTTTTCATCATTGTATGCTCATTTTTGGAGTTCGAATTCCAACTGAATTCATTGCATTCACTTACGCGCAAATACCCTTGGGAAAGGTATTAATCCGTCTATTCCCTCCAGTTATGGGTTAAATAACAGGACAGATTGGGTTCTATAGCCTTGGTCGGCAACCAGTCTACCGCAGAACGCAATGGCAAAAACTACTGCGGGATAATCTTCTGCCCAGTCAGTCATGTCTCTTTCGAGACATGATCGCCCAAGCATGTATCACGTATGGCACTTAACTGAACTGACTGATGCTCATTTTTAGGGGATCTTTGGATGTAGCTAACTAAAATCATTTTTTTAGTCTAAACTGAATCGTATTTTGTTTTTGTTGGTGATAATTTGAAAATAAACGTCTGGTTTACTAAAGATGTTTATGCAATTATTAATCTGTATAATTATGTGTAATTAAAAGACTATACTGTATTTTACAATATCATTACCTTGGTAAAAATACAATGACTACTGAATGAGCCAAGCAAACAACTTTGTTTTAAATTTCAATTCCCCTTTCTCAAATTAAGACTGGTTTATATGTTTTTAGTAGATGAGCCCGTTACTCTTTAGTCTTTTTCTTTTTAGCGTCACTCCAGTGATTGATGTCTACTGTTTAACTGAGGTAATAGAAAGGTTCGACTATGCTGCTGGTAAAGAAAGAATAATGAAAAGTAGTCGAGAAGTCTGGGGGAAAATTTAACGGCTACCAGAAAAAAGAAGGACATCAAAGAGACACCGACAACAATAGTGGCTCTGCGTGTGCGCATGCCATGTTTTATCCTAAGCTTTACTGACTATGGAACAAACCCACAGCAGTAGAACATACGGTATATCTTTGTAAATGTATTGTTATTTAAACCGTATATGTCATGCTTATGCCGGTTAGTAGACATATTGTTTCCACAATAAATCTATCACAAAGCAATAAAAATATTCGGAATGATCATTGATTAACACACTCACTGACTTTTCAGGAACTTTTCTTTTGATTTCAGGAACTTTGCTGGCAAAAGTGAAATAGCAAGTGTCAATAACCCACCATTCATACTGGCTGGCTAATCGCTTCCACACACACAATTATTATCACCAAAAATATTCTTACACTCTAAAAATATTTTTGGGTTCGTATAACCGACAATATTACCGAGGATGTGCGTTGTGGTACAATGGATATCGACTTGAAACGAGAAATCGGAGAGCCGAGTTCAAATTCCAGTTGAATTCCTTGCATTCACTTACGAAAGAGAAAGGTATTAATCCGTCTCTTCCCTCCAGTTATGGGTTTAATGACAGGACTGACTGGGTTCTATAGCCTTGGCTGGCAACCAGTCTACCACAGGAAGTAATGGCAACCTGCTGCGGGACAATCTTCTGCCCAGTCAGTCATGTCTCTTTCGATACATGATCGCCCAAAGCGTGTAGCATGTATGGCACTTAACTGACTGATAACAAGATCATCGTTGATGGCCTTTATTTTAGCTTGAAACCGGACAACTGGCACCATGAGGAGAAGAGAAATAGGCATTTATTTAACTCGCCAAGGTAGTGATATACAAATTCAATAAATTTGCTTAGATAAGGTAATAAATAAGCTGCACCTAATGAGAATCTGCGAAAGTAACTCCCTAACCATTGCCCTGTTGAGGTATGCATTAAAACAGATACTCACTTAATACTCGACTGAGAAAGAAAGACTAATAAAAACAAACCACAAATTATTGTCAATAGAGCCGGTCTATCGTCGTCTTGCGGCCTTGGCCGAGATAGAACTCGCTACGCCCCTCCAGTATTCCCTGTGCATTTGGAACCCTGGCGCAGTTTGCAGCGAAATTCATAATCTTGTCAAATAGCTGAATACTTGATGCTTTGCCAGGGTTACCAAGGGTGTTTTTATTGTGACACCAACACTAGATCGGTTGCCTCCAGGCCCCATCCTGTTATTTAACCTATAACTGGAGGGAAGTGACGGATTAATATCTTTCCCAAGGGTACCAGTGCGGAAGTGAATGCAGGGTACTCAACTGGAATTCGAACTCGGCTCACTGATTTCTCTTTCCAAGCCGATATCCACTGCATCACAACGCACATCCGTCACTGAACGCTATAGTGTATACTTAATTCTTTAATACATGTCAATTAAGTTTCCTCATGAATCCTTTTTTCAGATTGAATGCCCAGGAAGTCCGGCTTATGTTGTGGGACACGGCAGGACAAGAAGAATTCGATGCTATCACCAAGGCCTACTACCGAGGTAAGATTAACTTTCAAAGATTTCTAATAAGGTGATTTTCCAAGCGTAGCTTAGATGTGGCACAAGATCTAAAGTAAGGGACACCAGTGAGGATCGAACTCACTACTCAATTATAATGATTCTAGCGAAACAAGCTTGTTAACCATTACACCACTTCGAGGTGCCCTAAGATTTCTAATAAAGAGTGTCAACGAAATTAATCTTGTTACTTAAAAGTTAAGTTTTCACTTAAAGTTAATTTAATATTTTTCTCGATTCACTTTTTATTCATGAAATCAAACACACTAATGATCAACTTATTTTACTTTGTTTTCTGTATTTCTGCTTCTAAAAATCTAAAAAATAAATACGTCTCCATGAAAGAGGTTAATTTAATATTTATAAGTAAGTAACTTCTACTCCAACAGTTTCTTTCCTCGCACTTCCCGACTGTGGAATTCTCTTCCAAACGATTGCTTCCCCGACGGCTACAATCTCCAGGAGTTTAAATGTAAGGTCAATAGACACCTCCTAACACACTAACCTGCTCCCATTCTATCAAACACTCTTCCCATCTGCCGAACCCTCATCCTCGGTATCCTTACTCATCTGTCATCTTCCTCCTGACATTCCCTATGTCTAACCACTCCTTCTCTTTACCTTCCCCTATGTAGCCCCATGCGCAATAGTGGCAGTGGAATGCCTTGCTTGGCTGAGATGATTAAAAAAAAAAAAAAAAAAAAAAAAGTATATTTTCATACCAAATTAGATTTTTTACTCGTAACTGATTCAAATGAATTTGAATATAAACTTAAACAGAGCACGCAGTTTTGAAGTAGCTTTTATAAAGGCAATTTTCAGTGTATGAAATTCATTTTTAAAAAAATGATTGTGATTAAAAATTATTTTAAAAATGCCTCCAAATAGAAAAAAATTCTCCCCTTATTTTAAAGACATTTTATTTTGTACGAATACAATGCCTACTAACAAGAGCTAGTATACTAGACTTAATTTTTACAACTGAAATGGCGATATGTAACCGTAAGTTTTATGCTAAGAGTTTCTTCTCTCGCACTTCTCACTACGTAGAAACCTCTTCCCGGCAGTCAACTTTGATCCTCAAAAGTTTAAATGTAATTACAATCGTTATTTTCTGTCTTCTTAATTCCTGTTCATTTATTGTTCTTTCTCCTTAAAAATGTTATTTCTTATATACTTCCATACTCTGCACTCCCTTGCGTCTTAGCGGCTTTATTGCCTTGCTTGTGGTGAAATTAATAAAATAAACTTAAGCTAAAATAACGTTATCGAAATTGTTCAAAATTGGAAGAAAATATCCAAGTCAGAAATCTAGAAATTAAGGTTAGTATCCAACCAGCGAGTGTGTCTCTCGATAACTTTTTTTTATCTATCCACCATAAAGATAAGATAAAAAATGCGTTTCTTCTAAAGGAAACTTATCAGAATTTTATTTATACAATCAAAGCAAATATGATTAGGTATTAAAAGATAACTTAAAAGGTGTCCTTGCCGTTTTTGATTTATTAGAAAAGGAAGTTTGTCTATATTTCTGAGCTGAGGCATTGTAATTATTTACATTATTTACATTGTTCAGACTTATGTCCTCATGTTTGTTGCCAATATTCACGATGTTTCGGCCGTTGTACGCAGTTGGGATTTCAATACCTGGCTACAGCAGTGGTGAACAAAATACTTAGAGAGTTGAGTTAAATGGAGATAAATGAGACACCTGGAATCTGCATGAGTCATAGAACGAGAATCTATCCCAGTGAAGGAAATAAAAGGTTCAGTTCAAAATTCTAATCACCGGAAGAAGGTCGAAGCTTACAACGGCCGAAACGTCGTGAATATGGCAAGAAAAATGAGGACAACAGAAAAAGATATACATCAAATTTGACATTTAGAGCTCAAATACTCTGCATCGGCATCCATATCCTTTTTGCCAACTTACCACTAGCTGAGCAATGCCTTGGCGGGGAGAAAGCTGGTGTTTTTTATGCAAAAAGGCTGTGAGTGCCTGTTGGAAGTCTGCTTCATTTGCGGAGGATTTCCGACGAAGGTGGTTATCAAGGGTCTATTGATGCAAGACCAGGGAAATAAGCTGAATAGTACAGTATCTCCCAACCAAATCAACTTGTGGTATCCCTAGCCACCTTCGCCACATGATTCCCGGTATTGTCATGAGGGAACAGTACAATGCTGTCTCCTTCTGCTTCAGTACCTGTTGTACGCGTTCCAACAGCGAATACAGGTTTAGGTCCGCAATAATGGCTTGTCCCATTGGTAGCAGCAACATAGTGCATGACTTGTTGACTAGTCCACCAGATACAGAGCCTGATCTTGCGTGGATGTAAGGGTAATCTTTCTAGTGTGAGGTACAGGGTCTCGTGGTGATAACCAATATCTGGCACGGTTGAAAGTATCGTACAGGGCCAACTTTTCGTCACTGGTGGACGCTCGATCAAATATGAGTACGTTGCTGTGCCGAGAAGGCAACGAAAAACAGGCTGTCACTCGTCATTGCTTCCTGGCTTCCGATAGTGGGGTGGGGTACCCACTTGCTTATCTTGTATACCTTCCTTAAGCAGTGAAGGTGAAGTTTGACTGTTTCATCAGAAACCTAGAAGCGTTCGGTAAACTTACCACAGATTTGGCTGTTGTCCTATCCTATAGTCACTTTCAGGGCTCATTCATCCAGGACTTGTGGCCGGTCACAGCGAGGCTCATCACAAATGGATAGATCTCTCAATCTGAACTTCTGAAGCCGATGTCTGGCGATGCATTCACTCACAGCATTATCTCCAAAGATTTAACGTATTCGGCAACATGATAACCTTAACCATCATAGACAATCGCACCTACCTCCCATTAGCATGGACCAGACTTGCCTCCCAGAGAGTAAAACACTACGCCTCCTTGGTCTCACACTTTCAGCGGACCTCAAGTGGAATGACTATATCGAATCCATTGCTAAATCCGCTGCTATGAAAGTCGGTTCTCTGTGCAGGGCCCGGAAGTTTTTTTCCGTCTGAATCTATCCTGCACACATATATAAATCTACCATCCGCCCGTGCGTTGAATACTGCTGCCATATCTGGTCGGGTGCCCCTGCTATTCTCTTCGGGGTTCTTGACAAAATACAACGGAGAATCTGTAATGTGATCGATACCGATTTGGCTGACTGCCTGCAGCCTCTCTCTCACCGGCGCGACGTGGCTTCCCTGTGTCTCTTCTATAAATACTTTCACAGATGCTGCTCCGATTTACTTAGATCACTGGTGCCCCCTAGGTTCGAATTTGCACGAGATACTAGATTAGCAACTAGATCCCACCCTTTTACAGTGAAACCGATAAAATGCAACCGCAATTTCTACTCCAACAGTTTCTTTTCTCGCGCTTCCCGACTGGGGAATTCCCTTCCACATGATTGCTTCCCCGACGGCTACAATCTCCAGGAGTTTAAATTTAAAGTCAATAGACACCTCCTAACACACTAACTCGCATCCATTCTTTCAAACACTCTTCCCATCTACCCAACCCCCAGCCTCCGTATCCTTACCCATCTATCACCCTCCTTCTGATATTTCCTATATCTAACCACTCCTTTTCCTTTACCTTCCCCTATGTAGCCCCATGCGCAATAGTGGCAGTGGAATGCCTTGCTTGGGGTGAAATGATTAAAAAAAATGATGCGGCTGTGGTCTTAGTCATACAACAGACAACACCGAACGAACTGCTTCGATACCACCATGATTCCTCGCCGCTGCTCGGGCTATGACTGATGTGGGTGCGCAACGCACTTGCATTGGTCAAAAGTAATGTTGCACATGGCGCACTGATTTGCGTATCAGTAATCACTTCCTTCCACACGACATAAAAAAGACAAGAACGATTTGGTTCTTTATATTTTACTAAGCTCTACAGTTTAAAACTCTAAAACCAAAAAGTTGAATGCTTTGTAGTTCAAAATATAGTAGACACCCGCGAAAGAAGTTTATTTCGTTCTTTACACTACTCATTTTAACTACATTTCCCAAGAACCCAGTTAGATTTAAATCAGGTGACATATTTGCCGAATCGACCACGTCTCCCTTTTACTTCATCTGAAATTTAATTGTCATCTTTGAGGACTATCTTGGATTATTACCATGCTCGAACATGGGTCTTCCTCTCATGCATTTGTTGGAAGTCAACATTAGAGCTCATACAACTCCAGACTATTATGTTTCTACCTTGGAATCACCTCACCTTCTCTGTTAAAGGACTTCTCTCAACGAACTCTAGGTAGCATCGTACTGGGGGTCATTCTCATCATATCAGCAGGAATGGCCTTGTGTTTAAATAAAAAAAATATACAAGAAAACAACACTGAAAGGATGTTAAAATTTTAAATAAAATTCATACAATTTTACTTATTTTTGTGTACTGGTGTGCATATTTTTGTTATATGTGTTTTAATGTTGCATGTGATTAAAAAAATATCGCTTCGTCTTAAAACAAACTGAGGAGAGAAGATAGGCGTCTTTATCCTCTAACGGTCGATAGTGAAGAAAATGAATTCAGCATTTTTGGTACGAAGTCTGTTTTTAGGAAGGAAAAGTTTCTTTTGCATTCTGAGAGAACTTTTATTATTTTGGTTTTATTTAATTTATTTTAAACAAAATTTTAATGTTATTTGTTTTGTTTTATTTTTTATTTATAATATACATTATTATTATTATAAGTAGTAGTATCTTTATTCAATAAAAGTATTAAACTCCCTACAGTATAAAAACATATTAAAGAAAAGGACTCTAGTGATATCGTTCCATTCATGCCTGTTTTTCTCATTTTCATAACATATTTTATTTTTGTAAAAGTAAATAAACAGAAAATTGTAAAAAATAAAATATTGTATATTTTATTTTTATGTCATGGGTTTTTCCCCATTTTTAGCCCCCCCCCCTGCGAATATGTGATATTATGAGATATGTAGAACTGTAAGCTGATGGATGAGTTCTTGTCGTAAATTAACATATTGTAATGAGTCGTGAATCTGGTTAGCTAGGTCTAGAACAGAAAGTGTTGACCAACTTCATTTTTCCCCTTTCGGTCGTATGCCAAAATTTATGTATTTTTATACATTAATGAATAATCATTCATACCTATTTTTTAAGCAAGTCATGGCTATCAATATCAATCTGTTCATATCTATTTATTCGAACCAGACATCATAGAGATAGTCGCAAAGTTAGTGTTCAGTTTATTCCTTATGACGATTAAGTGAATTTAGATTCAATTTTAAAAGAATAATTGAATTTATGTTAAATTTTAAAAGCATAAAAAAAGCGAATTCAAGTAAAGAAGACACAAGATAAACAAGAAAAAAAGGTTGTGACTATTCTTGGCGAAAACCCGTTTCATTATTTAAGCCCTAAAAATTGAATAAAATAATCGGTTAACTCTATGATTTTATTAAACTTTTCGAAAATCATTTGGTAATAAGTAGAATTATCTGTTAAAGAATAGTTTTTTAATTTATAAAAAAATTGTCTGTCATTGAATTTAATACAGATGCGCACATGCAAACAAACATACACACACAATTTGAATGAAATAGAAAGGAACGTTTGTGATACAATAATAATGGCTAACTAAAGGTAACATGAAAAGACCGAAATGTGCAGCCCTTGGAAGTCAGTTGTACAAATTCTTCTGTATCTAAAAGTAATACACTTTCGAATAAATGTTTGGCCATTTAAAATAGTGCAATTTCGAGTTAAAATTTTAACATCTTGCGATTAGCGAAACGATCCAATTCAATTACTTTGAGAAAAGCTCACTGGACTAAGGGAGGGAACTCTCATAAGAAGAATTACATTAGCCTCCTTTGTATCTGTATATCGTGTTTTAAAAGTATTTTTGTGTAAATTTTATTTTATTGCAACAAATTAGATCACATTTTCTTAGATGTTAATTAAAAATAAAGCTTAATAATTACTATTTTTTTCTTTGAAAAAATGAGGCTGATATCTCTTCCACAAGATCAGTGCGGAATTTAAATGTCTTTAAATTTAAAACGAAAACCAGCTAGAGATGGTTCGGCTACATGACATTATATGACAACCACCCGAAAAGAACTTTATTGTTTATGTACAGCCAGTGACATCAGTTAGTCGATGAAGTTTACATGCAGTCTAATAATTTTCAATTTTATTTATATCTTGAATTTCTTTTTTTTTTCTTTTCTTTTTTTTTTCAATGCGATGAAAGGACATAAGCAATTAATATAGCTCTCCACAAATTCCTTTCTTTTATTATCTGTGAATTGCCATGAATGTTATTGTTTGTTGTCTTCTTCATGGTTTCTGAATTCAGACAAGTCTCTCTAGACTGGTTGATACTCAAGGTTAGAGAAGCGAATCTCTTTTTTTTTTTCTTTTTTTTTTTTTACTCATAGATGGGCAGGTAAAAATGGAACATGTTACTTAACCTATAGAAAGAAAGAAATGAATAAAAGAAGAAATGGTTTTTCAACTGCCAACTGATTTAACGAAAAGGAAATTTGATTGACTAGGATTCAAACTTCATCAACAATTCCATTTTTACCTCACCAGTAACCATTACGCTACAGACACATTCCACATTTTATAATACTTTGCTAAAATATAAATTTCACAAGTAAACACACACACACACAATTCAAATGTTCAATTCTGTTTTTTTTTTGTTTTTGTTTTTTTTTCTGTCAATTCACCCCAAACTATTAATTCAGCCCTAAATATTAATTCATCCCAAAATAAAAAGAATTTATATTTGTTAAAATTCACACCAAATTCTCTCAGAGCGAGGCCCTTCCATTGCAATCCGGTTTGGTTGACCTTTGCGATCGCCCCAAAGGCGACTTTTTTGCACTATTTCTAAGTTCGTGCTCACAGTGAAAAACAAGCCAAAAACAGAGTTTTTTTTTGTTTTTTGTTTTTTAACTGTAAATCATCCGCACTTACGAAATGTGAATGAAACATCCCGATTTTTGGTAATTCTTTCAATTTAAATGATAAATCTAAACAAATTTTGATTTAAAATTTGTTTAGATTGTCTCGCAACAACTCCAAAAAAATTTCGAAAAATGCCAAAAATGTTATAAAAAAAAAACAAGCAAAATTTACAATTTCTTGGGGTGAATTGATATTTGCGATAAGTAACTTTACATTATTTGGGCTGAATTAACGGGAAAGATTCATCAATTCTTACAATATAGAGAATATGAATATTTAGCTGACACGAAAATATCTGTTACCCTCCAATATATTCTTTTATCAAAGATTGCCACAACTTCTGGGGAAAATAAAATAACCTTTGGTAGCATTACCGCCTTGCTGTGGTAAATTCGAAATTCCAAGAGAATTTGTGCAAAAGTTAAACGCAATAGACCAGTCGGGAATTCTGTTCACTAATTTCAGTTTCTGCGCTGATAACCGTTACACTATACGTATATCCTTGGTGTGTCTCACTGTGAAGCTGGTCTTACAAATCATTGCTATCAAACCTCACTAAATGTATGATACTTAAGGACGCCAATGTAAGTCGCGTAATGGGGATCGATCAGCAAGTTAAACATTAATAGCTTGCGAGATTAGCTTGCGAGATTAGCTTGCTAACTATTGATGGATAACTAAATGCTCTATTGATATTTACTCCGCTTAACTTAGTCTAGCATGAGTTACTGGCGATTGGTCACCTGTGAAGATGTAGTAATGATATGCAATATTCTTTTATATCCTTTTCAGAAACGGAGATAACAGCTCTCCACAACTTCCTATCCTTTATAGCTTGAAGCAGTGTTTGTCTACTTATTATCTTTCCCAGTCTCTATTTTAGGCTCCATTTACACAAACTCGATAGGTAAATTCCCCGCTTTTTCCCTCTGTACCTTTTGCCTTCAGTTTGTTTTGTGAAAAGGAAAGCAAGAAGAAAGGACTAAAACTTAATTGCAAGAAAACAGAATGCATGGTCGCTAGCAGAAAAGAACAGTCCAACATGATAATTACAAATTAGAGATACCAAAATCAAATACAGCAATTTAAATACCTAGGGAGTGTTTTAAAAGAGGACAAAAAGCACCACACTGAAGTCTAAAGGTGCATTGTGATAGGGAAATATTTTTTTTAATCATATCACCCCGAGCAAGGCAGTAATGCCACTGATGTGCAGGGGGCTATGTAAGAGTGAAAAGATTGGATAAGAGACAGCCGGAAACCACATCCTAAACAGGGAACAAGGGATGAGCCTCTTCACCTGTTCAATAGACGTGGGTGGAGTGTGAACCGGGCGTGAGTTTAGTCTATCTACTCCAATTGAAAAAAAAAAAAGAAAGAAAAAAAGACTGAAACGATTGGATAAGAGAAAGCCGGAAACCACATCCTAAACAGGGAAAAAGGGATGGGCCTCTTCACCTGTTCAATAGACGTGGGTGGAGTGTGAACCGGACGATAGTTTAGGCTATATGCATTCCATAAGCTAAGCAAAGTTTTAAGAAACAGGTAAATTTCGTTAGAAACAAAGAAAAAAAGTACTGAACAGTTGCTAAATATCAGTCCTCTTACATGAGTTAATGCGATTACAAATAAAGAGACTTGAGGCAACAGGAATAAAGTTCTACAGAAGAATACTGAGATCACCACGGACCGAACATGTGAAAAACGAAAAAGTTTTAGAGAAAATGGAAACAAAAGGGGCGTTTATACTTAACATCAGAAAAAGACAGTTGAAATTTCAAGGATATATACCGGGGCTTGGAAATTTAAAACTCCCAGGACAGATTGAAAGCACGAGGGATAGAGGAAAACAACGCATAACCTACCTAGAGAGTTTGAGTTAATGGATGACAGAACAGGATTTAGGGAAGACAACAAAAAAGCAAAAATTCATTAAGAGCAACAAAGAGCAGTAAATTGTGGAAAATCCTAACCCCCAACTTCTTAAAGAGACCCGACACATAAAAGAATTGCCCGAAATTGAGGTCTGATAATTGCCATTATTAGCGGACTGGGTCTAAAAATATTGATTTACCAGGAGACATAGTGGAGCCTACTCACAACTACAATGTTATCATTTAATTTTCTTCATGAATAAATAACGTTAAAACACACACACACACACACACACACACACACACATTTGAAAAAAAAAGGCACAAATAAAACTTATGTGGAAAAAATATGTATCACTTAGCAAATATGAAGTAGGGAGAAGGTTGAGTGTTTATTAAATTGGTCTTGTGTCAAATATAACCGAATTCTCTCCCACTTAAAGATTATCAGTTTCATCAGAAGGTTGGAAGAATAGAAGTATTTCGTTTGTATGTTTAAATAGAAATTTATTAACAGAAGAAAATAACATCAATTTGTAGGAGTTAAATGTTCAAGAGAAATAGTAGTAAAAAGTTAAGTGAATCCAGAGTTCTAGTTGTAAGTAGTAGAATGTGTTTATGCAGAATTAACAGAGTGCTAATAAAGTCTGTGTACCTTTCCTATTTTTTGTTGTTTTTTTGTTTTTGTTTGTTTTTTTGTTTTGTTTTGTTTTGTTTTTGTTTTTTTTTGTTTTTTTGCCGGCGAGTAAGTGAAAAGAAAAGTAAAGCAATAAATGAAAATTGTACTCATCGAAGTTAATATTTAGGGGTCATTTAAAGTGTCTTATTGTTATTGTTGTTGTCATCTTTTTCTTTCTTGACTGCAAGAATGGTAAAGATGAAGAAGAGGTAAAGGAAAATAGAACACGAGAAGAAGGAGAACGAATCTGTGACGGGACTTTATGTCCGGGTCAGTGGCCTTGAAGTTTCTTTTGTCACATCTTGGCGGTGTTACATCTCTGCTTCCATCTCTGACTGATTCAACTTTCTTTCTTTTATAGAGAAAGACTTTTTCACATCGTATTGTTAACTTTTCTCTCAGTTTTGCAAATTACTTCCTTTCATTGGTTAGAAAACATCGGATCGCGAAATTTGGCTTCGTCTATTTCTTTCAGTACGGGGTCAATACTTTTTCCTATTTGTCAAAAGCAGTTCGTTATAAGAGCAATCATTTCTGTTCACTAAATGATTGTTCGAATCTACCAATGATTGTTTCTGCACCCAATTCATTTAATAATGGCTTTTCCATGGATAGCAACATGATTGATTCCAAATTCTCCTCAGCGAATTTCTTAAGCTCGTCTTTATGATCTTTAGCATTGAAAATGTTCTCTCACACTGGACTTTAGTAACTGATAGCTTGCAGATGACTTTATAAATGTCTTATTCCTTTTTATTGCTAAAACATCTGTCTATATTTGTTTCTTTATTGAATTTTTCTTTGGTGTGGGGGTCTGACTTCACCAACTAACCCCCTGGTCAGTCCGCTACTATCTGTCATGTTATTTTCTTTTGTAGGTGCTCAAGCCTGTGTTCTTACTTTCTCGACTGTTGATCGTGATTCGTTTGAAGCTGTTGAATGTTGGAAAAATAAGGTAAAACCAAATATTAGAGGATAATACAAACACTTAAGTATAATTATTTTACAACTGTGACCTTTAAAAAAAAGATTGTTGTGAAATTTGTAAACGTTAATACAGCAGGAAACTCTTATTTTTCAGGTGAGTGGTGTGGGGCTTAGGGGTCAAAATGAACAGTTGATTTACCAAGAAGATTGATGAAGAATGATAATGACAAGGAAATACGCATGTAATTTTAACAAAAAAAGATAAAAAATTTATTCACGAATTTATACACCTAAAGTAGTGTCAGGAGCTCATTTCAAGAAAATAAATCAAAATTCTTAATTTTGGAAGTTTTACCGTATTGTCAAGAAGAGGAAATATTCATACAACATATTAAATGATTTGACTCTTAATAATATTCAAAACTGTTTAAAATAAAGGTAAGAGGTCCCATTGATTACTGAAAGGATATACGGATTGAATACGTCCAAAAGTAGACGAATAGAGATAGTTTAAAATACTTAGTTTGGGTGGGGTGGGGGGTAGTGCTGAGATAAAATTTCTTTGAAATGCCGCCTGCTATTTAGAGGCCGATAATATCATTGGCGCGTAATTATATAACACGAGCGAGTACTTCATCGCTGGTCGCGAGGAACTGAAGCGAAGCCTTTTGCATGTCTTCAGACACGTTTATTAATAATTTAATCTTTCTTCTCATTTTTATATCTAACGGAATTTCGCGTAGGCTCGTTAATTTTTTTCCTTCTTTTTCTTGACTCGCCGGCAGAACAATACCAAAATTTCATGTGACACGAAAGAGAGAAGATACTCAAATTTTAAACTTCCAAATTGAATTTCTGTTTGTTATATACTTAATAAAAAATGTAATAAATATAAACGAAAGAAAAAGAACTAAATGATTTTGCTAGACTGTATATCCCAAGTCATAAAAGAAACATAAAATTTCAACCTTTCTACTCTCTTGTGTGTATATGTAGTTACATCAACCTAAACATCATTTTAGGCCGATGAAGTCCCAGAGAGGGAAACGCAGTACCCTCATATCTTAAAACCAACAAATTCCAAAGGTAATATTCTAGCTTTACTGGATGTAGACAATCTTTTTACTAACACTCCAGTTGAAAAAAACAACAAAACATTAAATATAATTAGTAACTGTATCTACAAACACCCCTCTCAATCCCGCCTCCAAAAATCCAACCAGCAATTCTTCAGAAACTACTCATCTTCTGTACCACAAAAGCTTCATTTTATGACCATAATGGTAAAACACCTACATCCAAACTAACGGAGTCAGTATAAAAAACCTATTATAATTAGATCCTACTTTCTCTACTTTTTACATGTTCTATAGGACATGTAAAAACAAAGTGTTTAAAACAACCGATAAACCGGAGAGTTATATAAGGTATGTTAATGACATTTTTGTTTTTAAAAAAATGGGGACTAAACTGTAAATTTAAAATCAAATTTTGAAAATAACTCATCGCTAAAATTTACCTGTGAACTCAGAGACAATAACAAAATTCTGTTCCTTGATGATAATGTAAAGCTAAAAAAAAAAAAGAATTTATCATGTACCTGTATTTAAAAAAAACACCAGTAAGAACCCTTGTCTTTTAAACTATAATAGCCACTGTCCGGAAAGATATAAGCTAGCAGTATTAACGAACTTCTTAAATAGAGCAAATCAAAATTCCCCACCCCTAAAGAATATTTTTGAGCGAATTAAAAACGCATAAAAAAAACATTAGTCAAAAATTATTTCTTATCATAAATCAATTAGACATACTACTACTTCTTCGAGTAGAAGTCTTACATACCACCTATCCAATAAAAAACATGTATCAATCCATAATTTACAAAAATCCTTAAGGAAAATTTTGGTCGAAAATATAAAAAATACTGTTTAAATCACAATATCAAAAGTATGTCGCTATAAGAGAGTGAGACTATATATCAAAAAAATTTCTCTTCCAATCAACCTTACATTATTTAAAAGTGGAAATGGATTTTCAAAGTTTTTTTTTTTTTTAATAGATAGACGCTCATGCGATTTTCAGTCGCGCACGTCTCGTTATAACTTTTAAAGAACGATCCTCTTCAAAAAGACTAAATACGTTACACTTTAAACATGAGGATAAAATAACTACATCGAAAATATAACATCTTTGAAAATGGCCAGTAAAGTAGCTGAAAGCACTTGAAAAGTAAATAATTATGAAACATTTTTACATTTCTTATCTCCAGCAAAAAAGAAACCTGTAAGAATACTGGAAAAATTAAATAAAAAATTAATAAAATCTTTGTCGGTCGTTTTAACGAAATATATAATCACCATGCAGTGTGTGTATAGAAGAATCCAAAGGAGTATCCTTTACATACTGTGGTAGGATAGCTCTCTAAGAGAGCTCTAAGTATATATGTATATAAATACATATAGAGCAAATATAAGAAAAATTAAGGCAGACACGTTATTTCATGGTGAATATACTTCCGAGTCACCATGAAATAACGTGTCTGCCTTAATTTTTCTTATATATATATATATATATATATATATATATGTGTGTGTGTGTGTGTGTGTGTGTGTGTGTGTGTTTGGCGATTTTCTAAGCGCAGTTTAGATGTGGCACCAGGCCGAAAGTATGGAGCACCCAGTGAGGACCAAACTCACTACTCAATTGTAAAGATTCCAGAGAATAGTTAAAACCAATAACAATGTGTGGCATATTGGCGAAATACCACTCTTGCTGCTCCAGAACAATCCTCCTATATGGCAGTGAATGTTGGAAAATTTTCTCACAGAAGCAACAGAGATGTGTTTCTACAGAAGGATACTGAGAATGTCATAGACGGAGATCGTGAGCAATAAGAAAATTTTAAGAGAAATGGAAGCAAAACGAACACTTATACTTAGAATAATAAAGAAAGAAGTGAAATTTCTGGCATGAATAAAGAAAGAGCGTAGAGGAACTTGACTCCCTACTTACATACTTACAGGACATTGAAAGGAAAAAACACAGAGGGAAACGGCGAGTAACCTACCTACCTAACCTAGCTTGTGTAAATTACATAAGATGAGAAGTTGGGGAGAGTCATTATCGCTATAAAATATAAAAGAAGGAACTTCAATTAACCAAGCTTTGGGCTTATATCAACAAAATCATGTGAATTCTAAAACGGAAAATGTAAGAACCATGTATGGAAATATTGAATGTGTTGAACATCCATCCACTATGAAGCTGTCGAACTTAGCATATTCTAAAATTCTAATCATTAGATTTAAAAACTAATTTTTTTTTCTTGTAAATATATAAACGTAATGTATGTTATTTTGGTAGAAAAGTTTCATAAAATTTGACTGTGGCTAAAATATAAAATATCACCTTACACGGTAACAATGCAGCATACTAAGAGAAAAAATATCAGATCTTTTAGTTTTCAGAGTAGGCTAAATTTCACATCCAACAATCGTTAATGGCTTTAGTACGAAAACTCTCAACTCAGTGGTCACAACATCTGATAAGGATCATTATTACTTTTCCCCATATTCCGACTGCCTTTCCTCACACACCTGCTTGTCTCTCATTCCAGTCTGAAGACGCCTAATTTAATGAGGTGAAATGCGGACTTGAATAGCTTTTCCACTTTCTTTAGTATTCCCCATAATGCTCGTGTATGTTGGTTTTAAAGAAGAAATTCTAAAGTAAAAAGAATTAAGGTCTACCCATGGATAATAATTTAATTAAGATAAAAAATCTGTGGAAATCGCACATCAGAAATATTTGCCATTTTTTATAGAACGATTTTATTACAATAAAATTTTATCCTAATCAAAGTGAATAACACGTGTAAAGAAATATAGAATTATGTTTGCAAAAATCTTCCCATAATGATGTGATTCATGGTCAGTCAGTTAAGTGCCATACGTGATACACGCTTGGGCGATCATGTCCCGAAAGATACATGACTGACTGGACAGACAGAAGATTATCCCGCAGTATGTTGCCATTGCTTTCTGCCGTAGACTGGTTGCCGACCAAGTCTATAGAACCCAATCTGTCCTGTTATTTAACCCATAACTGGAGGGAAGAGACGGATTAATACCTTTCCCAAGAGGTATTTGCGCGTAAGTGAATGCAAGGAATTCAACTGGAATTCGAACTCGGTTCCCCGATTTCTCATTCCGAGCCGATATCCACTACGCCACAACGCACATTCATGGTAATTATTTCATATTTGGTGCTTTTTAGTTTAGAACGACGTAGACGTCCAGACGTGTCTTAATTGAAGCTATTTTAAAAACACTGACGCGGGTTGAAATATTCACACTCACTTTATCGCTAACATTTTCCCTCGAAATTTAAAAATTTTACTCTCCCTACTGTGTTTATAATTAAAGTGCTACTACTGTGCATTTTTGCCAGACGGAAATATATTAAAACTTAAAGAAAAGATATGCAAAAAACAATATTGCATGTTTATTAAATAGGTATTTGTTATTTTAATCATTAAATTAAATTCTTTTTTTTAAATAGTGGGTATATTTTTTCTATGTTCAATAATAAAACTTTTAATTTTTCCAATTGGAATTTTTAAACAACCGAATTTTTTTTAAAATTAGGGAGGAGTTACTCAGAAATCTTAAAACACTTTCATTTATTTATTTATAAATTTTTGTTTTGTTTGTTCCGGAAACAATATAATGTCCATCTTTTCTTCTTTGCACAATTTAAAGTTTGGAATTTTTTTTTTCTCACTATATTCCATGTTACATTCGGGTCGTTTCAATTTTTCTGTTTTAATTTCTACACGTGACTAGCCAGTTTGGTACAATTTTTAAGGTTTTCCAGTTTAAATGTAGATTTGTAATTATTCCATCTGTTTTTAAAAATTCCTTTTGTAGACCTCAAATATGTTTTTCTTTCTCCATCTGTATCATGCACCTCTGCTTTGTAAATAACTCCTTTTTTACAAAGTGCGTCTGGTACGTTGAAAAATCAGTTATTATAAATCGCCTGGAGATACCGAAAGGTTGAAACCTAGGTTGCGGAAATAAAATACGGTAACTCTGCATGCTAAAATTTTGTTCTATTCTTACAACGAGAGCAGAAAATAAATTTTAAAAAATACAAAAGTCAATATGGCAGACTTCGTGGTAGTGTAATACGTAGCAAGATTATTTCGCTAAACCAATTTCAACTGAGTAGTGAGTTACTGGGTGCCCCACATTTTCGGACTTGTGCTACATCTAAGCTAAGCTGTGCACTGTGATACTCTCTATTGGGCACTTCGAAATGATGTAATGGTTAGAAAGCTTGTTGCGCTACACCAATTTTGAGTGCTGCATGTTTACTACGCTTAGTAAATATGGTAAGCGACTTCAAAAATTGCTTATAGATAAAAGATTAATTTCGGAGGTCCTAAAAGAAAATGTCCTGTCATTATTCTTTCTTTTTTTTCTTTTTCTTTTTTATCAGAACTATAAAATAATTAACGTATTTGCCGGCCTAGTGGACGCAGATTTTCTTTTTAAATTACCCTACGTTCCGTTGTGGTGCAATGAGTAGTAACTCGGAACGACAAATCGGGGTGCCGAGTTCGAATTCCAGTTGAATTCCTTGCATTCACTTGCGCACAAATACCCTTGGGAAAGGTATTAATCCGTCTCTTCCCTCCAGTAGCTGGTTAGGACAGGTTGAGTTCTATAGCCTTGGTTGGCAGCCAGTCTACCGCAAAAAGAAATGACAACCTACTGCGGGAAAATGTTCTGCCCAGTCAGTCATGTCTCATTCGAGGCCTGATCGCTCAAAGCATGTATCACGTATGGCACTTAACTGACGTTCAATACAACAGTATCATGTATGAGAAAAATATAAAGACCACTAAAATAAAGGTTACTTAACCCGAATCTGATGCACACGTAGACTAGGAAACTAGGACTCCTGGAAGTGAACAAACATATCAATAAAAAAAATATTCCTGAAATTTTCACCCAGAAAAAAATAAATTTATGAACTTGTATGTGTAATTTTATGTTTATTCGCTAGATAAATGAATAAAGATTCTCATAAAAATAATTTTTATTCGTTTTTATTCTTTAGAAAAAATATTTTTTCGGTACGCCAGAACAAGATTTCATTTTTATTATACTGGAATATGGACATATTAAGAAGGAATTTAAAAATAATTATAGTAGTTTTTGTATTTAATTTCATGTCTATTCGCAAGATGAATGGATATTGTACAAACATACTTGTAAAAATAAATTTTATTCATTTTTTTCCTGTAGAAAAAAAAATTTTGAATACGTCACATGATACCTAACAAATTTTGGCGTACCAAAATGGCGGACTGAAATTTGGCGTACCGGCGTACCAAAAAAGTATCACCCCTTGTACAATATTTTATGCTTGTGTCGTAAAAATACCAGATTTTACAGAAATATTTACTTTGATTGGTACACTGATACTTGCTTTGTGTGTTTTTGTTGATAGGTATTGGAATTTGATTTTCTACATGTATATGGGACTTCAAGTATCATATTTCTACTTTTTTTTGTTTGTTTTTTACCTAATACCATATATACTAGTGTTTTTTACCTAATACCATATATACTAGTGTTTTTTACCTAATACCATATATACTAGTGTTTTTTACCTAATACCATATGTACTAGTGTTAATGCTAGTGAGTTTCTATAAAGTTATTATGAATTTACTGTACGTGCAAATGTTATTTTCAATAAATGCATGATTGAAAATGTACTAAAATTCTTCTTTTCCAAAAAATGTCCTGGTAATTAAAACTTACCTCACTACTAATAAAAAAACAAGTACAAGTACTATAATTTTTGCTGATTCTTTAAGCGTGTTCTTCACAGTGAGAACCTCACATAACGGTAAAGTTATAATTTTGACTTGTGGGTGCGTCCAATAAGACGGCAAATACAGTACTTATATTCTTTAGATATTGTATAAATCATTTAGCCAGTTTTCGCTTCGTAATTCAGTATCTTTTTTGCTTTCATTTTATTTTGCTCAGGTGGAAGCCGAAGTTGGAGAAATTGCTACAGTAATTGTTCAGAACAAGATTGATTTGATAGATGAAGCAGAAGTTCAAACGTAAGTTAAATCTAAGCTATTTTAAATTTTTAAATTTAAAACATTCTCTTTCTATTCGTTTGATTATTACGACCAGTTTTTTTTTCACAATTTTATTTATTTATTTTGGGAGCTACTTACAACGTCATTTTTATTGTGAATAAAAATGACGAGCGAACGGTAGAAAATTGAAAAAAGGCTGGAACGTCGACAGCGACTGGGGCAGGATAAGCTCAGGCTGGAACGTTGTCGCCAGCCGGCAAGCACCTGATATGAAAGCCACAGGCTGGAAAGTAGTCAGTTTCTGGCAGGAACAACAGGTCACGTAGTCCGAGGAGGACGGGTTTCGGCTGTGGCCTAGCACGTGTACACTCCTCGGGCCAAGGACCCTTTTTTATTTTTCAGCGAAATCGACACTAATAATAAGGGTTCAGTTGTCAGTAACATTTCTTGGTTGCCGATTTTTGCGTGCGAGGTCAAGGTTGCCCTTTTGTTGAAAATCTTAAGTGGGAGTAGTATGCTGCGACAAACTTTTGGGGACGTGAGCATTTGTGGATATTTGTGCCTGGATATTATTGGTGTTTATTTATCGGAAACTTTAGATTCTAAAGTTTAGAATTAAAACGAACTGACTCAAGGATATTTATATAATTAATATTTATAATTATTTATTTTAGATTAGGATGTGTCCTTTGATATTCGAGTTAACAAAATGTTCCTTTATAGATCTTCGTAGCAGTCCGGAGAAAGTCAGTTTCGGTTCGGTAGCAGGTAGTTTCGCCAATTGAGGAGTCACTATTATTAACATTGTTCGGACTATAGTTGTTAAAACTAGTCATCTTAGAAAAAGGTTAGCGCAGAGCGTCCATCTTCTGTATCATTAGCAAACTTCACGCGTCATGCATGGCTGGTTTCTTCGGCATTCGCGTCTCTTGATCCATGCTTTACTCTTGCCGCCCTTTCTTTTTGTCTGACTCCAGAACTATGAACTTATATCCTTTTGACTGGGCTCCCAGACTTTGACGCCAAATTTGGTTTTGGTTCACAGCAAAAGTCTCTTTGTGTTACTTTTTATTTTATTTTATTTACTTTTTTTTTTTTTTTTGTTCTATTTTGGTAGATTTGTAGTCATAGATATGTAGGCTCAGTTCCTGCAAACTTCCGGTATGTTGTTCTTTCTTTTTTATTTATTTGAGGCTTACCTTCTCGTTAGCTAAGAGAGAAGTACAGAAAAAGATTGATAGACAGAGAAGAGAAATTAATAGCCTTATTTTTATTCTTTTTATTTCTATAGATATTTTATTTTCATATTTTAAATATTTTATTTTTATCGGGACTCGCTATACATTTCTTAATTCTTCCTCAAGGCACAGCATTTGTCAGAATATTTTTTTATTTCTTTATCATGGGCGTCTTTGTTTATAATATTGATACAATGGAAAATCGATTCCTAACTTTTAAGAATTATTGAACTTAGTTATTATTTACATACTTCGATCATTACTACCTGCATATTTTTCCGAAGTTTATAAACCTTTTTGTTTTTGTTTTGTTTTGTTTTGTTTTTTGGTTTTACTTATTTATAATTTTTTTTTTTGAGTAAATGTGTTGTAAATATATGCATATATGTATTGTATATATATATGCATATTTATATGTATATATGTGTGTGTGTGTGTATGTGTGTGTCTTGAGACTTACAGTAACCATGCTCTGTTGGAAACAACATGCAGAAAGTGATTTAAACGCTTAAAAAATAATGATTTTGATGTTGAAAATAAAGAATGTTCTGGCGCACCAAAAAAGTCTTTGAAAACGAAGATTTGGAGGCATTACTTCATGATGGCTCATGTCAGGCGCAAGCTGAACATGCAGAATCATTAGTAGTTGATCAGACAAAAGTTTCGAAACGTTTGAAAGCATTAGGAATGATTCAAAAGCAAGGACATTGAGTACCAATTGAAAGTAAAAAACGTCGAACGGCGTCTTGTCACTTGTGAACAGCTACTTCAACGGTAGAAAAGGAAAGGTTTTTTTGTTTTTTTTACATCGTATCGTGACTGGTAAAAAGTTGATATGCTACGAAAACCTTTAGCGTAGAAAATCGTTGGGTAAGCCCGGCCATGCATCAACATTGGCGGCAAAGAGAAATATTCATTTTTCGAAGCTTTTGCACTGCCTTTGGTGAGATCAGCTAGGTGTAGTTTATTATGATCTGCTAAAACGGACGAAATCCATTAAAGAGATTCGCTATCGACTACAAATGATGTGTTTGAGTCGAACATTAAAGAAAGTGTCCGCTTTACGAACAGACACACGACAAAGTGATTTTGCAACATGAAAACAAGAGAAAACCTACTTGGAAACGCTTAAATGACAAGTCCTACTCAACCCGCCTTATTCACCAAACATTGCGACGTCTATCACTTTTCCAATTAATGGCACATGGCCTGGCTGAGAAGCACTTTCATTCATCTGAAGATGCCAAAAAATGGGTCGACACGTGATTAAGTTCAAAAGACTTCGTTTTTCCAACGTAGAATATAAATGCTTCCAGAAAGATGGGAAAAAGTAGTGGTTTAACAATGACAAAATTTTCAGTGACATGTTTCTTATTTAAAGAGCAAATATTAATATATATATGTGTGGGTGTATATATATATATATATATATATATATATATGCGGGTATATATATACATATGTGCGTATATATATGCGTGTGTGTATATATATATATATATATATACATATATATATGCTTCTATATACATATGTGTGTGGGTATATATATAGATATAGATATGTTTGTATATGTAGGTGTATATATCTTTGTGTATATATATATATGTGTGCATATATGTGTAATAATTTATAATAATATAAAATTATTGAATAATTTAATATATATATATATATATATATATATGTGTGTGTGTGTGTGTGTGTGTGTGTGTGTATGCTTGTATATACATGTATGTTTGTTTATGTGTATGTTTGTATATGTGTATGTGATATATGTGGGTGTATGTGTCTGTGCGTATATGTGTGTGTGTGTGTGTTTGCATATATGTGTATTCATACGGATTCATACTTTCCCAAGGATATTTGCGTGTATGGGAATGCAATGTATATGTATGTATGTATGTATGTATGTATGTATGTATGTATGTATATATATATGTGTGTGTATATAAATATATATATGTATATATATATGTACGTGTATATATATAGATATAGATGTCTATGTATATAGATAAGTATGCGTATGTGAATATATATATATGTGTGTGTATGTGTATGTATGTATATCTATGTATATAAATGTATGTATGTGCATATTTGTATGTATATTAATATATGTATGTGTATATATATGTATATATGTATGTGTATATATATATATATTTGTGTGTGTATATACGTAAGTGCATATATATATGTAAATATGTTTGTATATATCTGCATATACATATATACACATACGTATATATATATTGTATGTGTATATATGTATGTGTGTAAATATACATATATATGTATGAGTACATCGGTGTGTAAATATATATAAATGTATATGTGTGTATATATATATATATATATATGTATGTGTATATATGTATGTGTACATATTTGTGTACACATATATGTTTATATATGTATGTGTATATATGTGTATGTACATGAATGTATATCTATATATATATATATATATGTGTGTGTGTGTGTATTTGTACATACGTATGTGTATATATGTATATATATGTTTGTGTGTAAATATGTGTGCATATATATATATATATATATATATATATATATATATATATATATAAACTTATACTGTTAAATATAACAGACAATGAATGTCTATTATGTTTAATCATGAGCCGTTCCAAACATCGTATTTTGACTTTGAGTTCAAGTGAAAATAAAGACAAAAATTGTCCAATATTTGAATATTTTTTTGTTATGCTGGTTGTAAGCTTTCGGCTCAAATGAACCATCTTCAGAGAGGTTACAAGAACGTTAACAGGAAGGCATCCACTATCTAAGATGATTTTATCTTGTGTTGTCATAAAACATTGCTAAGCAATGAAAACAGTCACCGAATAGCACTAAGAAAATATCCTACAGTCACAAATAATAATTTACACACAAAAAAAAAAAATTGATAAAAACTATCTCTTCAAAAACCTTTTCAAAATTTTCTTTTTAAACATTACGCGTTCTTTAAAAATCTCTTCAAAAAAGATTTTAAATCTTCCTAAAAAATTCCTTTTAAAAAAGAAACTGTTAAAAAAAGTTTCACAAGAGAAAATATTATACAGAAATTACAAATGCATACAATAATACATATAATTACGAAGGGGCTCATGTCGTAAAATAACAATATAGTTCCATATGCTTATATGTAAACCCTTTTGCAAACTAACTGAAACAATTCCTTTCTTTCACCATACAGTCAGCTTTAGACTTAATGGAATTAAAGACTGTAACCGATTTCTATGTTTTTCTCACATTTGCTTATTTGCAGTTGTGTGCTGTAATATGATTCTATTTTCGGGTTGTTTAATGGAAATTTTTGGCTTTGAAAAATATTGCATCGTTCGTGATTGCAGCAGATTTTTAGCACTCACATACACTATTGTCTCAAGTGTCGATTAGTTGTCATACGGCTATTGTCTGTGATAGCCGTTAGTCCAAGGAAGCCTTCGAAAATCGTAAATCTGCACAAACACATTGGCAAGCCTTACAGAGAGATTGTGGATATTGCTGGTGCCAGTCATATCATCAAGGCGAAGAAACAAACTGGGTCCCTCAGTTCAAGACGTAAAAGGAAAATGCAGTCGGATGAGTAAAACAACGCCAATAGACGACGTATACGTGACCAGGGAAAACCTGAAAGATCCAAGGAAGACATTCATTTGATTCGATTAATTTGCACAAGTGTATATATATATATATATATATATATATATATATATATATATATATATATATATATTGGATGTTGCTATATGTTGTTCAGTCAGTTAAGTGTCATACGCGATACGTGATTGGGCGATCATATCTCGAAAGGGACATGACTGACTGATTTCACCGATGTAGGTTGCCATTACTTTCTGCGGTAGGACTGATTACCAAGCAAGACTATAGAACCCAATCTGTCCTGTTATTTAACCCATAGCTGGAGGGGAGAGATGGATTAATAGGGTATTTGCACGTAAGTATACATGATAGTAGGAACATAATATGCAAGTCTTTGCTTATATAGGCAGAGTGGTATAAGAATATGTGGCAAAAATAAATACCGAATTTTATACTAAACTTACCGTCAAAACAGAAAAATGGCCCTAGCTAAAAAAAAAAAAAAAAAAACAACCTTCTTGCCTAATTTTAATGAGATTCGACACTGCACGTGTGAGGGATTCATTGTACAATATACTCTTAACTTGGTTGTGGTATTATGTACGGTTTAAATTCTTATCCCGGGAAACACATACATACATACATACATGATTAGAGTTTTAGTATTATAGACATTTGTCTATATTTCTGAGTTGAGGTATTTACATTATTCGGAGTGTTTATTATTATTATATAGATATGAATTAAAATGTGCAGGGACACAACTGTAGCATCAAGTGGAGGAAGTTATATATATATATAAAAAGTTCTCAGTCCGACCAGGCAAGAAATTTTCCACTTTTTTTCATGTGCGTTGTGGTGCATTGGATATCGGCTCGGAACGAGAAATCGGGGAGCCGAGTTCGAATTCCAGCTGAATTTATTGCATTCACTTACGCGCAAATACCCTTGGGAAAGGTATTAATCCGCCTATTCCTTCCAGTTATGGGTTAAATAACAGGACAGATTGGGTTCTATAGACTTGGTCGGCAACCAGTCTACCGCAGAAAGCAATGGCAACCTACTGTGGGATAATCTTCTGCCCAGTCAGTCATGTCTCTTTCGAGACATGATCGCCCAAGCGTGTATCACTTATGGCACTTTACTGACTCACTCACTCTTTAAATGACATTAATATTATTGAGTTGAAACGAGCATAATTGTTAAAATTAAGAAATATAAATGTTTATTGACTTACAGAGAAGATTAACAATTTAAATTAAATATTAAATGAAATTAAAAGCATGCTTATAAATATTCAAACTTATAACGAAGTCAAAAATTAGTACACTTTTAGGGTACACTCTGTATGCATGCTCGATGCGGATTGGTGGGGATTAAAAATACTCTGCCCTATCAAGAAGCCGTATGTTCGTATATTTTTATCTACAGCTACTGTGAGCCATGAATATGTGTGTGTGTGTGTGTGTGTGTGTGTGTGTGTGTGTGTGTGTGTGTGTGATACAGCGAAACAGATCTGTCTGCGGATATATATATATACGTGCGCCCATATATATTTATCCCCACATGCATACGTGCGTGACACACTTTAAATTCATTATCTACTCCATCGTCTTCCCTGAGCGTAGGGACAAAAATCGTAGGCACCAAAGAAAGGGAGGAAGGAGAGAAGGGTGTATGGGGGATCGGGTGGATTTAAGAGCCGAAAGAAAATAGAAAGAAGACCTTAGGGCTCGATACCTTCCACCCGATATAGAAGTGAACACAAAGGCCACTAATTAAGAAGGCTTCTCCTCTTGGCTGTTGAGCAGCTGTTCAATGCAGATCCACGGGGCAATGGGACGACAATGTCTTGCCTCGTGTGTTGGGTACTCTAAGAGTTGATTAAGTGGGGTCTTGAGGCTTGCGGGCAGACAACTGGAGCCATTTCAACATTGACCGATTTTATCAATTCGGTCAGTGTCTCTTCACGTTGCTCCAAGTTTCTGAGTAAGGAACACTTCAGAGCGAGTGGCTTCGGATTTCTTGGAGCCAATTTTGGAAGATGTTTAAGCAAAAATAATCAAATGTCAAAATGCAGAAAAGAAACACGAAAAAGAATTTGAATGGCTAAGCGCTGCATTTATTTCTCTTCCTTTTTACTCACACAAGCACACATGCACACACACACACACACACACACACACACACACACACACACACACACAGAGACACACACACACACACAAGCACACACTCTCACATACACACACACACAAGCACACATACACACACACACACACACACACACACATACACACCCATGCACACACATTTGTGATTGTAAAAATGTATAGATAGATTTTTAAAGTTAAATATTATATAAAATATCTCTAAAGATATATATCTGATTGTAAATACGCACTCATTTTTTAAAATACAGATTATTTTAATCGTTATCGCCCCACGTAAGGTAATAAAGCCACTAAAACGCAAGAAGTTACAGAATTAGGAACAGAAACATCAATAGTGAGCAGAAAGAGAAAAAAGTATCAGAGGACAATAGACAGCAATTAATGTTGTATTTAGATTTTTACAGATTAAAAGTGGGTGGATATCATGGAGGTGGAAGTGAGTTCCACAAGCGAGACGTGCGGGAAAAGAAACTGTTAACATAGATCTTACGGCTACATCTTACCAACTCAACTAGAAATTTATAACATCTCGACGCCAGTCTCGTATTGCGCTTAAATTCATAAAGTCTAGTTACCAGAACGAAGTACTTATCCGAACAATTACCATGAAAGTATTTATTTTTTCAAAAAAAGGCACAGAGAGGCAACCTTATGGCGGTGGGTAAGAGACTGAAGCCGAACTGCCAGATCAGAACCAACAATGTTACTGATTTTTCTTTATATCTTATCAAGTAGCTCAAGGTAAATAGCAGGGGCATCGGATCATATGTGGCAGCAATATTCTAAGCATAGCTGAATGGTAAACTTATGAATATGTAAGATACATTCAGAGGAGAAAAATTGTCTCGCTCAACACAGTGAACCGACTTTCTTAGCAACTGATTTAGCAATGGATTCAATATGGTCTGTCCACTACATGTCAGTCACGAACGTTGACCCGATAAGGCGCCACGAGTCACTTTTCTGGGGGCTAGCATCAGCCATGCTGCTGGAACACAGAGAGGTGTCTTGCAGATGATTAATGAAAAGAAGTTTAGTTTTGAAGGCGTTAAAAGTGATAAGCCATCTTTTGCGCCAGATAACGACAGTCTTGAGATCGTTTTGGACATCAGCTGCCATTTTGCCTTGTCGGACTGATCAGCCTTACTTTCGAGGAAGAAATAAATGTTTGTACCGCCAGTGTAAATGCTAAGTTGAAAGCTGATGTCATCGGGAAAATTGTTAATGAAGTTTTTAAAAAGCGTAAGAACAAAAATGGAACCCTGGGGACACCCACGTTAGTACGAAATGATCTAGACGAGTGGCCGTTCAGGATTTGATTAAAAGGATTAGATCAGCTCAAAAAGGGTCTAACGCCTCCATAACTTTTTAGTTTGTGAGGAAGACCTCTATACTAGACTCTGTTAAATGCTTTCGAGATGTCCAACGCTATCGCCTCGGTTTAGCCATTTTTATTTATAACATGATAGACTCTTTCCGCAATTATCGTCAGTACATTAACCTGGAGAAACGAAAACCATATTGCTTGTCTGAGAAAAAGTTCCTCCATGAAAGATGATGAATCAATTCAGCATTAAGTAGGCCAACTAGGACTTTACCAAACAGAGGTAGAAGGCTAATAGGTCGAGAGTATGAAATATCGGACAGTTCACCAGAGTTCTTGAAAACTGGAACAACAGTTGATGACTTCATGCAGGCAGGAAAGCAGAAGAATACATTATGCAGTTTAGAGAGAACAGGAGCCAGTTCGGGAGCACACTTCTTAATGACTATTATAGGTTCTACATGCTTTGTGGGTATCTAGGTTAGAGATGATAGCAGAAACAATGGAAAATGTTATATGCATATCGATCAACAGAGACCCAGTTCTAAGTGGGAAGTTCAACAGGGTTACTTCAGATGAGTCAAGAGTAGAGTTTGAGGAGAATTTACGGGTAAAGCATTCAGCTTTATCAATATAGTATGTAAACATCTCAAACTGATTGAAGAGAGCAGGGATTAAAAATTTTGCTCTTGTTTAATATCCTATTAAAGAGCCGCCAGTAATCTCGAGAGCCAACGTTGTTAGAGGCTATGATGCAGTGCCTCATTCTCTCATCAAATATCTATTACGAGAAGTAATGAATAGGCATCTGTTATGACTAGAGCTACCACACTTATATAATCGAAAATAGAGGTTCCTGGGTACTATAGCGGACAAGCATGCTGGTGCGAACCAAGGAGAGGATTGAAGTTTCACCTGGTATTGCCTAGAAAGGATAAAAGCGTCCATTCCGACTTTGAACCAAAAAGAAAAGTTAGTTGCATAATTTTCAATTAAAAGGTTGAAGATGTTAGTCCAGAAGAACTAGAAGAAAATCATGGAATGAGTTCCAATCAGCATGCTGGTAACGGAAAGAGGTTTTATGGATAGTGGTGGGGGGGGGGGGGTACTGTTTAATAGATGGTTGGAACGAAATATCAATAGCTACCACAGCGTGGTCGAAGTTACTAAGAGAGCAATGTTTCGAAGCTCAGCAAGAGCGAGAAGACGACGTAAGGAATAAATCCATTAGAAAAGGCTTTTGCTCGGTTTTAATTGGGAGATGAGTAGTCCACGATTTGAGTAAGGGATTGGACAAGAGGAAAATTTAATTCAGAATACTGACAATATCAGTAACTTTAGAATGTTTAAACCACATATGATGCTGAGCATTAAAGTCACCGAAGACAAAGACGTTCGCAGATGGATGGAAAAAAAATTTCTTTTCTATATTGTCAGCTCTCTTGTTAATATACTGTAGTCCTAGGAAGAAGGCGGGCTATAAAAGAAAAAGATAGCTAAATAAGTTTGGTAACGAAAGACGAGAGCACATGAGGGAGTAAACAGGGGCCTCGAGAAAAAATTCCATGGCCATCTGAAGATTATTCCGGGTGTATACACCAAATGCATACATGTGAATGCTTGAATCTTTTCAGCAAAGGGAAAGAAAGCCTTGAACCAAGAATTCATGGGTAGCAATAGAAGAGTTTTCGTTAGTTTCACAGAGGACGAAGATATCTGGCAACGGTTCCAAGAGGAAATATTCTACGCTACAGAATTTGGAACGGATACCACGAATATTAGTGAAAGAAAGGCTGATCACGAATATTAGTGAAAGAAAGATGGTGGAGGTTGTTTACTGATTTTGTCATATTTCTTTTTGTTGCGCTTTCGATGAAGTTCCTTTTGAGGAAATAGAGAAAAGACTACCATAATTGTAACTATCCGTCGACAATAGTAATACAAACCAGCCAGAGCATAACAGCGAACAAAGCATAATGTGTCCTCATGAATGCCCAACGGAAATACATTTAGATACACCTAACCATGCGTGGCATGGCACTATAAATTCTCCGATATTATGCTACTGTTGATAAAAGCAACCCTTCTAAGCGCTAGTCAAGATTTCGGCCTCCTAATGATCAGTCAGAAGCATCAGTCAGCAAACTACCAACTCGGTATACTCACAATGGAAAGTCATAGGCACTGGCTAGTATGATTACAACAAAGTTTAGACAGTTAAATCAGTATAGCCCTGGTAGAAGAAAAAACAGCTTGTAACCCATATCCTGAACAAGGAACAAGGGATGGACCTTCTACTGTTGTTCAGTAGACATGGAATGAGTTATATGAATAAAAGGAGACAAAAGGAAAAACTATTCTTAGCTTACACGTTTCACTCTCGGAAGAATTTTATCAAGGCAATATAGTATTTATTTTGTTGCACGCGTTTATATACAAAAACGAAAATTTCATTAGTTTATCAAGGCTTTGAAATCTGGGAACGTTCATGAATGTCTTTCAGGTAGTTAAAAGTTTGTTATTTAAAAGCATGTGAATGACACAGTGTCATAATACGAAGTCTGATAAAATTTAAGCGGGTAATATTCAAGAATTCTTTTTTATTTAAAAATATATATATATTATTTTTCATAAAAAATAAGCATTTCTTTTCGCTCTGTTATATTACATAGAGTACTATTTTATTAGCACCAGCACTCGATATCTTACATTCATATCTATATCGATATATATTTTTATATATCAAGAAAATGGGGAAATGTATGACAAAGTGTAAAAAGTTTTCTTATGAAGTGTTTCGTTCTTTAGGATTTCATCGGACTAAATTTATGTTGGTGCGACTACTTAACACACGCGCAGAAGTAAATCCAAAAACAAAACACGCAAAATTTCACACCTCGATGCGAAATGTTTCTTGGCCAATAGAAAACTAGGAAACATCTAAAAACAAAATAGAAAGACCAGAATCACATCCGGGAGTGAATTCTCAAACAAAATAAAAGACGGAGCAAGACGGCCGTCATAATTAACACGTACCTTTAACTAACGTCAAGCGATCGCTGTTATTATCTCTATCTTTCTCTCTCACCTCTGTCTCTCTTACCTCTTTTCTTTCACCATTCACCCTGAGCGATAACTTCAAAGACAATCCTACCCAAATATAAACGCTCATACATACATACATACATTCCTGCCTGCGTACACATAAACTCACTCTTGCAAGTGCTACTACGAACTCTTGATACACTTAATTTAGTAAACGATGAAAATTGTAAGATATTAATTTTGTCATTGTTGTTTAAGAAATTTAATTCAGTTGTTTCGTGTAAAAATTAGTTACCTAGTAAGTTTATCCCTTGTTTCTTGTTTAGAAATGAGTTTCTGGTTCCTTTTAAATCCAACTTCAATTCTATTTTTATAAAGTTTATGTCTAAATTCGGAAATTTATATTATTTTTTTCTCAGTTGGAGTAGATAAAGTCATCTATAGCTCGGTTCACTCTTCTCTTCTGTGTTTTGAACAGGAGTATAGGTTTGAACAGGAGTATAGGTTTATCTCTAGCTTCCTATTGAGGATTGAGTTTCTGGATCAATCTAAATTCTTCTTATTCTCTTTCACTTCCGGTGGATCTTTGCGCGTTAGTTGTGTTGTCACCTTGCTTGGGATGAATTGACTTTTTTAAAAAAGTGAGTTAAATCACTACTGATTTTCCTAAACGTGCCTGATAAATGATAGTCAAACTTATATATGTATATAGCTATTTATTAAGCTTGCCTCAACACGAAAATGACGCACTCTGTGCAGACCAAAACCTCTGTTGTCACAATGGAGTTTTCTTTTTCAGATTAAGTATATCAACATACATTGGAGTAGATAGACTAAACTATTGGAGTAGATAGACTAAACTATTGGAGTAGGTAGACAAAATATCGCCCCGTTCACACTCCACCCACATCTATTAAACAGGTGAAGAGGCTCATCCCTTGTTCCCTGTTTAGGATGTGGTTTCCGGTTTTCTCTTTTCCATTCTTTTTACCCTTACGTAGCCCCCTGCGCATCAGTGGCGTTATCGCCTTGCTTGGGGTGATATGATTAAAATATATATATATATATATATATATATATGAGATTAGGTGTGGTAACTATTTACACTATTTGCATCTTCTAGTCTGTTGTTCTCATCTTTATTGACATATTCACGACGTTTCGGTACGTTACGGTCTTTTTCAGGTGATATACGAATTTCGAATTTATTTATTAATAAAATAATTTTTCAACTGCGGAGATCAATGAAAAGTTGTTTTAATTTTGTGAAAACCACTTCAAACAATGGCACAAATCTAAATTACACTTTTATATGTCATGTCTTTATAGAACATGGGCCGTCATAGCTCTCCACCATTTCTTGTCTTTTGTTGCTCTAAGTAAACTTAGTCCCTTTACTTGCCTTATTTGTGCTTGTTCCGCCATCCATTCTCTCGAACTCATTAACCTTTATAACTCTGTATGTGACTTCATTTGCAGTAGAAAAAGTTTATCCTGCCACTGAAGGTAACTCTGGTCCCAAAAAAAAACAGTGTGTTTGAATTTCATAGTTGTGGTGTCATATCCTGCTACAGGAAAACAAAAAAACAAATTTGAGTTAAATTAACAATAAGGATACTGCAGTTAAGAGGCCAGAAAAAACTTGCAGTGGGAAGGGAAGTAATATTAATAATGTAGAGTGCTAAATGTTAAGTTGGTTACTGGCTATTGACCCCTGCTTCTTCTGAATTCTTGTATCAAATTATCTAGGCCCTATATCCACGTGTATCACAGAAATTCTGCCTCTAGACTAATTAAAAGTTTCCTTCTGTTCCAGTATTCCTTAAAACATCTTTGATGATCACATATTCTGTCCGTGATATTCTCAATATGTATCGGTAGAAACACATCTGTGTTACTGTAAGAAGATTGTCCGACATTCATTGCCATATAGATTAAAAGGTGCATAGCAGTTTAGCAAACCTTTTATTGTTCTTAAAAGTATTTTCTCATTTTATAATACATTTTTTAATCAATCCATCCAAAGCGAGTCGATGATTCCATAAGACACAAGTGAATACTGGGAAGGATAAAGAATGATGATATTGTAGAAGGAACCAGAAATCCGATCCTAAACCGGAAACAAGAGATAAACCACTACTCCTGCTGAAAAAAAAAAACCGGGTGGGAGTGTAAAATACGAACCTAATATTAAAAAAAAATATCGCAAATAAAATTTCAGAGTTTAGATGCACCCTTGGATTTCTTTGTAATTTGTTCATTTTTGTTTCACTGGCGTTGGTTATTCGTAATTCAAAACTGCGGAGAAAGCAACAGGAAACAACTTTACTATATTCCCAAATAAATCATAACAATACAATAGACATTAAAGAAAATAAATCTATGGAGAATCATAATTACCTATGACAGTGGCAAACTGGCCAGGGTGTTATTTTACCCGATAATAAGTGGGCCTATAATGGAGTCCTCCACTATCATATAAAAATGCAATAAAGAAACAAACACAGACAACTGTTTTAGAAATAAAAATGAATAAGAACTTTATAAAGTCATCTGCATACTATCGGTTTTTCAAGTCCAATGTGAGTGGACATTTTCAAAGCTAAGTTAAAGATCATAAATACAATGTTAAGAAATTCGCTATGTGAGGAAAATTTGGAATTATACATGTTGCTATCTATTGAAAAAGAATTATTAGATGAATTGGATGCATATGCAATTATTGGGAAATTCGAATAATCATCTAGTGAACACAAACAATTGCTTTTTAATATAAAGAACTGCATGCAATGCTTTATCTGCTTCTATTTATTGTGCTTGAGACTATTTGGTAAGGTGTAAATTGTGCAGTAAACTATTTCAGAATAATCACCAATTTCTTAGAATTAAAAAAAAATTAAATCCAGTGATGACATTCTGTATTTACATTTGGCATCTCCTGCCAGTAATGTGTTCACTGCAAGAAATACTAAGAAATACACATTTTTCAGAAAAGTTCTAATTGTATCTTTTTTCATATGTATTTTCTGAAAACTTTATTTATTCATTATAAAAATTAAATGATAGTATTGGGTTCTTTTGTCTCTTGGCAACGAATAGTTTTAGATCTAACCCGCCACTGACCTCTGTTCTAAAGGGACGTGATATTAAAAGATGTACTTAAAAAGTTGAAGAGGTTCCTTTGACCATGAATAAGAATTGAATATCTTAATGTGTTTTAATATGTTTTAAAAAAGAAAAAAAAAAATAAATAAATATATATATATATATATATATATATATATATATATATATATATATTGTGTATATTTTGGCAGCATTTTTTCATTAATGCAGGTTTCATTGAATAATATAGACAAGTTTTGTCTATTAATTTTGTGTAGGATCCGTTCATACCGTCTGATATACTTGATGGTGATGTCGTTAAAAGACAACAAAAAATCACAGTATTTGTTGAATTTTTTATCAGGTCTAATAATATATATATATATATATTCTGAATCTATTTACATCGTTCAGACTGTTGTTCTTATCGTTATTGTCATATTCACGACGTTTCAGCCTTCGTACGTTCGGGGCTTCTTCCGGTTGGAATTTTCAACCGAACCCTTTATTTAGTTCACGTGGTTAGATTGTTTTATAACCATGTGCCATGCCTTTTCTGGGTATCTCAGTGTCAGTTAATTCTCTTTAGTAACTCAAGAAATCTGATTTGATTGCAAAGAGGCTGTGTAGCGGCCTAACTACTTTTTTTTGTTTGTTGGGTAATGAGAGCTTCTCAATTTTATGTATGTACAAATAAGTGAACAAACAAGACACAAGACAGAGGTAAATAAATTTTAATTATAACAACAACTGTGAATTATAGAAAAGGGGTAAAAATAAGTTATCTCCCTTTTACTGCAGATATTTGCAAAAATGAATGAAACACCTTTTTTTTAGAGATATGTGTTTAAACAATAAAATATTTTTGAATTGTAAATGGCCCAAAGCCAATGTTCAAAAGTTTGTCTGTAGACAAATAATTGAAACAGTTCAAATTGTGAGCTGGAAATTTGTGAGTTGGAAAACAGTTTGTATGTTCAAATAATTTGATGCAGTTCAAAGTTATGAGTTGGAAGATAATCTGCAAGCAAAGTGTGTGTGAATAAAAAATGTCAAAAATACTTGCGGTTTAGCTGAGAAGTTGAAACAATAATAAATTATTATACCAGGAGAAAATGTTGAATGCAAAAAGCTGGTATTGCAAAGTTTTGAATATTTAACTTAACTTCTCAGTCAGGTAAAGATGAAACCGGCTTATTTTCTTTTAAAAGAGTAGGCGAAAACATATATTGCCTTAAAAGAAAAGTGAGCTGGAAACAATAGGTCTGGTGGCTTCAAAGGAAACTTTCCAACTGGAGCTTGAAGAGCGGGAAGATTCCCGCTTTTTCGAAAGAGAGGCAAAATGCTGCTGCTGATGCAGAACAAACCAATGAAAAGTTTGGTTACAAAAAGAAGATGGTTTGATTTATTTTACAATTTTCCTTCTCGAACTTTCTATAAAATATTGGTGATACGAGGGTATCGTAGAGAGCTCGACAGCTGCACTAAACAGCTAAGATGGTTGTTTCTTTTACTACAAACACTGAAAGAAGAATTTTTTTATTAAAAAGTGAATAATTTACATTCGTGTACATTTCATTTATTTAATGTGTAAATTTATTTATATCTTTAAATAATTTATTAACACACACGGTCAAACCACCAACAACAATGGCTCAGATATCATGTAAGGTTCATAATATTCATAATCACAAACGAAGCTCTCATTTAAAACGAAGAAAATTTGTTTTCCTCTAAAATTCAATCATTCAACACTTAAGAAATTAGTATTTGATGCAAACAGTTTTTTTTTTTTTTCAGTGACAAAGAAACTAAATATTCCGGTGAAGTTATTGAGCAATGCTTTTACTTTTAATTTTTTTTTTTTTTTTTTCTCTCTCCAGTCATGAAGCAGAAGCTTTGGCACAAAAGTTGCAGCTACGATTCTACAGGATCTCCGTGAAAGACAATTTAAATGTTTCCGAAGGTAAGCCCTTAACCAACACACAACAGTTATTGTAAAAACATCACCATTTTGTGTTGATTTTATTTTCACTTTTTATTGTATAAAGCATTGTCAACCATTCATTTCTTTCGTCTTAATTTTATTTACTTTCAACTTTTCAAGCACTCATTCTATTATTATTTTTATCATTATTATTATTAGATGAAGCATGGTTACCTATCAGGTTTTCACTAGTATTTATTTCATTTTATCTTTGTTTTCATTCTAACTATTCAAGCTTATTTTTCTATTAACTATAAAGTTCTTATAACTCAAGCAGAGTTACAGAGACACAGATTTTCTTAGGAAAAGTTCAAGCCTCAAAAGAGCTTATTATTTATTTTCATTCCGTAATGTTTACTGATAACTATAGACAGTCTAAAATAAATAAAATGTTGGTTGGAAAAGGAGAAAAACTACCTTGGCTTATCTCCAAAGTTCCATAATAGGCATTAGTGTAACACAACGGAAGAAAAAAAGCAGAATAACTGAAAGAAATTAATGCAAAATATTCATTAGGCTCAAAAAGATTTTATATACCGCTATATCATACAATAAGTCATATACAAATATCTATATCAGTCAGTTAACTGCCATACGTGATACACGCTTGGGCGATCATGTCTCGAAAGAGACATGATTGACTGGGCAGAAGATTATCCCGCAGTAGGTTGCCATTGCTTTCTGCGGTAGACTGGTTGCCGACCAAGTCTATAGAACCCAATCTGTCCTGTTATTTAACCCATAACTGGAAGGAATAGACGGATTAATACCTTTCCCAATGGTATTTGCGCGCAAGTGAATGCAATGAATTCGGCTGGAATTCGAACTCGGCTCCCCGATTTCTCGTTCCGAGCCGATATCCAATGCACCACAACGCACATCCAAATATGTATATACCTGTCACTATTAGTGACAGGTATATACATATACAGAGAAACTATAACACATAAAACATGCAGTGTAAAAAGGTGAAAATTGGAAAAATATTGTAATGCCATCGCAAAGGAAAACGTCTAGGCAGGGTGATGTCTTTCATGTTCCTTCCTCGGATCATGTGGCTTTCCTTTATTGACCTTTTTGTTGCGGTTTATCAGATGTTCCTTCCTCGCAGTCTACATAGAAATCAGTGTTCGTTACCCAACGTACTGTCATCACTCTCGGGCTGATATCACGTTACCATCATGAATTCATCATACCAAAAGGAAACAATCATCCTCTGTATCCTTACTAGCAAATAAAATAAAGAAGAAAGAAATACTTACCAAAAGTGAATATTAGATCAATATATTATGTTCTATATATGTTGTAATTTTAAGTTGCATGATGTAGTTTTCAGGGCCAAGGCAGAAAATAGCAAGACTGTATTTCACAACATAAACATTTCATTTTATTTTGAGTTCAATAGTTGCATGAATTTTGTGTAGTTGCTTGAAGTGTGTGTGTGTGTGTGTGTGTGTGTGTGTGTGTGTGTGTGTGTGTGTGTGTGTGTGTGTGCACGCGCGTTCGTTCATTCGTTCCTACGATAGCTTATGAAAACTGCAACTAGTTGATGGATTCTTTGTGCCCGTTCCAGTTGATGCATCATTTGAACTTGGGTTATGACTGTGCAGCTTGTTGTAAAACAAAAAAATGCTGTCCATTTATAAATACATACAAATATAATTTGTTTGAGGAGTTCAAAGAGTGTCTGAAAAAACAGAAACAGGTAATCTTTAACCTTCATACTCGCAAAAAAAACAAACAAAAAAAACGGTCTGTCAAGAGAACAATCTTTCCTATGACACCATTATATTTTAACAGCTTTCACACATCGGCAATGTTTATTAATTTAAAAAGCGATGATTAGGATTGAAATAAAACTTAAACATATTATGAAAGTGAGTTCATGCATATTTTGTTCTTGAGAATTTACGATAAAAATATTAGAAACTATACGATATTGTATTTACAAGAATAATTTTATCTACAACAACATTCTAAAAACTAATGCAATTTTATTAAAACTAATACAATGCAATATTTGCCAGTTTATACAGAAATAAATATGAAAACAACATTTATTTATGAATGTATAAACATTTACTAATTTATAAAATATGTGAACCAGCTATAAGAAGATCTTAATTATTTACCATTTTATAACTGAATGGCACTTAGCCGATGTTTTGCCAAACATTGCAATGAATAAACAATATAATATTAGTTCAAATCTAATACATAAATAATCTTTATTATTTTTGTTGTCAATTTTGAAAAACTAACAAAATATATAAAGTTAATTTCATATGTTCAGGTTTTATCACAATTCTAGTCATAGCTTTTGAAAACAATAAACATTGCCGAGGAGTGAAGTTAATTAAAATAATAGTGGTAATAAGGGAAAAGATTCCTTTTGACACACCTTTTTTGTGGTCATATAGGTTAAAGATTGCTCCGAAACATGTATTCCTTTAAAAAAAAAAGAGTTTCCGGAAACCATGAAATATTCCAAAAGCAGTTACTGAGAGGGTAACATAGTAAACTAGGTTATGCAATTGAAGAAATGGCAATATATATATATATATATATATATATATATATTAATTTCTACCCAAGCAAGAGAGTAAAGCCACTAGGACGCAGGCGATTATTGAGTGTGAAATAATAAAATAAAAGAGAAACATTACTAAGGAGCGAGAATAATAAAAGAAGACTCAAGAAGTCATTAGATAGCGATTGACATTGCATTTCAATTTTTGAAGATCGAAGTTCGTTGAAAACTATGAATCTGGAAGAGACCTCCACAAAGCGAGAAAAAAACAACAGCTAACACAGAACTTACGCTTACATCTTGCCAATCCGACTGTGAATTAACTAAACCATGTTGCCAATATGGTCAGTCAGTTAAGTGCCATACGTGATACACGCTTGGGCGATCATGTCTCGAAAGAGACATGACTGACTGGGCAGAAGATTATCCCGCAGTAGGTTGCCATTGCTTTCTGCGGCAAACTGGTTGCCGACCAAGGCTATAGAACCCAATCTGTCCTGTTATTTAACCCACAACTTGAAGGAATAGACGGATTGATACCTTTCCCAAGGGTATTTGCGCGTAAGTGAAGACAATGAATTCAGTTGGAATTCGAACTCGGCTCCCCGATTTCTCGTTCCGAGCCGATATCCAATGCACTACAACGCACATTACAGTCAAACATGAGGACATAACAACAACGGAGAAATAACATCCTTGAAAATGGCCTGTGAAGAGGCTGAAAGCGCTTGAAAAGTTGAAAATTACGGACATTTTTACATTCCTTATCTCTAGCAAAAAGAAAACATGTAAGAATACTTGAAAAATTAAATTAAAAATTAATAAAATCTTCCTTGTCGGTCGTTTTTAACGAAACATTTTTAAATAAAAGATTGCTACATTAATATATATATATATATATATATATATATATATATATATATATAGAGAGAGAGAGAGAGAGAGAGAGAGAGACAGAGACAGAGAGACAGAAAGACAGACAGACAGAAATAGTTATCATTAGTGTTGTAATAATATTATATTGGACACAGAAGTTTTCAGGTTTCGGTGCTAAGTGCACCATCATCAGTGAAATATTGTTCAGTTACGAGGTCATATACTTAATTATATTGAAATTCATAATCAAAAACATAGATGCTACCATATTAAATAAAAGTGGTGGAATACATTAATTAAACTACAAGACGCGACAGCCATCATGGAACACAGCACATTCCGGAAAATCTACTTTTTTTAATGAATCTGCGCAACATTTTCTTAATTTAGTAAATTTTATTGTGTCATTTAGGATAGATTGTAATTTTTTATTGTAATTTTGTCTGTTGTGAACTACGTAGTTGTTGGGGGTTTTTTTTAGCGCGGTCAGAACGGTTTTGATTGTAACTTTGTAAACTTGCCCGACCAAAAACTCACTGATGATCAAATAGAATTCTTGAATATCGGCCCGAATTGCCACCTCCTGCCTCGATATGACCCTATTCAAAAAAAAAGTTCCGCAGATTTATTTAAAAAAAAGTACGTAAATTAATCATAGCGAACAACGCGGATGTTAGTAGTTTAAAAATAAAAAAATTGTCGGTGATTATCAACCGGGATATGTTTATGGTAACGTGAAAACCCATAAACCAAGTTTTCCTCTCAGACTCATTATATCACAAAATACCTACACCGGTATACCAACTATCTAAAACCTTAAATCATATAATTTACATACCTAACAATTACAGCATCGAATCAACTAACGAATTCCTCCATATATTAAAATTAAAAGCAGCCAATTCCAAAGGCAACATTCTAGCTTTGCTGGATGTTGAAAATCTTTTTATTAGCGTTCCAGTTGGAAAAAAAAAACATTAAGTAAAATTCGCGACTGCGCTTACAAACACCCATCTATCCCTTTTTAGGGGCTTCGGTGATGTTTATCAAACTGGTCTTGTGCCAAACACAACCGAAGTCCCCACAATTTAAAATAACAGAAGGTTGAAGGTTGGGTGTTGAAATGTAGAAGAATAAAATATTTCGTTTTTTTATGTTGAAGTAAAATTGTATTAACTAAACAGAATAACAAATTAGTAAAAAGTAAAATGTTCAGAGAGAAAAATGTACGTAGTTAAATGTTCCAAAGAAATAGTAGTAACGAGTTAAATGAATCCAGAGCAGAACGTGCGTATATAAAAAAAGATTAACAGATTACTAATAAAGTCTGTGTTCCCTTCCTTTTTTATGGCCAGCGAGAAAGTAAAAAGGAAGGTGAAGCAATAAAGGAAATTGTACATATCGGACTTTAGTTTTTAGGAGTCAGTTGAAGTATCTTGTTGTTGTTGTCGTTTTCTTCTTTGTTGCCCGCGAGAATGTTGAGGTTGGAGAAGAGGTAAAGGAAATCAGCACGAGTGAAAAAGGAGAACGAATGTGTGACGGGACCTTACGTCCGAGTCGGCAAATTGAAATTTCTTTAGTCATATCTTACGTGTCGTCTTTCTGTGCTCCCATTTGACTGACTTTTGCCGGTCGAGACGTGAATAAGTAATGAACTCTAGTCACATGGTTGGATATAACTACATAGCCATTTTTTAGGCGTTAAGAAAATTTTCATAGTCATAGTTCAATTTGTTATTTCCTATCCAATCAGAATCCAGAATCTTAATTTTCACACCGACTTGTGAAATTTGCCTTGGTCTGGATTTTTCCAAAATTTTTCAGTTATTCTGATCCATTTTTGCGATTGTGCAATTTTACTTTTTGGGTTTTAATTGTTGGATGATATAGGTTTTGTATCCTATACCCTCCTCTGAAAATCCAACCAGCAATTCTTTGGAAACTACTCACTGCGTGCACAACACAAACTTCATTTTCGGACCGTAATGGTAATATCTTCATACAAACTAACGGTGACAATATGGGAAACTCATTAGGTCCTACTTATGTGCCATATCGAAAACAAAATATTTAAAACAACCGACAAGCCGAATATTTACACAAGGTACGTCGACGACGTTTTTGTTTTGATAAAAAAAAAAAAATATGACGAAATCTTAAATCTAAAATTAAATTTTGAAAATAAGTCCACGCTGAAATGTTCTTATGAACTTATGGACAATAACAAAATCCCGTTTCTTGACGTCAATATAGAGCTAAAAACCAACAAATTTATCACTTATCTGTCTAAAAACTCACCAGTAAGAACTCTTGTTTTCTAAACTATAATAGTAAATATCCGGAAAGATATAAAATAGCAGTAATAACGAACTTCTTAAGTCGACCACATCAAGATTCCTCCTCCCAAAAAATATTTTTGAGCGAACTAAAACGCATAAAACAAATACTAGTGAACAATAATTTTTCCAACTACATCATTAATAAACAAATACAATTATTCTTACAAAAAGTACATGACACTAGTATTAAAAATAACACATAAGAAAACATCAACATATTTTATTTCAGCCAAATGCACATTAATTATAAACAGAACGAATTTTCTACACTAAAAATTATTAAGCACCATATTTCTGCCGTAATTCCACAAAAAGATGTGAAATTTATAATATAGAAAATGGAAGACAAGAATATTGTTCAGTTACGAGGTAATATACTTAGTGATATTGAAATGTATAATCAAAAACATAGATGCTACCATAATAGATCATAAAAGTGATGGAATCAGAAGTTATTAGAATTTAAAAGATTTGCGTGTGCAAAAGAATGGATATAGAGACATTTATGTGTAGCGGTGTGAGTAACGGTAAGCACACACACACACACACGTATATATATATATATATATATATATATATATATATATATATATATATATATTATGAATTAAAGCATTTGATATTTGGCGACTTGAGGAGATGGCTGCCTCTGCCTATCAAGTTACATTACACTCGCTTTAAATTTGTGTTGAATTTTTTACTGTATATATATATATACAGTAAAAAAAATATATCTATATATACAGTAAAAAATTCAACACAAATTTAAAGCGAGTGTAATGTAACTTGATAGGCAGAGGCAGCCATCTCCTCAAGTCGCCAAATATCAAATGCTTTAATTCATAATATATATATATATATATATATATATAAAAGAAATGGTTTAGCTCCGAAATAAATTTACTTCTAGTGACTTCAGCTTCAGTGGGATGTGCGTTGTGGTACAGTGGATATCGGCTCGGGGAGCCGAGTTCAAATTCCAGCTGAATCCATTATATTCACTTACGCGCAAATACCCTTGGGAAAGGTATTAATCCGTCTCTTCCTTCCAGTTATGGGTTAAATAACAGGATAGATTGGTTTCTATAGCCTTGGTCGGCAACCAGTCTACCGCAGAAAGCAATGGCAACCTACTGCGGGATAATCTTCTGCCCAGTCAGTCATGTCTCTTTCGAGACATGATCGCCCAAGCGTGTATCACGTATGGCACCTAAACTGACTGACTTCAGCTTAAGCGAGAAGTTTAGAAGAATACAGCTTAGCCTTAATGTAGCAATCGTACCGGAAATGTCCCCCAAAAAAGGCATATATCAATACGCGTACATATGCATTAAAAAAATATAAATGAAACACAATCCATAGTAAAAACAACAAGTAAATAGATATTATTACCAAACACAAACAAATGTGCACAAACCCTTACCTAAGTAAAATCATCACGTACAGCCGAAAATAAGTACAACTACAAATATTCTAAAAAACACAAAAAATAAGAAAATTCGCAAAAGATCAAACTGAAATTGCCAGAAAAAATATATTTATTTATTTATATAAGAAGTATGCTTTCCATAGAAGCCTCCTCACGAAATTTTCAATTTTTTCAGTGAGGGGAATGAGAAAAGAATGAAGATGAGGGTAAGGTATATTCCTCGAGGAATATTCCGGGGTAAATCTCTCCATTTTGAAATAGTGAATTTGAGTAATCGAAAAAAATCCGGGATCAAACCGAGAGAGCTCAACTACCAAGGGTAGGAGCAAAATATTAAGCAAAGATATTACAATCACAGGTATTCTTTTTCGAACCCAGGTCAAAAATACCAGACAGCCCTTTCACGGAGATTCTGGAAAATGAAGGAAGAAGGGCTGGACCCTGTAATTAGCTGGAGACTGATAGGTTCATCCCGAATTCCGAGGAATTTTCGTAATAGGTGCGATCTGTGTCTCCAAGAAAAAAATACTAATATTAATTAAAGTACCCATACCAGCACCTACCCCTGAATTTTAGAAAGGAATTCATTAGTAAGTGCCGCCATGGGGCGAAATTTGTGAACATTTAAAATTTTTAAATTCTAAATTTAGTTTTTAGGAGAGTGAATATAAATTGTTTTTGATCAATTGAATTAATTAAATTTTTAAATTTTGAATCCCTCTACCTTCCTCTCCCTATCTCTTTTGAATAGCTACCTTTTATGAAGTAAGGATACTTATACTAACTGAACCCCCGATTTTTTCTGCATGTATATATATCTTTTTCACAGTATAAAATTTTTTATAAATGTTTTTAAAAAATGTTTTAAAATAATTTTTTAGAAAATTTTTTTAAAAATTAAATTTGATTAATTTTACTAATTTTTTATTTTTATTTTTATTTTTAATTTAAATCTAGATTGTCATTAATCAGATTAACTTAATTAAATTTAATTAAATCATATATCAGCTTTTTTCCCCCAAATAAGTTTTTTCTAAACATCTTTTTTCTAATAAACGCTATTTTTGTTGACACTTTTCTAGCGTCTCTAATATATAGAAAATGTTTCTTTTTCCTTTTCTTCTCCTTTTCCCTCCCTCCCTTTTTTGTTTTGTTTAACCCACTTCTCAATCAAACGCCACTTCCTATTCCATCCGTTAACCACCTTCCCCTTTGTAAATCTAGACAAAGCCAAAATTTTAAATTTTTTACTTACAACTCAATCTAAAAGTAAAATTGTCCAAAATCTAAAAATAGACATTGATTGCTAACCTGATTTTTTTTTTGTGACGTAAATTTTTTAATTTCCGCCGGTGAATTCTTAACCTTCAAATTTTTTTATTTCTTTTTTATTTCATTTTTAAATGTGGTAGTTGCCGATGAGATGTGAAATCACTCTTAGGGATTTCATGTTGAAATGATCATTCTACAGTTTTGAACATCGAAATTTATTTTATTATATATATATATATAGATAGATAGATAGATAGATAGATAGATAGAAATATTATTTAAAATTTAGTTTTTCCAAAACGTAATATTACAGAACTCACGTTTCCTGTGACAAACACATTAATTTTGAAATTCTTGCAAAAATCAAATAATTGTCGGAAGAATTTTTTTTTTCGATCAATAATGAAATTTTAAAAAATTGTTTTCATTTTGTTTGTTGTTTTATAATAATTTATAAAGTTTCAAAAATATTTAAAAATACTTCAAAGATTTGTAGCTGTTAGATTTTTAAGTTAATAATTAAAGATTATGTTGCCTATCGACAATTAAAAACTTTAATACAAGCCGTTTTGGCCTTCATATTTTTAAAATACTTCATATTTTTAAAATGCGTATGGCGGGGGTTGTTTTTTTACTAGTAATTTCTGTGTAAATAAAAAGGCCAGAGTTTCCTCCCCTTACCCGAAAATATTTGTAAACTTTATTCACTTCTGATTGTCATACACTTACGGCTGACAGGTCACAACGTTCAACTCTGCGATTAAGAAAAACTTTTATTCTACATTTCACGATATAAATAAGTAATACCTGTGTAAATCAGATTAATTCAACATAAAATACGCAAATTTTCCAAAAATAATGTGTCATAGATGTATATTTTATTTTTGCAAGATTTTTAAAACCGAGAATAAACTTTTGTTTACAAGTAACCGAAAAATTGGAAAATTAAAAAAAAAAATGAAAAATTTTATATTCCAATGAATATAATTTCTGTTTAAAATACACCAGAGTATTTTGCTTAGTGGAAATAGTAAATTTAATCATTTAGCTTTCAATAGAAACTACAATAAAGGTTTCAAGAAAAATTTTATTCTTAAAAATTCAATTTAAAAATTAAAATGAGTGGAGGTATCTACTTGTATTTATATCTATTTATTTACTCGGTATATATATATATATATATATATATATATATATATATATATATATATATATATACAAAGATTTAGATTCCAAATGAATAAGAACGAAGAAAATAAATGAAATGTTCAAAATATTAATTTAAAACACCGCTCAATACAAAAATAGACCAATGAAAATTTATTAATTATTAACTATTACTTTAGAACATATGCAAACTACAAACTACTACAAAATTGTACATTTTGTTTTGACAGTGAAAGAACAATAAGTTAGTTAACAATGATGGGAATAACGTTGCATTTAAAAAAGATTTTCTTCTAAGAACACTTGCCTTTATTTTTGTAATTTTTTTCCATACATACATACATATATAAATATATATATATTATTACTATTAACGTCATAATTAATAATAACACGTCTATCTATCTATCTATCTATATATATATATATATATGCATACCTAGATAAATATATATATTGATTTTCTAAGTTCAGCTTAAATGTAGAACAAGGCCTAATTATCCCAAACCCGAGGAACCTTTCGGCCAACACTTATCAAGGGCTTCGTTGGCTTAATTATAAAGGGCAAAAAAAAAAAAAAAGGACAAAACCAAAGGATTACTTACAATACTGGGAGAAGATGAAACTCGTTTAAAAGTAAACTTTAATGAGAAAAAATATATATATTAAAATTTAAGGGGCGTGTATACATATAATTCCCCTTACATTTTAATTTTTTTTTTTTTGACCCTTTATAATTAAGCCAACGATGCCCTTGATAAGTGTTGGCCGAAAGGTTCCTCGGGTTTGGGATAATTATGAATTATGACGTCTAATTTATTTAAGGCTATTAGTGTCTTCTGTGGGTACAAATCATTATTTATTTGTATGTATATATATATATATATATATATATATATATATATATATATATGACGGGCACTAAGACTTACTGTCTCTCTCTATATGTTGCTATAAACGGTAATTCATTGTCTTTTTATATGAATAACCGGAAATACACATTTTTTTCTACAGTAAGATTACTTCTGGTGTTTAATTTTTAAACCAGTTTGCTTTAATGTATGCTGAATTATTTTATGCTTGATTAACTGGAAGTAATATTTCAATGTCAATATGTTAGTAGAACTGTTAACATTGTTGCATAGCATGGGACAGGCTAGCCTCCCAGAGAGTAAAATACTACGCCTCCTTGGCCTTACACTCTCGGCGGACCTCAAATGGAATGACTATATTGAATCCATTGCCAAATCTGCTGCTATGAAAGTGGGCTCCCTGTGCAGGGCCCGGAAATTTTTCCCACCTGAAACTATTCTGCACATGTACAAATCTACCATCCGCCCGTGTATTGAATATTGCTGCCATATCTGGTCGGGTGCCCCTGCTGCTCTCCTTGGGCTTCTTGACAAAATACAAAGGAGGATCTGTAACGTGGTTGATACTGACTTGGCAGACCGGCTGCAGCCGCTCTCACACCGGCGTGATGTAGCTTCCCTGTGCCTCTTCTACAAGTACTTTCATGGCTTCTGCTCCGATGAGCTTAGATCACTGGTGCCGCCTAAGCACGAATTTACACGAGATACTAGATTAGCAACTAGGTCCCACCCTTTTACAGTTAAACAAATAAGATGTAACCGTAAATTCTACTCCAACAGCTTCTTTTCTCGCGCTTCCCGCCTGTGGAACTCCCTTCCACAAGTCTGCTTTCCCGACAGTTACAATCTCCAGGTGTTTAAATGTAGGGTCAATAGACACCTCCTATCACACTAACTCCCAACTATTCTCACAACACTCTCATCTACCCAACCCTCATTCTCGGTATCCTCATCCGCCTATCACCCACCCTCTGTTATTTCCTATATTTAATCAGCCTTTCTCCACTCTACGTAGCCCCCTGCACAGTAGTGGCAGTGACATGCCTTGCTCGGGGTGAAACGCTTATAAAAAAAAATAAATAAATAAATAAATATCCATTATTCAGTAACTGCGATATTTTATTTTATTATTTGCAAAAAAAAAAAAAAATCATTGATCATAACCAAATATTTAAATGTGAATAGGTTAAGGTTAACCGGAAGACTGCAAGTTTTGTTGGGTGGGGGGGTCAACCATTTAACCCATCCTTGAGTTGGGCTTTAATACTAACCACAAAAATGTACATCCTTTATGTAATCATCGGAGAAGGGAATACTTCTCGGTATAAAAGGTTTGTGGGCGCGGTTACCTTTTATAAAGGCTGTCTGCTTCTATTTCTTTTCATTTCTATTCAGGAAATAACCTATCATTGCTCTCCACGATTTCCTGGCCTTTGTAGCTTTTAACAAATTTTGTCTTTTTCTTATATCTCCTAAACATTGTTCCACTATCCGTTTACTCAAGTCTGCTAGGTAGATTATGTATTCTTTTCCTTTGTCCCTCTTACCTTTACTCTGTCATGTTAGTGTAAGATTTTCTAAGCCATCTTTTCTCATTATGTGCCCTAGAAATTTTAACTTTGTCTTCCTGATGTTAAGTATAAGTATCCTTATTCTATTTTTTGAAAGTTTCGTCGTTACCCTCATGTTTGGTCCATGACATCCTCAGCATCCTTCTGTATAACCACATTTCTGTTGCTTCAAGTCTCTTCTGCATCAGTGAGAACTTTGTCCACAATCCATTGTCATATAGGAGGACTGATATTACATCACAGTTTCGTACTCTCTGCTTTGTTTCTAACGAAATGGCCATGTTGTTTTAACAGTTTGGCTAACTTTTAGACGATGTCTTTCGTTATTCTTTATGCCTCTTCGGATTTCGGTGTCACGTTTTCAGCCTTCTATTAAAACATTTCCCAGATATTTAAACCTTCTTACTTGCCTGATTTCGTGATCTTCTATTCGTTGTTGACATCTTAAACTGTTCCTTTTATTGATAACTATACATTCAGTCTTCTTAGAATTAGTAGCTCACAAATTTGAATGGATTCTCTCTTTTATTTGATCAATGTCCGTCAGTAGTTTCCTTTGATAATATTTTTGTTTGTCAGTCTATTGCTGTTTATGTTTCATTTTACTTTAACATTCTTTCCTGGGGTTTTGATTCGATGTCTTTGCTGTATAAAATTCCTGATTAGTTATACATGGCAGTATAGAAGGCCTTGAGAACTTATTGCCTTCCTTAGAACATTTTTGTCTTCTCTGTTGAATGAAACGTGTTGGTGTTGGACCTGAAGCGTGATCAGTAGAATGTATTCTGTTTTGAAAGACCTCCAGCCCCATATTGTTATGAGAGTGTGAATCAGTAACAGTCTTTTTTCAACTTCAGACTTGCTTTCCTTTGGAGGACGCGGCTCTTGTTGGCCCGGGCCATGTGATACGATTTATGCTTAGTTACCATTTCGACATGAAAGGTTTGTAAGATTCCACAAGGACCAGTGATTTTATTGAAACACCATCTCTAGATGTCTATCAAGACTCTAAGGGGCGTATCTATCTTTAGATGAGACATACCGTTTGCTAGTCTATCATATTGTCTCATAAAAGTCCTATATCTAACTTTTTCTTATCCTAGATAATTTGCTTTAACTACAGCTTTCCACTTCTAGACAGGAGTCATATCTTTCTTCTTCTTCTTCTTCTTCTTCTTCTTCTTAATGAACAGGAAGAGAAAAGAGTAATCAGGAGGACAGTAGATAATGATTGACATTGCATTTAAATCTTTAAAGAATAAAATTTGCTGGAAAGCATGGAATCGGAAAAAGTTCCACAAGCGAGAAATGCGAGAAAAGAAACAGCATAGAACTTATGGTTACACCTAGCCAACTCAACTGTAAATTGATGATACCTCGTCTACAGTCTAGTATTGCTCTCAAATCCATAAAGTCTAGGTCCCATAGCGAAGAGCTCATCCGAACAATTACCATGAAAGTATTTATAAAAAAAGGTACAGAGAAGCAACTTTACGGCGGTGAGAAAGTGAGTGAAGCCGTATTATTATTATTATTATGTCATTTTTCATCATATTTCGGTTTCTGCTATGGTCGCACTACCAACCAAATCTGCGGGAAGACCTAAGGCAGGTTGTGGCGTGTTGTTATGGCTCCATTTCAATTTTTTTCTATCTTCCCCATCATCCCTAGCGTTACATAGACAAAGTTCTCCTTAGTGTGTGGGCTGTACTTAATGAGACAATTTTTGTGTATCTCTTCAGCTGGGGTTTCCAGGGATTCTTTCAATGTGTTGTTTTGTTCCATTTTTTATCATCCCAAGTTGTTTTCAATTACCACATTTTTTCTATTTCAATTTCCAGGTCTTTATATTTTGACAGTTATTATTATTATTATTATTATTATTATTATTATTATATGCAATATTATTTATATTATGCAGCATTATTGTTATCGTTGTCATTATTATATGCAGTATTATTATTGTTATTATATGCAATATTACTATGCTGCATTATTATTTTTATATACATTGTTTATTGTTGTTAATTTCTTCCTTTTCTGTTGTATACTCATTTTTTGCGAGCTCCAACTGGGAAAGTCAGAAATAGCATCATGACATTTTCCACTGTAAAAATAAAAATAAAAACAACCTTAGATCACACATATTATTCATGGATAAAGCCTTTCGTTAGGTGTGAGCTGTAATTTTTTTTTTTTTTTTTTTTTTTGTATTTCTTAAAAGTATGGCCTCCAGGGATCCCTTTACTGCGTCTATGAAAAGGTTTTTCCAATCACAATCAGGCCCCAGCAAGAACTGGAATTATTGCTGTTCTTATAGGCTACATTTTTTAGATTTCTATTTCAATATTTTGATATTTTTTTAAAGATCTTTAAAGATACATTCAATTCTGCAGGAACTGTTATGTTAATAAGAAAGCACATTTTCTGGTCTTTGATCACTAATGTCTAGACGATTAGCTTTGATTATTCTGTCTAAGTTTATTGTAAAGTTACATAAAATTGTTACATAAAATTGTTTTATCTATAAAAGTGGGTTTGAGTGGTGATTCTGTGGATACTAATACCGTGCAACCTGATGAAGGATGGCCAGTTGTTTCTGGATATTTATCACAGAATATGCATTTGAAAATAACAGAAAGTTTTACTATGTTTGCTTGGTAATTTCAAGAGGGTCAGTCTGTCAGTTAAGGGCCATACATGATACACGCTTGGGCGATCATATCTCGAAGGAGACCTGATTGACTGGGTGGAAAATTTTCCCGCAGTAGATTGCCATTAATTTCTGCGGTAGACTGGTTGCCAACTAAGGCTATAGAATCCAGTCTATCCTGCTATTTAATCCATAGGTAGAGGGTGAAGAGATGAAGTAACACTTTTTCCAAGAGTATTTGTGCGTAAGTGAGTGTGACATATTCAACTAGAATTCTCGTTCCGGGCGGATATCCACTGCAGCACAATGCACCTCTAGGGGTACCCAGTAAAAAAAAAAAAAGTGGTAAATTCAGAAACATGTGAAACAACAGCATGATTTCAATCACACCAGATGACGACTGGTGTGATTGAAAAATTCAGGAAGAATTTGGGCACATTTCGTAAATCCCCACATAGGACGAGGGGGTACTGAAAAATTCTCACCCCGACCCACTTCCCAAAAGCTGACCAAATATATTGGTGGGGGAACTCTTTGAAACTAGAACTTTTCAGCGCCTTCTCGTAAATGATGATGGCTTCTGTTTTAATGGTTTTAACCTGACCAGTTTATAGAAAATTAGTAATTAGCTTTCAGATAGTTTTTCTACGTTCAAATTCATCAATAACCAAAAGTGATTGCTTAATACAGAAGGTAACACAACAGACGAAAAAACAAAAAGTTTGGCCTAAAACATGAGTTTACAAACAAAAAATTTGACCTAAAAACTGACTTTACAGTATCAAATCTATACGCTCTTTTCAAATTTTGAACCTAACGGATTTTTTATTTTTTGTTTTTCAGTTTTTCGATATTTGGCAGACAAATATCTCTCTCAAACTAGCCTGATATTTGCTGAGGAAGTCCTTGCACAGAAAAACATTGCATCAAGTAAGATATATATATAGATAGATTTAAAAATTGTGTATTTGGGCAACAATCTCTTTATAATACAGGTTTCATTTAAAATGACAGACAAGGTATTATCATTAAGTTTTTTTTATATATAATTTTTCATGCGTTAGCATAATTTTTTTCTTTTCGGAACTCAAATTATATAGGAATTGTCCAAAGTAAGTTCGAGCACTTTTGGCTATACTTTTAGCCATTATCAAGAATTCATTTTGTTTTATTCATAAATAAACATGTGGAAAGTTTATGCATATAGAGTCTTGTGTATGTTAAGTTTCGAACACAGTAAGTACATTGTTACCATGTCCATAATTGATCGATTATAAAAAATCCAAAACTGTCAACAATAATAATAATTTACCTGCAGAATCTAAACTGCAAAGAACCAGTGTCGCTTACGAATTTACATGTCCTTTGAAAGACTGTGTTCCTCGACTATCCAACTCCGTTAACAATTACATTGGCTATACCATCACAAAATTGACGAGAAGATTGACCTTACACCTTTTCCACAACAGTTCCATCCGATCTCATTTAAACACACATCGAGATCTTCCAGGACCTATTCGTGATATCCTCGTTGATAATACATACAGAATAGCATCATCCACATGCAAAAGAAGATTAAAAATAGAAATAATGGAAGCATTACAAATAAAAAAGAGAAATCCTACATTTAATAAACATCAATTATGAACACGGTAACAATGTACTTACTGTGTTCGGAAATTAACAGACACAAGATTCTATATGCATAAACTTTTCACGTGTTTATTTATAAGTAAAACAAAATTAATTCTTGATAATGGCTAAAAGTATAGCCGAAAGCGCTCGAAAGTACAAAAGCTTTGGACAATTCTTATATAATTTGAGTTCCGAAAAGAAAAAAATATACCAACACATGAAAAATTATATAAAAATCTTAATTACTTTGTCTGTCATTTTCAAATTAAACCTACATATTAAGTAATTCATCGAGCTTTATATTCGACCTCAGCAGAATGCAGAAAGCACTGGACGGCCGTTTCGTCTTATATGTGGGACCTCTTCAGCAGTGCACACCCACTACCAGGAAGCTGATGTCATACCATTTGTACCACAGACCCTGGTGATGAAGAGGAAACGAATTAAACTCGATGACGCGCCGCTCGTTCACAAATTCCGTGGTGGAACTTATCCAAGCTCCTTTACCCATAGGACAGTGCCTCCCTGAGCGACAACTTCTCCAACACAAGCCGCTAAATCCACAGCAAGTTAAGCTGGTTGAAGCACAGAGATATGATTGAAGTAGTAGGAGGATTTGAACAATTATTAAGTAATTCATCGAGCTTTTTATTCGACATCAACAGAATGCAGAAAGCAATGGACGGCCTTTTCATACTAGATTTGGGACTCTTCAGCAGTGCGCATCCACTACCAGGAATCGAACCCAGACAGTTTTGGTTATTAAGCTGTACCAACTGTACCACGGGCCCTGGTGACGAAGAGGTAACGAATTAAACTCGATGACGCGCCGCTCGTTCACAAATTCCATGGTGGAACTCAGCTTAATAACCTAACTGTCGGGTTTCGATTTCTGGTAGTGGATGCGCACTGCTGAAGAGTCCCACATATAGGATGAAACGGCCATCCAGTGCTTTCTGCATTCTGTTGAGGTCGAATATAAAGCTCGATGATTTACTTAATAATTGTTCGAATCCTCCTACCAATTGAATTATATCTCTGTGCTTCAACCACGAAACTCGCTATGGATTTAGCGACTTGGTTGGAGAAGTCGTAGCTTGAGGAGGCACTATCCTATGGGCAAAGAAACTCGGAAGAATTCCACCACGGAATTCGTGTGGAGCGGCGCAATTCATCGAGCTTAATTCGTTACCTCTTCGTCACCAGGGCCTGTGGTACAGTTAGTATGATATCAGCTTAATAACCTGAGTTTCGATTCACTGCTGAAGAGTCCCACATATAGGACGAAACGGCCGTCCAGTGCTTTCTGCATTCTGTTGAGGTCGAATACAAAGCTCGATGATTTACTTAATAATTTTTACAAATCCTCCTACCAATTGAAATATATATATATATATATATATATATATATATACAACCAGTGACACTATTTTCTATTACGATAAACGTTATATTTACTAGGTACACACGTTTGTATAGCCACAGTAACGTATAGGATGGCGTGAACTCGAATTAACAGAAATGTGATTCAACAGAAGGATGATGAGAATACGATTAAATGAACATGTGAGCAACGACGAAGCTTTACAGAAAATGGAAAATAGGATACTTATAATTAACATCAGAAAGAGACAATTAAAATTTCTGGGAAACATAATAAGATAGAGGGCTTGAAAAATTTGATTCTCGCAGGACAAATTAGAGGCAAGGGAAAACAGAGAAGAACAAGGCATCGTGAGATTAAGTGAATGAATGGCGGAACAAGGTTTAGGAAATAGAACAAAAAGAGAAATTTTATTAAGAGCTACAAAGGACAGAAAATCGTAGAGAGCTATTATCGCCAATGGGACATGGAACAAAGAACATGTTACAAGCTGGTATGAATATGGATTCGTGTTTTGATAAGCGCCTTGATTTTTAGGGACAGTTAATCAAGGTGTTGGCGCAGAGCATCACCAAACCTCTGCATATTACTGTACAGACGTCTTTGTTCCTCTTTATTTTTCTTTTTAAACTATATCTACGAATTGAATGTTTATAAAAAATGATTAGAAAGAAATATAAAATAATTAAAATAAAGTATTAATAAACAAGTGTAGGTAAATAAATATTACGATAGGGTAAGGTTAAAGATGTGTGTTGTAGTGCAGAGGATGTCGGCTTGGAACGAAACATCGGAGAGCCGAGTTTGAATTCCAGTTTAGTTCGTTGCATTCACTTATGCGCAAATACCATTGGTAAAGGTATTAATCCGTCTCTTCTCTCCAGCTATGGATTAAATAACATGACAGATTGGGTTCCTTAGCCTTGGTCGAAAGCCAGTCTACCTCAGAAAATAATAGCAACCTACTACGGGGAAATCTTCTGCCCAGTCAGTCATGTCTCTTTCGGGACATGATCTCCCAAGCATGTATCACGTGTGGCGCTTAAGTGACTGACTGAAGGTTAAAGTATTTGGTGTTTTAGTCCATTTAAAAATTATGATTTCCAGTGGGTTTTTTTGGTTTTTTTTCAAAGCTGATCACCACTTGAACGATTCATCTGTCGCCTTATACAAACAGTGGCAGACTTGGTTGAAAATCTCTATCGGAAATCTTCCCAGACACCGGGAAATTTCCCATCGGCCTCAAAGTGATGGCCAATATTAATAACCGAAAATAAATAAATAAATAAATAAACAAAAATCATCTAAATTATTTTACTTAACATTTAGTATATGAATTAAGCTATTAAATTTTGTTGGCTTCCTTAAGAAGCTATAAAAATTACTTCCACTGGAATTAGGATTGCCAGTAAAAACAGATTATCAAAGTCCGGACAAACGTTCACTTGTTCTTTCTATATTTGTTTACGTCACACTGTACTCAGTGTCACAGTCAATGAAAAACTCCAACCGGATTGGCGTCTCTTATTTAAAGCTAAAATTAAATGGAAAAAAAAATGTTAGTCGGGAGATTACAAATAGCCGATGTGTAAAATATATGATGATGTATTTAAAAAAAAGGTTTCGGGTATATCAACGAGGAAATCAAGTAAACAAACATTATACAGCATTTACAGTTAAAAAAAGCTTTCCGATTTCGAGTCATTTAAACTATGGTCTATTTACTATCCAGTGGCGGACCGGCTCACCGGGATATCGGGAAATTTCCCGGAGTGCCCAAGAGTGATAGCTAATAATAATAACCGAAAAAAATGAAAGTAAAAACTAAAAAAAAAAAAAAAAATGAGATAGAGTAGAGATGCTTGGAAGATTTCCAGTTCACTACTGTCTACAGGATGTCAGTTAAAATAGTTTTTGACGATGTCCTTGACCTTGAAGAGTCCCCCCCCCACCAAAAAAACGAAAGTTAGTTTGTAGAAAGTTGTAATTTTTATTTCAGAAATAAAGATGGTCCTAATTTTTACCCCCTTTTTTTATATGCTAATACCTTTGGGAAAGGTACGAATCCATCGCTTTTCCCCCAAGCTGTGGGTAAATAGCAAGACAGACTGGGTTCTATAGCTTTGGGTAGCAACCAGTATAGGAAAAGGAAAAACTCAGAATTCAAACCAGCCTGGAGAGAGTTGGGCTCTGTCAGGCTGTCGTGTTCAAAGAAATACCTCTTCTACTGTATGGCAGACTTGGTTGAAAATCTCTATCGGAAATCTTCCCAGACACCGGGAAATTTCCCATCGGCCTCAAACCTACGACTCTTATCAGTCACGGGATATCTGGATCTGGAATTTTTACCCTTCACCCCACTATATGTTGTTTTTACTTTTTAACTGTTACTGGTAAAGTTTAAGCATGTTTGTTGTATATTTAAAGCATACTATATTTGAGTATGTGAAAGTAATGTGGAACTCCCTTTCGTATACTTGTTTTCCTGACGGCTACAACCTCCAGGAATTTAAATGCAATGTCAATACCAATCTCTTATCCACTTGACTTCAGTTCTTTCTACATCACCCTGTATATCTTGTTCTTTCCTTTCTCTCTACCTTCGCAACTGTCTTCACACCTGTGTTTCTATCCTTCTCTTGCCCTTTCTCTGACACCTCCTGTAACTGGTTCGTCTTTCTGTTCACTCTCCTCCTACCTAAACTTTTACTATATATATATATATATATATATATATATATATATATATATATATATATATATAATCATTTAATATATATATTATATAATAATATTATTTATTTTTTTAATCTAATCGTTTCATTCCAAGCGCATGGGGCTACATAAGAGTAAAAGTTAAAACCGAGAATTAAATTTTGTTTACAAATGTGTCGATCGTTAAAAAATGGCGGTAAAATTTTTAAAAACTTTTAAATCTCGAACTTTTGTATTACAATCAATATAATTTCTGTTTGAAATAAACCAGAGTATTTTGATTACTGGAAATAGTAAATTTAATCATTTAGCTTTAAATTAAAACTAAAATAAAAGTTTCAAGAAAACTTTTTCATTTTTAAAAATTCAGTCTAAAAGTTAAATAACGAAAATGAGTGGAGGTACCATATACATATATATATTCGTCATCCACAGTTATATATATATATATATATATATATATATATATATATATATATATATATATATAATACTTATTGAACTATCATCAGCCCTTAAATTTGTATGAACCTCTAAATAAATGTAATGGAAGCGTATATTTGTGCGTATTAATTGTCAGTATCTTTTTTTTTTTTTTTTTTCATAAAAATGCTAATGTAAACAAACCATTTACAGCCCTTTTTTTCTTTTCCAATTGAAGTAGATAGACTAAACTATCGCCCGGTTCACACTCCACCCACGTCTATGAACAGGTTCATCCCTTGTTCCCTGTTTAGGATGTGGTTTCCGGTTTTCTCTTTTCCAATCTTCTTACTCTTACGTAGCCCCCTGCGCATCAGTGGCGATACCGCCTTGCTTGGGATGACATGATTAAAAAAAAAAGACCTAGCGTTTATGCCTAACGGGCCCCAATTTTACTTTATTTATATTTATAATTAAATTATTTAATCTGCTTTTTTTTTTCTTTTTCTCTCTCCACATTTTTAGTATCCTATTTCATTTTTAGGTTCCACTATTAACTCGTTTATATATTTAATTAATGTAAGAAAAATTGTACATGAAATTTTACCCACAACGAACTTTAATAATTCAAATCGAAAATTAGCCAGTATGATTTTTTTATTCATCACCTGAACATTGTTGAAATGCATGAAACTCAGAGTCGTGAGTAAAACGTAGGATAATATGTATATTTATTAATATATACTTTTGCTCTGTTATACAACATTGAGTACTATACAATTCACAACTGATTAATATTTATATATTAATGTGTATACACGCGTATACACATATATATACTTATTTACGTCCTTATCTGTGTGTGTGTGTGTGTGTGTGTGTGTGTGTGTGTGTGTGTGTGTGTGTGTGTGTGTGTGTGTGTGTGTCTTTTTATGCATTTTTCATTAAAAACCACTGACAAGGTACAGTGGCTGATGGTTTTTATTTAATTTTTCTTGTGTTATTAAAATTTTCTTAAATTTTCTACATAATTTATATCCAGAAATGAAGAAAACACAAGAACAATTAAATAAAAAACTTAGCCGCAGTACCTTGTCAATTGTCTTTAATGAAACTTATATATATTAATAAATATACATATTACCTTACGTCGATGGCACGATGACTATGTAGTGCATGAAATTTCGAGTAGTGTCATCAATGAAAGACAATATGAATATTCATTTATATATAATAAATAGCTTTGTTATACTACACTGAGCACTGTTTTATTAACAGCAAAATATTATTTTTATATATGTACGTATACACACACACACACACACACACACACACACACACACACACACACACATATATATATATATATATATATATATATATATATATATATGCAGGTTTCATTAAAAATGGCAAACAAGGTATTATCAAAATCTAAACTGCAGAGAACCAGTGCCGTCTACGAATTTATATGTCTTTTAAAGAACTAGGTTCCTCAACTATCCAAATCCGTAAACAATTACATTGGCCACACCACCACAAAATTGACGAGAAGATTGATATTGCATCTTTCTCACAACAGTTCGATCCGATTTCATTAAAACACACATCGAGATATTCCAAGATCTATCCGTGATATACTTGTTAACCATGCATACATAATAATAGCTTCATCCGCATGCAAAAGAAGATTAAAAATAATGGAGGCATTACTAATTAAAAAATAGAAATCCTACACTTAATAACATCAATTATGAACATGGTAACAATTTTCTTACCATGTTCGGAACTTAACATGCACAAGACACTACATATATAACCTTTACACATGTTTATTTACAAGTAATACAAAATTAATTCTTGATAATGGCTAAAAGTAAAATTGAAAGCAGTCGAAAGTACAAAAGCTTTGGACAATTCTTATATAATTCGAGTTCTGAAAAGAAAAAAATCATAACACATGAAAAATTATATAAAAAAACTTAATGATAATACCTTGTCTACCATTTTTAATGAAAGTTTCATGAAAGAAACATTGGTACCCAAATATATATATATATATATATATATATATATATATATATATATATATAGTTCCGAGTATAGGGTACGTACATATATGATGTACATATATGCATTTTCTTATTTATCTTTTCAGTGATACCTAGCAAGAAAAAAAGAAGTGGATACAGAAGGCAGGACATTTCTTTCAGTCTCCAACCGAGTGGTCGACACAGATACTTCCCTGATACAAGGAATAACAAAGAACATTTCACAATGAAATGTACTGTTTTATGAGATGGAACTCCTTCTGCAACTGCAGCCAAATGATATTGAAAAAACTATTCAAAAGTGTAAAAACAATCACTATCATTATTTTCAAATATTTCGGAACACAATGCAAATCAAAAGAATAAACGTGACATGCTTTCATTTTTTAAAGTTTTCTTTTTTCAAGAGTCTTTAACAAACAAAAAAACACGTTCTAAAAATTCAGTTATTGATAACTAGACTGTAAAAATTTTAATGCAATCTGAAAAAAAAAATCATAAGCCGTAGGACTCGATATTTTCAAGGATGATGGCGTTGTTTCCAGAAATTATTTTTTCTTTTATCCCTAGATTTGCTTTGTACATAACTCTCCATTATTTGTGTATTTGGATTTATACAAATATACAAATGAACTAATTATGAATGATCTGAGATATAAAAATTTTCTCTAAATCTTAAAATGCTATTTCTCGGTATTCTGTTGTTGATTTTTATACATGTAATCTTAGTATGAAAAATTTCATTCGTTGATATCTTTCTGGACTTTTATACCCAATTATAAATCTTATTTTAATCTAGCAGTCAAACAGAGGAAACTGGGGTTTTCATGGCTGTGTTCTCTTATAATATCAGTATTTTAAGTCCTGACTTTTTACCGTAATTCCAATACACGTCACCAGCAAGCCATATTTCATTAACTTCTGTAAATAATTTCTCAATCTACAACCATGCAACATTTTACTAGATTTGAATGCTGTGGTGTTTATTGTTAAGTGCTTTTCTAATTACAGTATTAAAATCAACTGAAAAATGCATTTTTTTTAATTTTATCTGCATGTATATGTGTGTGTGTGAGAGAGAGAGAAAAGGAGAGAAAGAGAAAAAGAGAGAGAGAGAAAAAGAGAAAAAGAGAGAAAGAGAAAAAAGAGAAAAGAGGGAGAGAAAAAAGAGAAAGAGAGAGAGAAAAAGAGAAAGAATAAATTTCGTTGAAAATTAATGATAGACCTACATTTTGGGGGCTTTAAAGCTAAAACTGATATAGTGGCCACTTCGCAACTAGCAACAATAAATTTAAGGATCCAACTGCCAAAATATAGACTATGATTAGACTCTGGGGAGCTCAACAAACTCATACAGCTGGAGATTCGGGCACTTCAAGTCCACAAGAAAATTTTGAAATTTAACTTATTACAGGGGAAGTCTGAGGCCATATGAAATGGGTATTAGAGTATTTTCCAAGGACAACATTAGCTACAGCAACCCATTGACTTATGATTCTGTAATAAATGTATGAGTGAACGTTTGACGAGGCAAACATCATGGCAGCGGGCACAAAAATGGCAGTGTGCGTACGCGACCAGACTGAGAGCGAAGCCTGTATTCATTTGAAGAAGAAGAATAATGACCTTATTTTAATAACACTTATTTAAAAAGATAACAGATTTTGCTAAAAAATTTTAAAAAGTTACTTCAGGAGCCTCTTCTATTCCCACCGTCCCGCGTTTACCTACATACAAGTACACATTGAAATAATAGGTAAAAAAAAGAGAGAAACAGAGGAAAAAAATGAATGATTTTTTTATAGACTTGTAGAGGCTCATCCCTTATTCCCTGTTTAGGATGTGGTTTCCGGTTTTCTCTTTTCCAATCTTTTTACTCTTTTTTTCTCTTCCAATTGGAGTAGATAGACTAAACTATCACCCGGTTCACACTCCACCCACGTCTATTGAACAGGTGAAGTGGTTCATGCCTTGTTCCCTGTTTAGGATGTGGTTTCCGGTTTTCTCTTTTCCAATCTTCTTACTCTTACGTAGCCCCCTGCGCATCAGTGGCGTTACCGCCTTGCTTGGGTGATATGATTAAAAAAAAAAGACCTAGAGTTTATGCCTAACGGGCCCCAATTTTACTTTATTTATATTTATAATTAAATTATTTAATCTGCTTTTTTTTTCTTTTTCTCTCTCCATATATATATGCAGGTTTCATTAAAAATAGCAAACAAGGTATTATCAAAATCTAAACTGCAGAGAACCAGTGCTGTCTACGAATTTATGTCTTTTAAAAACTAGGTTCCTCAACTATCCAAATCCGTACACAATTACAAAAAAAAAAAAAAAAAAGGCTCCGCTTAACGTGCGTTTTTTTTTTTTTTTTTTTTTGGAGACGCCAAGCGAAGTAACCCAAAGTTTAAAAAATGTGAGGTTCCTAATTTTAATATTATTAACAATATGATTCGCCTTGAAGCATTACATGCACAAAGAATTGGGAAATCTTTGTACCAAGTTGTCGTTTTTTTTTTCGCATCTGTTCTTTTCAAGAAGCATGCATGAATTTAGCACTTTTCTTTCGGTTTTATTTTCAGGAAAAGACTCCAAGAAATGATGTAACATAATGAATCCAGGTAAATACAGTGGAAACTGTCGTATGCGACCACCCCGTCTGCCATCAAAAACTCGTCGCATACGCCAGGTGGTCTCTCACTAAAGTCATGAACTATTTACGCCAGGAACGTATATTCTACTCACCAGAATGTACATATTAGAATTTTACCATCTAATCTGGTAATAAATAAATAAGAACATAAGAAGATGGCCTAACTTGAAATAAATTTATTCAGCATCATTCATTTTAAAATTTTAAAAACGTATTTACAACGGTCAACAAGAAACTAGAATATTTATTCACAAAAATATTAAAGTAGACTTTTACAAAAGTCAGTTATATTGCTTTCCTTTTTGTGCCTGTACTAAAATATGTAGGTTGGAAAAATTCGCTACGTATGCGGTTTCAGGTTTTTTCTTAGAAGTGAGTGATAGCAAAAGAGAATCTGAGATAATACATGGAAAAATATACAAAACAAAACATACAAAATACTGACAGCGATTGTGGGTGGGGGTAAAGAAACAGAGATATGAAGATAGATATACCTAGATAAATACACAACAAATAAAGGAACGAAAGAGATAGACATTCGAGAAAGAGACATAATTACGATTTTCTCCATCCCTGAATTTATTCAAGTCAGTATAGAGACTGCTATAAACCTCTTGAATATGTCAAATGCAATACATGTTGTACAAAACAGCCGATGTTTGACAGGTGAGGTGAACTCAAGCAATGTATATTTCAATAAGAAATAACAGTTAGATACAACACTACAATAACAAAACAATGAGAAAATGTTCCTGAATTAGATCAAAGTAAATTTAAATAGATTACTCATTTAGTTTCTCCTAATTTAGAAGTTCGCAGTGTAATACCAAAATGGAAATTTTTTTTTAAGCTGTCGTTTGATCAGTGATTTTCACTTGTTAGTCGCTGGTCGCGTTCTGGATGTGGTCGCTCCCTGAGGGTCAATTAACATTAGCAAATTGTCCGTGCATAGAAAAACGGTCGTTAACAACATGTGGTCGCTGACGAAGATGGTCGCATACGGCAGGTTCTACTGTAGTAATTAATCCTACAATTACTAATTCGATATTTAGATTCAAATCATACTTAAATGATGCCCATAGTGTTTGAAAATTTTCTGCTGATCTCTAAAAAATTATCTGACAACGTCCGCTGTTCAACTGTAAAAAGGACATTTTCCAGATCAGAACTGTGATCGCGAAGGTTCCAGTAATATTGAAACAATATGATATATAAACCTCAAATAAATAGATAAAAATTTCAAATGAGTTATAATTTTATCATGTGAATAGAGATTATCCTTCAATTAGAGAGAATCGCCTTCCTGTTGTAGGAATGTCAATAGAACAGATTGAACAATTTTCTGGGCATACATGTTCTCTTTTACAAATAGCAAATGTAAATAGAAGATACAACTTATGGCATCCCACACCGGGTTGCTACCGACTAAGCCTTTGCATCCCGGAAGAATATAATCCGTCGTTCTACAGATCCACATATGTCGCACACACACAAACGAACATCACTTACATGAAAGTGACACCACACATCATCACTGAACATTCGACCCTCAGGTTATCCTTTTATGAAATCAGTGTGGACATTTCTGGTTACTATAATTGTTCTGATCTGTGCTGTGGATGCTGTGTTATCTGCTACTTTTGCGTTTACAATGCATTTATCTTAGCATGCGTCTATATTATGGGACTGCCCAGAACCTGGTCTACCGCTGTAGGAACTTTCATTTGAACGCTCTAACCAAAATCGAACTACCAACATCGTGTCACGTACAATCTGCACATCACTTCTCGGAAATGAACATCAAGCTGGCCGTAGGCGCACAGTTCGATCGGCTCAAAGTTCGATCGGCTCGTGTGCGTCTCCATGATATGACACCTATTTACTCGGGACTCTTTCACTACATTAGACTTTATCGCAGTACACGTCACCGTCAACAGCTGGGATCCAGACTGTATACTGGTATGAGTGTTACTAAGCTAAAAGATGGCTGACAATTTTAAAATTTTATCGGAATACTATCCTTTGATATGCACATACAGTACCCAAGTCAGAACTTACATCGTCCTTCAGAGTGTTATAATTTTATTTTCTATCAGTATATATATATATAGTCCCAAAGACCCGATCCTAATTAATATTAATATTTTAAGATTAAAAAATGATACAGGTGGAGACTCAATGTAATTAAAATTACAGAGCTAATTATAAAATAAAATAAATTTCCATGTTCAAAACTGTTCAATGATCATTTCAACATGAAATCCCTAAGAGAGATTTCACATCTCATCGGCAACTACCACATTTAAAAATGAAATAAAAAAGAAATAAAAAATGAATGTTAAGAATTCGCCGGCGGAAGTAAAAAATTTACGTCACAAAAAAATCGGTTAGCAATCAATGTCTATTTTTAGATTTTGGACAATTTTACTTAAATAAGTTGTAAGTGAAAAAATTTGAAAATTTGGCTTTGTCTAGATTTACAAAGGGGAAGGTGGTTAACGGATGGAATAGGAAGTGGTGTTTGATTGAGAAGTGGGTTAAACAAAACAAAAAAGAAAGGGAGGGAAAAGAAGAAGAAAAGGAAAAAGAAACATTTTCTATATATTAGAGACGCTAGAAAAGTGTCAACAAAAATAGCGTTTATTAGAAAAAAGATGTTTAGAAAAAACTTATTTGGGGGAAAAAAGCTGATATATGATTTAATTAAATTTAATTAAGTTAATCTAATTAATGATAAATCTAGATTTATATAAAACAAAATAAAAAATTTTAAAAAATTATAAAATAAAATTTAATTTTAAAAAATGTTCTAAAGATTATTTTTAAAATTTTTATAAAAATTTATAAAAATTTAATGTTGTGAAAAAGACATATACTTGCAGAAGAAATCGGGTGTTAAATTAGTAAAAGTATCCTTATTTGATAAAGGTAGATATTCAAAGGAGACAGGAAGAGGAAGGTAGAGGGGTTAAAATTACTATTTAAAAATTAAATTAATTCATGAAAAACAATTTAATTTATATTTACTCTCCTAAAAACTAAAATTAGAATTTAAAATTTAAATGTTCACAAATTTCGCTCTATGGCGGCACTTACTAATGAATTCCTTTCTAAAATTCAGGAGTAGGTGCTGGTATGGGTACTTTAATATTAGTATTTTTTTTCTTGGAGACACAGATCGCACCTATCACGAAAATTCCTCGGAATTCAGGCTGAACCTATCAGTCTCCAGCTAATTACAGGGTCCAGCCCTTCTTCCTTCATTTTCCAGAATCTCCGTGAAAATGCTGTCTGGTATTTTTTACCTGGGTTCGAAAAAGAATACCTGTGATTGTAATATCTCTATTTAAAAGGTCCCGCGGACATACCAATATAGGTCCAGTAATTATTCTTGTTGTTGGATGGTGAAATGTGAGCTTCATAAATTACCTGTGTGGATTTACATTTGCCCTCCACCGGGCAGGCATCCACGGAGCTACAATTGCATTTATTTAAAATTCCGGACTCAGAGTCAGTATTACATAAATTCTTTAGAATTTGCCTATTATGAGAATTTATAATGTTGTCTATATTTGAGGTACAAGAGTAGCTGATTTTTAGAGCGTTCCTATTACAAAATCTTCGTAGAGGATTATTGTTATTAAAATGTTTGTCTACTAATTTGAGAAAATATTTACCAATACTGATATTTGTTAGTTTACAGTATGGAGGGTTAAACCAAATTATCTTTCTTTTTCTACAGTTTTTTTTTATTTATTTTTAGTATTAGATGATTCGGGGTCTATTGTAGGTTTATTATACGTTAATTTGTTCTTAAATCCGCTTTTATGAAGGGCCTTGTTGTAAATATCATTACTTGCATTGAAAGTTTTAATGTTAGATGATAAATGGTTAATCCTATTATTTACTATATTGGGTATCTGTTTTATAATATTTTTGGGGTGGTTGGATAAAATATTAATATAAGTGGGAAAACTATTTTCTTTGAGAAAAGGCTGGTGGGATCCATCGCTTAAATTAAGGGTGATATCTAGATAGTTTACAATTTTAAGATTAGAAGTAACTTCAACCTTAAAACCGAGGTAATTTAGGACTCTAATTATTTTTTTGTGAATTCTATACGTATATGGCCCATTGGAATTGGGGATAAACATTAATCCATCATCCCGATATAAACCTATTTGTTTTTGTTCTAAGAATTTAATTAAAACGTCTAAAATATATATTCCTACTAGATCTGCCACCTGGGCTGAATCATATATATATATATATTGATGCATGTTTCATTAAACAATATGGACAAGTTTTGTCTATTTTATCTAATTTTTTTTCATATTGTCTGATAAGCTTAATAGCATAATCATTAAATGAAGAAAGAAAATCACAATATTGATACATTTTTTTTTAATAATCTATTATCATTAAATAATTAATAACAGAAGCCATTGGTTTATTCCAGTGGTTTCCCATACTTAATATTTCTTGTTTTCACTCTCGCGTGGCCATGTGTGACGTCATGAGCTGTGGTGCAATATTCCAGTGTCTTGTATGCACAAGTTTGTTGTTGCTTGGAAATTTTTTTGTAAACAAAAACATTATTGTTTGCCCGTGAATTGCTATACTATAATGTAATTGACATTTTTAAAATGGCTTATGTAATCCGAAAGCTTAGATTTGATTATAAAAAACTATGTATCAATATTGTGATTTTCTTTCTTCATTTAATGATAATGCTACTAAGCTTATCAGACAATATGAAAAATATTTACATAAAATAAATAGACAAAACTTGTCTATATTGTTTAATGGAACATGCATCAATGAAAGAATGCTGCCTAAATACACACATTCATTGCATTCACTTACGCGCAAATACCCTTGGGAAAAGTATTAATCCGTCTCTTCCTTTCAGTTATGGATTAAATAACAGGACAGATTGGGTTCTATAGCCTTGGCTGGCAACCAGTCTACCGCAGAAAGCAATGGCAACCTACTGCGGGATAATCTTCTGCCCAGTCAGTCATGTCTCTTTCGAGACATGATCGCCCAAGCGTGTTTCACATATGGCACTTAACTGAAAGACATACACACTACATATATATATAGTATGTCTGTGTGTGTGTGTGTGTGTGTGAGAGAGAGAGAGAGAGAGAGAGAGAAAGAGAATAAACCAAGTAATCGATAAAGTGTCAAATCACATTCCTACCAAGTCTGTCAAATAAGAAAACATAAAAAAAGAAAAATGCAATAAAGGAAGAAAGAACAGATTCCAACATAAACAAAACACTATAGCGTTCACTGTCTCAAGGAATGTAGCTAAGACAGAGCCGTAACAATACAAGAAAACACCAAAAAGTGCTCAGAGACACCGATCTAAATCGATTTAGATCAAAGTCCCTGAGCGGTAATTTTTGTGTTTGTTATTGATATACAATGGCTGGTTACTAGCCACATAACCGCCTTGGTATATTTATCTTTCTTCAACAACCACTGATCTAACTTTTGGCTTAGACTACAACTATTCTGAGATCTTAGTTACGATTTTTACGAAAGGACACATGATTTGGTGCGATCAACAGCGGAAACAAATCCCAAACACTCGGTCACGATGATTTGCGACTTCATGCTAGCAAAACCACCAAACTTCTTACGTGTAGTTTGGTCTTCTCAGTTTCGTCCAAAATGTTGAATATTAGTAAATTCTTTCTTCGTCTCGGGCAAAATTAGTCGGTATGGTGCGGCCACTTTTAAGATACATTTAGTTGATGCAGCCATGACTACTTCTTCTATGTGTCGTGTCCCTTCAAGACGTTGACGATCATGATTCTCCACAATTTCCAGTCCTTTGTCGCTTTTAATAACCTTTGTCTTTTTGTCATTTCTCCTAAACCCTACTCCGCCATTCTTTCGCTTAAGCTCACCAGATAGGTTGGACATTGCTTTCCTCTGAGAATCATACCTTCAATCTCTCCTCAGAGTATCAAATTTTACAAGCCCTCTTTCCTTATTACATGCCCCAGAAATTCCAACTGTTTCTTCTTGTTGTTAACCATAAGTGTCGTTTTTGTTGACCTTGTCTCTAGAACTTCGTCGTTGCTCACTTCTTCACCTATGAAGAGATTGTCCAGCATTCACTACTATATATGATAACTGATACTACATAATAATTCAGTCCTCTTTCCTTTGTTTCTGTTTCTTAATACTTTGCCTAGCTTTAGGAAGTCATCTTTTGCTATCCCAATGCGCCTTCGAATTTCCGTGGCGCACTTTCCGTCCTCTGTTCATACGCTTTCCCATATATCTAAAATGTCAGCAACCTTTTTTATTTCGCTAGCTCCAATCTATAATGTGCATGTTGTTCTGTTCCTTTTGCTAACAACCATGCAAAAGAGATTTCTACTAAAATATATTTCCCACGAATTGAGGCGATAAAGATTACCATTATCTGAAAAAAATATTTCAAACTTGAATATCTATGGCGATATCCGTTTTCAGATATTTTATTTTATTTACTCTTTTTATAACCTGCTTTTCAGCTCAGAGAAAATACTAAATGAACGATAACTTTTTCATAGTCATAAATTTATCTTGCTAAATGCTGATAACAATCAACATTCGAAATTATTCGACAATGGATGGTACGATAAGCGTGTCTAAATATATTTTTCTGTGCACAGTGAAATTAAAATCCTAAAACATATTCCGCTCTCTCAGTAAACATTTGAATCCTGGTCTCCTACATATACCGACGATAATATTATGAAGAATACTTATTTACTAAGTTTCGCTTAGTCGTACAACACTTAGGAAATGCGAATTTTTTTTCTTTTTCTTTTGGGAGAAGGGGTAATCATTTCAATAATTTCATCTCCTAAGCCGGCCAAGCATAGAACTGAATACAAAATGGGAACCAGTAATACGGATTGCTAGAGAAAATCATTAGCGTCAAAGATTGCAATATGAGCTCTGCTAAAAAATGGTTACTGAGACATTAGGTTTATAAGTCCGAGAAATTCATACAAGGACAACGTAATTAACACATACCCTTGACAAACATCGAGCGATTGTTATTATTATTACCTCTCTCATCTCCTTCTTCTTCATCGTTTACTCATCTGCCTTTTCTTATACTTGATAACCGAACAGAACCTTTTAAGACTGAGCGAATGTTTCAAAAACATTCTTACCAAAAGATACCGCTCATACATATATCCAGTGGATATAGACGTTGGTTAATTCCAATGACTTGACCCAAAAAGTTGTGAGTTCAGTAGCAGGCTACTGGTGAACAAATAACTTAGAGAGTTAAGTTAAAGGGAGATAACTACGTGGTTACCAGAAGTAGCATTGCACATGGAATGGGAACGATATACTCTAGTGCTCGAAATAAAGGGTCCGGTTCGAACTTCCTAGCATTGCAATAAAGATGTGAACAATAGTCCGAACAATGTAAATAATAATTATTTAAATAAATACTACTCCATCTCAGAAGTATAGACAAATGTGGAATGATCTGTTATAACATGTCTTTAATTTGTATTTAAGTACATTGTATTTATTTTCAATTTTTTAATTGAATTGTTCACCTATATTACATGTCCTCTATTACTGTACATAATTAAGTTACAATAAAAATTTGTATTTTGTATAAATACTGCCTCATAAAAATTGAGATGTAGTAGTGTGGAAGGCGTATCATAGATTCGCAAGGGGGACGCAATACCATTGCACTGACCCTGTTCGTAACCCACACTTTTACGCAAATATAATTGGGAAAGGTTTTAATTTTCTATTCCAATACATTAGCTGTGAGTTAAAGCAGCATCTCTCAACCATTTTATCCCTGTGTCACCCTTGAAATACTTTTCATATCTCATGGAACATAATTATTATATACGATTATTAATATCTATCTCTTTTATATTTTTTATCGTAGTTCATGTACATTCATCATGATTATTATAATTTTAAATTGTACATTCATCATGATTATTATAATTTTAAATTGTATAGGAGGTTGAAGCCTTTATGATTTTTCAGTAATATACCCTATGTATACAGCAAAATTATGAATATAAGATTAAACAAAAAAATCAAAAATTCATTATTACTGTTTCTCATGGAACCCCTACCGACTTCTTGCGGAACCTTAGGGACACCGATTGACAAACAGTGAGTTAAAGAGTAGGGCAGACTGGTTCTTCAGGTAACCAGTCTAGCAGAAGAACAAATCTGGATTCAAAACGTTGTAGTCGTGGAGCTAGCAACCTAATCCTGTCAAAACCGACTTGCTACAGAAACCGCAGCAGCAATTCCTGGCCTGCCAAGGTGCGCGCTAGGTGGCCCTGTTTCAGGACTATAAAAGAACCACAATCTCTCGCCCTCTCTATTTCTCTCTCTCTAACTCTCTCTCTCTGACTCACACACACACACACACACACACACACACACACACACACACACACACACACACACGCACACACACACACTTTTCGTTCGAAAATGCGAAAGATAAAAGACTTGTTCAGTCTTCATTCCTGCCGTCAACCTCTTCTTCTTTTTCTTCTACGTGCCGTCTCCCTTCACGTCGCCTCCACATCCCTTGTAGCTCTAAACAACCCTTCTTCTGTTACCCGTCCGAAACCTGCCCCACTATCCATTTGCTAAAGTCCATCAAGTATGTCACGCGTTGCTTTCACCTGTCTCTGTCCGTCCTGAAAAGTTCATGAAAAATTACCATGAAAGTATTTATAAAAAAGATACAGGGAAGCTAGGTTACAGCGGTGGAAAAGGAGCTGAAACTGTGATGCCAGGTCAATTCCAATATCATTGTAGATTCTTCTTTGGATTTTATCAACAACCTCTTAATAATTCTTAATATATAGCAGGAGCATCAGACCATATGTGGCAGCAATATTCAAATCAAAGGACTTATAGATTCTGGCGAGAAAAAATGTCTCGCACGACACAGTGAATCAACTTTCGTAGCTGCAGATTTAGCAATATTCATTAGGAAGAAAACAAGTAGTTGGCTGGTTGGTTGAAGTTTAGAGGTATATCAACGCATCTATGGGTTATTTAATGCCGAAATCTAACAAGATTATATATAATTGTATATTTTCAGAGTAAAATTTGTAGATCATAAATTTATTGTCAGCAATTTTACTATAAAAATAAATTTTTATATTTTGGGGTGTTTCATTAATTGTAGTTTTTTTATAAAAAAAAATATTGTTGCTCATTTTATTATAAAGAAATGTACTATCTCCCTATATTCCTGAGATGTGGTTTTTTAACTGTTCGAACTGTTGATAAAAAAGCGTTAATTGAAGTAATCCAGTGACTTGACCATAAGACTAGTGAGTTCAATACCTGGCCACAGCAGAGGTGAATAAAAACTTGGAGAGTTGAGTAAAGGAAAATAACTGAAACTGAGATATCCAGAAAAGACATGGCAGGTAGAACTAGAACAATTTACCCTGAAAGATAAACTAAAGGGTTCGGTGCGAACACTCCTAGTTTGGGTGGACTTGAGAATAACAGAACTTAAAAGGTCGTTCCAAGCTTCCCAAAACCGACAATCTCCCGACCAGAGGCCTTGCTGCTGAATGTAGTTTATCGTCATGCCCTGGACGGGAAAAGAGTAATGAACCGTTATGCAATATCGATACTCCTTTATTAAATATTCAATGAAATACTGAATTCAGTTTCTTCGAAAATTCTCCATCTTAATCTAATCTCATCACACACCTGTGAAGCCACTTCTTCCTTCCCAGGTAGTTGCAATTGAGCGAGATGATGAAAGTGAATATTATTTTTTTTTAAATGATTATTGCCAATTATTTTCAAAATAAATAAAACTTCTCCACAACTTCCTGCTCTTTGTAGCCCTTAGTAAAGTCTGTATCCTAATCTCCTAATCTCTGTTCTCTCAACTATTTACACAAGCTCTTTAGGTAGATTATATGCTGATTTTCTCTGTTCCTCTTGCTTTCAGTATGCACCGTGAGAGCTAGATTTACCAAGGTTCTTTCCTCTTTATATGCTCTAGAAATATCAACTTTCTCTTTCTGATACTACGTATGATATTCTCAGCACCATTCTGTAGATCAACATTTCTGGAAGCCTCCACTTATCTGTGGGGAAATTTTACAGTATACACTGCCATATAAAAGGATGGATATAGCAATCTTACACTCTTTTCTTTACTGTTATTTCAAGTCTCTTCTTTATTTGTGAGGAGATTGTCCAACATTCACTAACATACAGAAGTACCGATATTGCATAACAGTTTAGTACTCTTTTCTTTTTTTGCTAATGAAATTTTCTTAATACTTTAGTTATTTTTATAAGATATCTTCAGATTTCGATGTCGTACTGATACTGAAGCAGTAGGAAGATGGTTGAATGTTTATTAAATTGGCCTTATGTGAAAACATAACCAAACTTCCTACAACTTACAGGTTTTATCCAGAATTATCAGAAGGTTATCAGAAGATGGATTTGTGGAAGAATAAAAGTATACCATTTGTGTGTTTAAATAGAAATTTATTAATAGAAAAGAATAACATGAATCAGTAAACGTTCAATGAGAAACAGTATTAAGAAGCTAGGGCATCAAAAGTTTGTAGTAGTAACGTGTGTTGATGTAGGCAGGAACGTATGTATGTATGCATGCATAAGCGGTATCATTGGATAAGAATATTTTTGAAACATTCGCTCAGTCTTAAATGGTTCTGTTCGGTTATCAAGTATAAGAAAAGGCAGACGAGTGAACGATGAAGAAGAAGGAGATGAGAGAGGTAATAATAATAACAATCGCTCGATGTTTGTCAAGAATATGTGTTAATTACGCTCGTCGTCTCTCTCTGGTGACAGTCGAGCTTGGTCCGTCTTTTATTTCGTTAGTGGGGCTCGAAAAGGTCATTTGGGAATTCACTCCCGGATGTGATTCTGGCCTTTCCATTAGACGAAAAACAAACTTCGCGTCGGCTCGCTAAAAGGGGTCTGTAAAAAGAATTTGTTTCTGTTAATTGAAGATTATTTGAATTTTGTTTTTAGATGTCTCCTAGTTTTCTATTGGCCAGAAAGCATTTCGCATCGAGGTGTGAAATTTCGCGAGTTTTGTGTGTGCTAAGCAAAGTTTGTAAACTCGAGTCTTTTTTTAATTTCTAACAGAATCAATAAAGTCAGTGGTTAGCATTTAAATTTCTAATGTAGATCTTGTTTTGTTCAAAAAACACACTAATCACACATAAAATTACTTATTAAAGTTATACAATATCTATGCCTTTGTAATTTTGTAATTCACGAAGCTCTCTTTCTTTGTTATGCACTTTAGACATGGCAACTGTCCGTTTCGGATTTTAAACTTTCTCGCATTTTCAGTTCATAGTATTCTCAGTATCCTCCTGCATAACCACATTTCTGTTGCCTTCTCCACCCATGATAACATTGTCTACCATTCACTGCCACATAGGAGTGCCAATATTACATAACAGTACTCTTTTCTTTGTTTCCAATGACATTTTCCTGTTTCTTAATACTTTGCTTATCTTCTAGCAGGCTTCTTTCGCTATCCCAATGCTCCTTCGAATTTCGATATCGCTTTTTTCCATCACTCGCAAGATATTTAAATTTTTGCACTTGATATCAGGATGTTTTTTGCGTGATGTCATTTTATCGAAATATGTCATTAGTCATTCCGAAGTAATTTAATGAATTGTTGAGATGTCAGCATAAACTACAATGTTAACAGATTCTAAAAAGGCGTAATCGGAACAATTAAGCATCAGATTACTGAAAAAAAGAATTTTAATATCACGATAATGGTCAACCTACGCACAACAAAACATAAGTGTCCAAAAGTGAATAAGCAAAATAAAAAATAAAAGTTCAGTTAGCCAAAAGGTTTTTCTTTAGATTTATTATTAGATGCCACTGGAAGTGTTTCGTTTTAGATGATTTAATATAAAGATTACTATTTATATCCGGTTAAAATTTAAAATAGGAATCTTTGTTTGTAGATGCCTAAAATTGAATACAGAATTCAACATTATGCTGACAAGTGGAAAGATCAATGTCCAGGAACTACAAAATAAAAGTACTGGGAAAAAAGTATATATATATATATATACTTCATCTAGAATATACCATATCAAATGATGTGTGCTGAAGTAGCTACAGCACAATATATGTGTTAATGGATATTAAGTACAATATATATGAATATATATATATTTATTATAAATTATATTTTAGAACATGTACAAATTATGTTATAGATATCCACTACAAATTGTACATTTTGTAGTGGATATCTATAAAAAAACAGTTTGTACATGTACTAAAATATAATTTATAATAAATATTCACAGCTCTATATTATATATCGAGCACTGTATTAAATTAATGTTTTGGACGTTGTAAATTTTTCCTCGTTCCTTATTCACTCGGATATATATATATATTCTAACAGTATAGCCCGGCGTTGCTCGGGTGTAATGAAAGCTTTAAAATTAATCCATGATCCTGGAGCTCAGACTCTTTGGACGTTGGCACGAAAAACTAAAAAGCAATAGTTGTTTCCAGTTAAAGCGAAACCGTAGACTGAAAGAAAAATGAATGGATGTAAGTCAGATTTTGATTTCCTGGTATCGATATCAAATAAGTTTTTTTCGTCGTAAACTGAGTAAATGGTATCATGGCTGAGACTAAGAACTACAATTGGATCTAAGTAGGTATAATTATTATACCTACTTAGAGCCAAACCCGAAGCAAAAACTAAAATAAAAGGGTTGAAAAAATACAGACATACAGGCAGATAAACAGACACACAATATATATATATATTGCTTTGAATATTTTTGGCACATAGGGTCTGATGCTCCTGCTATAACAATCGGTATTTTATGATCTTTTTCTTCTTCAATACGCAAATTGACCGTAGTCGGAACAATCAAACTAATGTGAACGATCTTTTCCTTAGCTGTATATTATGTGTTTCGTCCGGGATACATACAGCTTTTGAATTCAGAATTTTCCTTCTTCTAGACCGATTGCGACCCAAGGCTATAGAACTCAGTCTGTCCTGTTATTTAGCCATAGCTCAGGAGGAGATAGATTCATACATTTCCCACAGGTATTAACATGTAAGTGAATGTTATTAACTCGACTGGAATTCGAACTCGGCTCTCACATTTCACAATACGAGCCGCAATCCATTACCGCACCGTTATTTTTCGTCCTTTTTCTCTGAGCCCAAGTACACAATACCCGGTTGTAGTTCACAAGTTTAATTCCTTGGTAGTGCAGTGTGTACTTGGACTCAGTGAAAAAAAAAGGCGAACAATAACTGAATAGAACAAAGAAAAGTAAGAACCAGACGATATTCCTATATTACTGTCTGTCTGTTTATCTGTCTGTCTGTCTATCTGTCTGTTTTTCTATCTATTGTATTAGCTCCTTTCTCTTTATCGCTATCACTAGATTACATTTGGTCCCCGTTACCTTCTCGTATCAGCCTGCTCAATCGCTCCCCCAGTGGTATCAACAGATCAACGGAAAGCGGTCGAGCGCTTTTGCGCTGTCCCCTTCGGTTCGTCAGGCTTTGTCATTGCGAGATAGCATGTCCCGAATCAATCGCCAGGTAGATAGATAGATAGATAGATAGATAGATAGATAGCCTAAAGAGCCAACAAACCTTCCCTGAAGATCCGGTTAGGTGAAACCTAGGTAGGTTTGTTGGTTCTTTGGGTTATCTATTTTGTCTGCTCTGCTTATGTATTGAGCGCTTTTTTGTTATAGATTACTCGTCTCGGTTTTTTTTCTTTGGGTTACGTACTTTGACTGATGTTCACATGCTTAGCTCTTCCTTTTTTTACATCCATTTTTTCCTTTCGCGTATATACTCGGAGGGTTTTTCTAAACGAGTATAGTGATAAGTTTACATATATATATATATATATATATATATATATATATTTTAAAACGAGTTATTTCACGACCAAGGTTTCTACCTTTCGGTGTCTTCAGGCGATTTACAATAACTACTTACGGTAAAATAACTTGTTCGCAAATGAAAAATATTCAAAAGTTATACAATATAGTTGTATTGAAAACTTTTTGATACAACTGTGTACTGGTCTAATTTAATTATGACCAAAATTAACTATATATATATATATATATATATATATATATATATTCTAAACATATACTGTTAAATATAACAGACAATGAATGTCTATTAAAGTTTAATCATGAGCCGTATTTTGGCTTTAATTTCAGGTGAAAATAAAGACAAAAATTGTTCAACATTTGGATATTTTTTATTATGCTGTTTTCGGTGACGGTTATCGTTGCTTAACAATGTTTTATGTTACCACAAGATAAAATTATCTTTCATGATGGATGTCTTTTTGTTAACGTCTCTGAAGATGACTCATGTGAGCCGAAAGCTTCGAACCAGCATAACAAAAAAATATACAAATGATGGACAATTTCTGTGTTTATTTTCACCTGAAATTAAAGCCAAAATACGGTTCATTAATTATAATAGACATTCATTGTCTGTTATATTTAACAGTATATGTTTAGAAAATTACATGCTGCCTCGATAAACTATATATATATATATATATATATATATATATAGAGAGAGAGAGAGAGAGAGAGAGAGAGATTAACCTTTAATTTCTATGGATTTGGTTAAAGAGTAATACAAGTTGTTTGTTACGAATTTTAATTATTCTATATTTCGGACAATTTTCCTAGTTCTAGGCACTTATTAAAATATAAATTATCCAATTCCTAGGCTATTATCAAAGAGACTTGGTTTTATGGTTTCATCAAACTTAAATATCACGTCTTCACACCTTATCAGTTTTTTTTCTTTAAGTTTCCCGTCTTCACATAACTGCTCGGATTATCGTTCTGTGTTTTTAATGAAATATATTTAGTGTGTTATTTTTTGTTTGATAACGTTTTATTGATTTTATACCTAATGTTTCCAGTATCATTTTTTACAGTTTTATGTTATCTAGTATTTTTGCATTATTAGTCGTAGGTTTTTCGTGTGTTGATGTGTTGGTGACTGATATGCGAAATAATTAAGCTATATGGCATATTATTTGCACGATAGTGTAGTGATTATATAACCAATGTATGTGTTGTATGCATTATTATTATTATTATCAAAATAATGATTTTAATTTGCTTGTTTTTGTCGTTAGATGATGTATATCCTTGTATCAGGTTCTTATAATTGTTTCATTTATTTTGTTGTTACTCTGTGGGTGACCTCTATAAACAAGTTTAATAGTGCGCGTTTTTTACATTGTTATAACTCGTATTTTTTGTATTATTATTTGTATTATAATTATTGTATTTTTTTTCTAAGGTTAGTTTAATTTGTTTGTGATGTTTAAGAACATTATTGCTAATTAATGTTTGATTTATAGTTTTATGTTCGTCAAAAAATATTTATGCAGAGGATATTAAAGGTGCTCTATTTCTTTGACCACCTCAGCCATTACATTGAGGTGGACCACCTTCATTCCTTTTACATTTCATTAATAAGCAGCAAGTTTCAATCAGATTAGTTCTTTTCCTAAGAACTATTGCTTTACAGAACAGAATCCTAGAAAACACTTTCATCTCAATTCAATTAATGCAATCATAACCTCTTCAAGTCAAGGTTTAATACTTACCTTTCACACATATCGTCATATACTGCTGAGACAAAAACCGACTACCTTGAGTGAACCTTGAGCTTTATATCAGGTAAACATTAGATAAATGTCTATTTTGTATCTGAGTGCATTTTGATATTCATTGTTGGTGTTAAATCGTTATAGGGTTTGTTTGTTTGTTTGTTGTGTGGGGTGCCTGATTTGTTTTTTGTTTTTTAATCATTTCACATCAAGCAAGGCAATAGAGCTAACAACAGGTTGTTTAGTGTGAAAGAATATAAAAAAATATTAAGTAGCAAGAACAATAAATGAACAGAAATTAAGATAACAACTGACATTGCATTTAAATTTTTGAAGATTAAATTTGACTGGAAAGTAAGAAACCAGAAGAAAGTTCCACAAGCAAGAAGTTCGAGAGAAGAAACTCTCTGCATAGAACTTACAGTTGCAGCTAATCATTTTAACTGTAAAATTATTAGGTATTGCCGCCAATCTCGAACAGCGTTTAAATTCATAGTCTCGGTACCACAGATGAACTTTCATTAGAACAATTACGACGAAAAGACACATTACGGCGGTGGGAAAGTGACTGAAGCTAAAATGTCAGGTTAGGACCAATGAAATTGTATTGCATATCAATTCGAGGAAAAATAGACTGAACCTAAAAATTGAACATCTTCTCGGCTTTGCTGATAAAAAATGCGGACATGGATATATAAAAATATACAATATTTTTTATTCTTTTTTCTTCCGTGATGTGTTGTATGGCGTGAAGGTTTGGTCGGAGGTAGGCACGCGCACGAGTTGACGGCTGCTGGGCTCTGAACTCAACTACTAAACAGCTAACTGTTGCTACCTGATCTCACTTAAATAGGCGAATCTCGTTTGACACCTGGCACCCCAGGTGCATCTCGTGCATATCTCGAGTGCCCATAACTTTGACCTCAACCTTTGTTTCGTCAAAACAAAATTCAGCTTAACACCCGGACATTTTAAAACAATACTCCTTTTTCTTTTTTTTTAAAATCTTGCAAGAAAAATGCAAATACACTTCTGGGCGAAATTTAATACCAAGCAAAAAATATATAACAATTACAGATTATTTTTTCGATTTATATCAAATCCATATTTGCTCTTGTATCTTGTTTTTCAGTAAGTTTTTTTTTTTCTGGAAGTTGATATCTTTCGCGGTGTCTTGGTCAGATAGTTTGAATGGGGTTTATTTGGACAGCAAAGTGCCGAAAACCAGGAAAATGATACAAATTATGAAAAAATAAATTGTAAAACTTTCTTAACAAAGCTGTTTCCGGGGATATATAAATCAGGTATAAATGACCCCATCAATATCTTGTCATCAGACTACTCGAATTGTGTGCGGCACAGGCAGTTTCCAATTATCTTGAATCTAGCCGATGCTGAGAGTTGGCAATGTATTGTGCAGTTGTACAATCACCATTGGCTGTCCGAAAGCTGATGGGTAGTCATTCTTTGCAGTTAATAAGCAGCATTCTTACATTATAATCTAAATCTCTCTAAACTTATTTATAAATGGAACTTTGTGTGTGTGTGTGTCCGTTACCTATAGACTCCGAAAGGCTAAACCGATTTTTTTGAAAATTTACACAGTTATACTATAAGCGTCTGCTAGTGTTCTTAACTACGTTTTGTGTCGCGGTACCCCCGATAAATATCAAAAATCGATAATCAAAAAATCGGGTTATAGAAGGAGTGGTCCGATTTTAATCAAATTTGATACACGCATAGACAAAGACATAAGAAAGGATATTCAGAAGTTTCAAGGTTGCAGTTCTTACAATAGTGCAGAAAACCGATAATATATATATATATATATATATATATATATATATATAAAAGGCAAGATGTGTGTGTGTGTGTGTGTGTGTGTGTTTATCTACCTGTATGTCTGTATTTTTTTCAGCCCTTTTATTTTAGTTTTTGCTTCGGGTTTGGTTCTAAGTAGGTATAATTGTAGTTCTTAGTCTCAGCCATGATACCATTTACTCAGAGGACTTAATTAGCCTTCAAAATTCAGTTTACGACGAAAAAAACTTATTTGATATCGATACCAGGAAATCAAAATCTGACTGACATCCATTCATTTTTCTTTCAGTCTACGGTTTCGCTTTAACTGGAAACAACTATTGCTTTTTAGTCTTTCGTGCCAACATCCAAAGAGTCTGAGCTCCAGGACCATGGATTAATTTTAAAGCTTTCATTACACCCGAGCAACGCCGGGCTATACTGCTAGTATATATATATATATATATATATATATATACTAGGATCATACAAACACCGATGAAAGTGTTGTACGATCTTTAAATAACTCCTCCCTAATTTTGAAAATTGTTTAAAAATTCCAGTCGCGCGTTCGTAAAAAATCCCCGTTCGTACGTTTGAAAAACGGAAAAATCAGTTATTATAAATCGCTTAAAGATATCGAAAGGCTGAAACCTAGGTTGCGGAAGTAACTCATTTCCAAATGCAATATATATATATATATATATATATATATATATATATATAATAAAAAACAAAGAAGAAAAAATTTTATAAGTCAAAGGAAAGAGTGGAATAGATATAAAGAAACGTGAAAGAAAAATGTGATAAAAGAAAATGATAGGAAGGATGCAGAAAATAGTAAGGTAGAAGTGAAAGAAACAAAATAGAGTTTAATAAATCCTCTAATGTCATACTCGCCTAAAATCGGTATTAGGATATTCGAGAAGTACTTAAAATTTCACCGCTATGAATTATTGGTCAACCAACCAAACGAGAACCAAAGCAGAATGATAGGAAACTGCATCTCAGTTAATTAGTTTATTATCTCTTCCATCCTACAGGCTTACAGCCATATACCGGTTCTCGAAGTTAAGCAACGTCGAGTGTGGCCAGTACCTAGATGCAGGACTGCTTAGAATTACCAGATGCTGTAAGCTTGGATGCGTGGGTGCCTATAGGAATTGGAATTTAAAATTGCAGAACCGAGTTATAATTCCGATCGGATTCGCTATATTCATTTACGCACAAATAGCCTTGGTAAAATATGAATCCATCTTCTCTCCCCCTAGCTATAGGTTAATTAGTAGAAGTTGTATCACTAAATCATTATCATCTCAAAAAGAAAATTAAAAATCTAAAAATATTTTCTGGCTTTAAATAAAACCTGCAAAATGTTGTTAAGCTGAAAAAAAAAATCAATCAATCTTCTATCCGACAGTGGATCGTTTATAATGAATTTCAGCGTTTCATTTGAAAAGTTTGCAAAGCTGAAGTATGCGTTTTGCATCTACTTCCGTTCAAGAACCAAACACGACATTTCACCATCTGCAGCAGTCTTTTAAAGAAGGAATGTCAACATTTCATCTTTGCGTTGTGTTATTACCGTTGATGAAAAATGAGTTTTACATTTCAACAGAAAATGAAAAAGACATTGGTCATCACAAAATGCGAAACTAATGACAACACCAGACCAGAATTCCATCCATATATGTCCTTGCCTTGTGTTGGAATAGAAAAGTTGCCACCCATTAGAATCTGGAGAAGTGGTTCTCAACATTTTTTTTTTCTTTGACCAATGGACCACTTTTACTCTTAATTTTTATTTTGGTGTACCCTTATAATCATTCGATGAAGAAATAGCTTATTTTATTTTTTTACTAATAAATGCTAATTTTTATCGGATCTTCACAGACTCCAGATTAAGAAACCTTGTTCTAGACAAAGGTAAATTTTAGTAATAATTAAGGGTACTGCTAACTAGTCTCATAAAACATTAACACATATTTTTTTTACCTCAATCAAGATCATAGAAACCACACGCCGCTCTGTAATTAATTGTGAACTCTCTAATATTTTCCATGGCTAGAGAATCCAGTTTACCCCATAGCTGAGAAGAGAAGAAATGAAATCATACTTTTCTCCATAGTTTTTGTGTGACATTGAATGCAACCAACGCAGGCAAAATTCAAACATGGCTGGCTAATTTCACTTTTTGCTGTTACTTATGATCTTGAGTCAAACTTAGTAAATTCTACTAAATATTTTGTACTCAATTCTATTTTACTTTTTTTGGTGAAGGGTACATAATAATGGCTTTAGTCTTACTAATTAACCCATAGCTTGCTGGAATAGGTAGATTCATAGCCCTCCTGGGTGAATACAACAAACCAAACCGGAACTGGAACTCTGTTATACGATTAATATTTAAGTGCCATTATCCATTACACCTTTTGCATATCCAAGCTTACAGCACTTGGTATTTCCAAGGAGTCACCCATCTAGGTACAGACCAGGCTCGGCGTTGCTTAACTTCGGTGATCGTATGAGGCGTCACTGTTGAGACCTAGTGGAACATAGCTAAACTGAGGAAACACCTTGGAATACTTTCCGTTTTTAAAGCCACAATTCTCAGGGAAATCAATGTAGATGATTTCAGCTCTGTTTTGTGGCCTTTTTGCTAGACTAAATGAAATAGAAAAATACGTAGAATTACGTCATGTGTGAATAAATAATTAAAAAATTCCCTTTGAAAAATAATATGCCTTTCTTGCTTTTTTTTTTTAAATTAACCCCATCGCTAAAGGGGCTGAGGAAAATCCTTGTAGTCTCCTCTTCCATAATTCATGATGGGGCGACCCGAGTCACTTTCAAGTCCAATCGACTCCGAAGAAACAGAAAGTGGGCTGTCTGTCGATGGACATCTTAGAGGAACACCCTTCGCCCCATACGTATTGTCCCGGAAAGATGCTTCTTGCTTGCTACTTCTCGAATACTTTGCCGGCTCTTTGATGCCGTACACGAAATTGGCAAACCTGTCACCATTATTAATGTAGGACTCTTTCTTGAAGTTCCAAGTGAGCCATGATATTCTCTCCTCGGCAAACGTCTCGGCCCGCCATAACTCAATCAGCCGGCGGCACACCTCGCCACTGCAGCATCTTTTAAAATGTTGCACCATCGCCTCATCTATCCGCTTGTATTTTGCCGCGTTTTTCTGCACTTTATACAGTAACTGAGCCGTTTTCGTTTTAATATTCAGTAAGATAAGATGTTTTGCTAAATCCAACATGGCCGACGACTTTTCTGCCTTGGCACCTACAAGAGACATACAGTTGGCCAGAATTGAACCCTGTTCCTCCCAATTCAATTTAGCCAACTGATAGTCTTTGAGAGCATGCCAAAACAATTGCTTCCGCTTTATGAGATTTGATTTCCGAATATCTTGGAATGAATCCTGCAGTTTTCGGACTTGCTCGTTGATTTCGTTCTCATCTTTGTCGGAACGCTGAGGTAAGAATGTCTTTTGAGGAGTCGAATAAACAAAAGATGTGTCTGACGGTTGCAAATTGCCGGCGCTTGTGGTATTATTTTCATAAGCATGTTTATCAAAGCCAGATCCTTGATAACCTCTTTGACACAAAGCACCGAATCTGGTACAAGCCTCAACATTTGGGGCTACCACTGACCCTGCGGCCCCCGCTGCCGCTGCTGCTATTGCCATGGTCTCCGTACAGACATGGCGGGCTGCGTACGGTTTCTTCGCCTCCATATCTGCACTAATTATTCCGGACGCTGTCGCTGAGCCGATGCAGTTGGCTGTGAATAGTTCTTGATCGCTGCAGCAACTATATTCGCTGGCACTGTCGGTAAAGTCCGACGAGCTGGTTGATGGCGAGACGGTGAAAATCATGCTATCATGATCCTCAGATTCTGGGATCTCCATCACGCTGGCTGATTTCAAGGCTGCTCTTCTTCCTTGAGCAACGGATACCGTTATGTGAAGCTTGACAACGTAGAAAGACGATAAAAAATGTGCCCTTTTTCCTATTACGTCATTTCGCGGATATGACGTCAGCAGCATTTTACTTTGTTTTGACTCTCGCATCTATATATTTTATATTAATAGCTTCTCTTTTTCAAATGCCAACTAGTATCGGAAGAACAAGGTTTGTTCCAAACCCTCCATTTATGGGCAAAGTTAAAATGGTCCTTCTTTCAGCTCTCACTATACAGACATTCATCTTTTATGTACTATGTTCTTTTAGGAAGTGGACGATCATAGCCCTTTACGGCTTTTTATCCTTCATAGCTCTAAGTAATGTTTATCTTCTTATGAGAAATGTAAACTACATAGACTTATATCAAGTTTTTAGCAATAAAGCAGACGCTGTGATGGCCTCTTCCTTATTTTTTTAAATTTCGAAAATATTTATGGCATATTTTGATTAGTGGTAAAACAGCCAGGTTTGTTTTTCATCCAGAATCAATAAAAAAGTTTCCTTCCGAATTCCGAGCAGCGTATTTGAAACCCTACCGATAGGATATTTAAAGGGATTTGAATTTAAATTATCGGAGTCCATAAATAGCTACTGCATGAACTTTAGTTCAAAAAGAACATGACGCAGAAAAATTCAGACAACCACCACACGATAATTGAAAGAAACAATCTGATCACTCACACCTGAAAAGGTCTTCGGCTGGAGTGCTTGATCTACTCTTCGTCGTTACTACGAACTTTGCTCAAAAAATTTGGGCCAAATTATTCTTTAAAAACTTTTCAGAGAAGTATTCCTCCTTTTCTTCACTTTATGTAGTTTGTTTTTTTTTTCTGAGAGCATTCTTATGCAGTAATAAATTTAATGTAAGGCATGTTTCTTTTTCATTTATAATTTAAATGTTATTGGCTATCATTAGGCAAACAAAGCAGTAAATTTGTGATTCTTTTCGTGTACGTCAAGAATAAATTTGATTTTTGTTTTTAAACTCGGCTCGTGTCGTCTGTCTCTGTTATGTGCCGATAAATTGTTATGTTACCTCAAACATTTGTTTGAACTATTTTTCGTTAGATTTTGTACAAAAAAAGCATATATTTGTGATGAAAATAAGAACTGAACTCTTCAATTTTTCTCTTACTTTTCGTGACTGAATGACTTCTCTTTGTTTTTGTCTTCCTTTCTCCAAGATGTAGTCGGCAATTTTCTTGTAACGGTTCACTACCGGAGTAGATTTTTTAATCGACTAAAGCTTGACTCTAGCTATACTGACTCAGCCTTCCATCATTCTCACTCGGACCCTTTTCATAACAATTCATTCTACTAAAAAATATATCAGGACAGAAAAGTACCTTAATCCAGAACGCCTAGATCTAGACCAGAATAAACCTGACTCGGCTGACACGTGGCGACACTGGAAAAGATCCTTCCATATCTTCCTCGAAGCGGCTGGGGAAACACAACAACAGACTCCACTGACAGACAGGCTAAAACTGAATCTACTCATCAACCTTGTGTCTCCCACTATCTTCAAACACAACTCTGACAATGACGATTACAATTCAGCCATGGACGTTCTGGAAGGAGTGTTTGTGCAGCCTAGAAATACCATCTTCTGTATGCATCTGCTGGCTACTCGTCATTAGCAAATCTATGAGGGTGTAGACCAGTATTTGCAAGCTTTAAAAAACTTGCCAAGGATTTGCGAGTTCCAGGTTGTTACAGCAATACGAGCGAGGGGCGAATACATCCGAGACGCATTTATCAATGGAATTTTGCCTAATCACATCAGACAACGGTTCCTGAAAAACAAGACACTAGATCTAGGCACTGCATATGACCAGGCGCTAACACTTGAGATGTCACAGAAACAATTAGCGTCCTACTTTCAACAGAACTCACTAAATGAATCTGTCTTTATTGTTCAGACTGAAGTAACTGGCAATCACGATTAGTCTGGGTGCTATGAGGAACATACGGTGGCCGCCATCTTTGAACAAAGATGCGTCCTTCTGCAGGAATCAGAGACATGACAAAATTAGATACCCTGTCCGAAACTTCATTTGCAAAAATTGCAAAAAAAAGGACATTTTGCTCGTGTCTGCAGATTACCTACAGCGGCTGCTATCAACCCCGATGAGTCTATTCTTACTTTAAACTTCATCTATTCCATCTTATAATTTCTCAGAGTGTCTATCTTGTTCGTCGTTGTGTGGAAAACCAAAGGCAAGTATATAAAAATACTCATTGATACTGGCAGCTCAAAACATTTTATTCATCCTGACAAAGTTAAAAGGCAATCTCGCTAAGTTCAGAAAGAATTTTCACGGCCAGCAGTTCCCATTCACCCTCTAATCTTGGAGATTATATAGTATCCCTCAATCTAAGAAGTAGAGAGTACAGTAATATCAAGCTATCCGTTATGGCTAACTTATGCTGTGATAATCTTGGGCATAATTTCCTACGTCAGCATTCTTCGGTAAAAATATCTTTTGGGGGACCGATTCCTTCCTCTCACTGTTTGTGGACTACCTGCAATTAATAATGTCCCTTACCCCTCTCTGTTTGCGAATTAAACTTCTGTCAGCCAATAGTAATGAAATCTAGAAGACATAGCCTACCTGACTCTACATTCATTCAGTCAGAAATATTGCATATGCTGAAGGAAGGAATTATAGAGCCCTCTCAATCGCCATAGAAATCACAAAAAGACTCGTCGTGGATTATTCCCAGACGATAAATTAGTTCATTCTTTTGGATGCTTATCCATTTCCTCGGATAGAGAACATGAGAAATAAAATTGCCTGTTATCAAGTATTTAGCACACTTGATTTAACCAGTGCCTATCACCAGGTTCCAATCAAGCCAGCAGAACAAAAATATACAGCCTTCGAAGCTGCTGGGTCTCTATAACAATTTCGTCGAATCCCTTTTGGAGTGACCAATGGAGTAGCAAGTTTCCAGCGAGTCATGGATGACATTATCAAGCGAGAAAACCTCCGAGGAACCTACACCAATATCGGCCTAACTATACCGTTATAACAAGGCAGAATACGACAACAATCTGAAGGAATTTATGAATAGTGTGGTTAAGTACGGTCTAACACTGAATAAAAGCAAATATCATTATTCGCTTAGCTCAGTGGACTTGCTTGGGTATAGGATAAGTATCGGTTTAGTAAAACCTGACCCCGACAGACTCAAAAGATTAGTGGACCTGCCAGTACCTCAAGACCATATCTTCGGCGAGCAATGTGGATGTTCTCTCACTATTCTAGGTAAATGTCAAATTTCTCCGAAATATTACATCCCTTAACTAGGGTTACCCATTTTCCTCTCACTAAAGAACAAACGGACTCCTACAAGCATCTAAAGAAGGAGATCGCAAAATCGTCCCTGGTGCCTATAGACTCTACTCTACCTTTTGAAATTGAGACTGATGCTTCGGAACATGCTATTGCTGTCTAAGCCAAAACGGTCGGCCTGTAGCTTTCTTTTCAAGAACTTCTGCCGAGCAAAAGCACTCATCGGTTGAAAAGGAGGCCTATGCAATTGTAGAAGCAATTCGAAAATAGCGACACTTATTACTCGGGAATGATTTTAAGCTCATCCCAGATTAGAAATTTCTCTCCTTCATGATCAATCTTAAAAATAAAAGCAAGATAAAAAACGAGAAGATCACAAGATGGAAATTAGACCTTGCCTCTTTTAGTTATGACAGCGTATCGTCCAGGAAAACAAAATGCTGCTGCAGATGCTTTATCACGAATGTGCTATTCTACCGTCTCTGTTGACAAGCTATATATCTTGCACAAAAATTTATGTCACCCTGGGGTAACCCGAATGCTACATTTTGTCAGAAGTAAAAATATGCCATACTCTGTGAAAGATGTAAACGCAGTAACCAGATCCTGCCAGGTGTGTTCCAAGATAAAGCCTAGATTCATTAAAATACCTCCTCAAACACTCGTAAAAGCAAACCAACCCTTTCAAAGATTAGGTATAGACTTCAAGGGACATTTACCTTCAAATTCTCGCAATCGGTTCATATTAACAGTGGTTGACGAATACTCCCGTTTTCCTTTCGCTTACCCTTGTGCTGATGTCTCAGCAACGACTTCCAAGAAATATCTAACAAGTTTATTTTCCATTTTTGGAAACTCTTCTTTCGTGCACTCTGATCGTGGTACAGCTTTTATGTCGGACGAATTAAAGGAGTTTCTACTTTTTCGACACATTGCTACCAGCCGAACAACTGCCTTTAATCCACAATGGACAAGCAGAGAGATACAATGGTACCATCTGGCAAACGGTGAGCCTGGCTCTACGGTCAAATAATTTCGCTATTGCTTGTTGAGAAAATCTTCTAGATGTAGCACTCCACTGCATTCGGTCATTGCTTTCCACTACCTCAAATTTTACTCCTCGTGAACGTTTAATTTCCAAAGGAAATCAGCTTCTGGTGATTCCATACCAACATGGTTAACAAAATCAAAATCGGCCCTCCTAAGGCGCCATGTACGCGGAATTAAATATGAGTCGTTAGTCGAGAGAGTTGGCACACTCGAAGTCAATTCGAGCTTTGCTCATGTACGATTTAGTAATGGATGAGAAACAATTCTCAGAACGCCATATTGCACCATTGGATGACAAAACAAACAGTTCACACACAGAACTTAATCCAATGGTTGCCTCTATCCAGTGTAACACTACTCCTCCTCCTCCTCCTCCTCCTCTGCCGAGTGCTTCGAAAATTCTGTTATTGACGATTCAGCTGCCCTCGAAAACCACGCCACTAAAAATCCCACTCCTACATCTCCTCATTCTCTACCTTTGGATGATTTCCAGATGACCGCTTCAGAAGACGCTGAGGTATTGAATCTTCAGTGCTCTTCTAGGATTCATCGAAAACCTCCGTATTTAGCAGAAAATTATCAGCTTTGAACATCTGTTTTTCTCTTTTCTCTATTTTCAGTTTAAGCAGAGAGGCCCATAGAAACCACCCCTATCCTGAAGAATGTATGGACCTGAACTTTTCATAGGTGGCGGAGAATGTGGTGAAAATGATAAAATAACTTTTTAATCTTTCTCTTACTTTTCGGGACTGAATGGGTTCCCTTTGATTTTGTCTTCCTTTCTTCAAGATATAGTCGGTCATTTTCTTGTAACGGTTCGCTACCGGAGTTGATTTTTAGTAGAATAAAGCTTTACTCAAGTTATATTAACTCAGCCTTCCATCACTCTCACTCGGACCCTTTTACTATCACTCCTAATTTCTTGTCCTGCTATTCATTTACACAAGCTCTTTAGGTAGGTTGTCTCGCTTGCCTTCAGTGTCCTGTGAGTGTCAAATTTTCCAAGCCTCTTTTCTTCATTACGTGTCTGATAAATTCAACTCATTATAAATCTAAGTATATTCATTCATTTTCCTTCAAATCTACTCTTTACAATAATTTTTCTCGCATTTCCCGCCTGTGGAACTCTCTTCCATATACTCACTTCCCTGATAACTGCAATCTCCAAGAGTTTAAATGTAATGTCCCATCCTCACCCTGACAAACCTTGTATTTTTTCCTTTCCACTCTATTCTCACGCAGCTCTCTTCATACCAGTGTTCCCATCATTCTCTTACCCATTCTCTGACACTCCCTGTGACCTTTTCCTCTTTATCTTTCCTCACTTCTTGTGTAACTCCCTGCGCACCAGTGGCAATATTGCCTTGCTTGGAATGAAACGATTATAAAAAAAATGTGTTTAGTTTATGAGATACTCACCATTCATTTGTCGAATCACATTTTTGTTGCCACAATTTTTTTATCTGTGAGGAAATTTTCCAGTACTCACTGCCATATAGAAGATTTATTACATATAGTTCAAAACTTTTCTTTGTTTCTAACGAGATTTTCCTGTTTCTTTTGGAAAGCAACTTTCGTTATCCCAATCCACTATTAGAGCTTGGCGTCATTATTTCCGTCTTCTGTTAAGAAATTTCCCAAATATTTAATTTTTTTATAAATACTTCATTTTGATAATACCAATTTGTGGTTAATATCTTGGGATTGTTTCTCTTGCTGAAAACCATTGTCAGAAAATAAAATAAAGCCAATAAATAAAATAATAATGAAAAATTAAAAAGAAATTAATTCTACGATGAAGCAAGTTATAAAGAAGCCGGAAAAGAGTTTCTGGTCACATGCGCGATTTTATAACCCCAATTTCGGAAAGGAGAAAATCTTTCTAATTCCACTTACCAGCGACATCGTTCAGACGTGTTTTAGCAGCCCTTACTCATAAAGTATGTGATTTGGTCGTCCTAACTCAATGCAAGACTGACTTGTGCTCCACCATTTTTACTCGTTCTTATCCTTACTTCCCATAACTTAATTATGAACCCAAAAAGAAACCGGAATTACTCAAGAAACATTGAGAACTTTGTTCAAATGCATTCACCATAAAAGGAATAAACGTCCATAGCAGAAACTCGAGTTTTGTATGCTTCTATGCTTGACCACGCATCTTCACTTAAAATACCCACAAACACTACTGCTAACTTCCATACAATATATTCGGTCTTGTCACAATTGATTTTTAGTCCTCTCTTTTTTTACTTTCCTGTACTATTTTCTGCAGTTTTCTTTTTGTGTCTGCTATCAACACTGTGTCATCTGTATATTTTATGTTTTTAACACTGTGTCTATCATTTACAAATCCTGGTAGGACTTTTTGTTCTCTCTCGCTGTAAGGGTTGAATAAGTCTGATGAAAAGACATCTCTCCTTAATGGTCCTTTTTGTTTTTGTTTATTTCCTGAATTCATTTTCTCTCTGTATGCAGGCTAATTTAACCTAATTCGGCAACATTCTACATTATTTTATTCTTACATTAAATGACGAAGCCTTTCTAGAAAGAAGACTTAACAAAGACAACAGCTGTGAATCTCTGATCCTGTTGAACAGCGACGGGTCAGAAAAAGTTTTTTCCTCGAGAAAAAAAAAAGAAAGAAAGAATTTCCCCTGTAATGAAATAGAAGATGCAGAAGAAAGGATGGATGGTTAATTGCGTCCCTAGACAAATGCGTACCTCTAGTAAGTTTTTGAAGTTATATTTTCTTAAGGGTTACCAATTGCAAACCAATTTTTAATTATTCTAAAAAAGCAAAAAGATAGTTAACAACAACTCTGTTATCCAAAATAAAGCTGAAATTAGAGAATGTGATGTGCGTTGTGGTGCATTGGATATCGGCTCGGAACGAGAAATCGGGGAGCCGAGTTCGAATTCCAGTTGAATTCATTGCATTCACTTACGCGCAAATACCCTTGGGAAAGGTATTAATCCGCCTATTCCTTTCAGTTATGGGTTAAATAACAGGACAGATTGGGTTCTGTAGCCTTGGTCGGCAACCAGTCTACCGCAGAAAGCTAATGGCAACCTACTGCGGGATAATCTTCTGCCCAGTCAGTCATGTCTCGAAAGAGACATGATCGCCCAAGCGTGTATCACGTATGGCACTTAACTGACTGATACACCTGAAAACAAGATTAATTTCTTAAAAGCACACATCATCCATAACTTTTGATTCATTTTTGACACTACAATAATTTTCTATTTTTGAAATATTTTAAAACACTGTTAACCTGTCATTACATTTATAACAAAACAACTTGTAATATTTTAAAATTTTATTCCTTTTTTAAAAATTTGCGATTACTACCTACGTTTTTCTTTTTCAAATTTTATAATAATTACCTTTAAAAACTTTAAAAATTATCTGAGGTGCGCAATTATCCAGGGACGTATTTGTCTAGGGATGCAAATGTCTTGGTACGCAATTGTCTGAGACGCAACTGTCCTAGTACGAAATCAAAGTCAACACGCGATTTTCATATCTTTCATATTTAATGTTACGTTCTATTCAACTCCTGGATTCGTCCATTATTTTCGGTCAGTGTGTTTTTGCGACACAGAAGCGTACATTTTGGACTGCACATTTTCGTTTACAATGTCTGAGAGATTATGTGTACACACCGCTGGAGTGGGTGTTGATATATCTATAAATGTCATACAACTCGTTTCCACGCTTTCAAGCCAGACTCAGCTGTGTGGTTACAATATTGTACAATAGGCCGCTGAGAGATCAACTCATATCAGCCGTGAACCTGGATCCCTTAATAGTTTGATGTGATATCGAGTGCAAATTCTATGACACTACAATCCTCAAATACATAAGAAAATATGTGGAATTGCTGTAGTTAGTTCAAGTGTATTAAATCAAATATACACTGATGACATATCAACAATGACAGCTACATAACTACTGTGTCACGGTCATAGATATATATTCAAGGTCGACCGGACACAGGCACTTCATTTTGGTATACTGATTTACGCTTAGAATGCTACCAGAAAGGGCAATACAGATGTAGAAATACGCGTACCTGTATTTCATAGACTACGCAAAGGCATTCGATAAAGTACGCCACAAAGACTTGATAGAGATGCTCAGTAACCTTCACATATTCGAGAAAGACGTTAGAGTAATTAAGAAACTTTACTGTCAGCAAACTGCATGCATACGGACAAGAAACGAGTTCAGCGGATATACAAAGATAGAAAGGGGTGTAAGACAAGGATGTGTCTTTTCACCAGAACTATTCAACCTATACAGTGAGATAATTCTGTGAGCTCTAGAAATCCTGCCAGGATTCGTTATTGGCGGCCAAAATCTAAATAATATAAGATATGCAGATAATACAGTGCTGATAGCAGAGGCAGAAAGGAAACTACAAAACCTCCGAAAAAAGGTAGCTAAAGAAAGTAGAAAGAAAGAACTACATATAAGCTACAAAGAAACTGAATGCATTGTCATCATTAAAAAGAGGAATCCAAAATGCCAACTACAGACCGAGGATACTAAAATCAAGCAGGTGCAGAAATTTGAATACCTGGGAAGCGTTATAACAGAGGACGAACAGTGCGACACTGAGATCCGAAGGTGTATTGGCATGGCCAAGAATGTATTCCGGAAGCTCAGTAGGGCATTGAGAGTCAGGAAAAAATCGCTGGAAACAAAGATGAGAGTACTAAACTTATACGTGATGTTTGTCCTTCAATATGGCAGCGAAGGCTAAACAACCTCATCAGGAATGAAGGGAAGATTTGAAGCAATGTAGTTCTACAGAAGATTGCTAAGGATACCATGGACCGAACAAAGTTTTGGAGAGGATAGAAACGAAAGGGAAACTGATACTTAACATCAGGAAAAGACAGCTGAAGTTTCCTAGATATGCAATAAGGAAAGAGAGTTTGAAGAATCTAATACTCACAGGACATATAGAGGAAAATAGAAACAGGGGAAAGCAACGTGGGACATATTTGATGGGCTTTAGCAAATGCATGGCAGAGCATGATTTGAGAGGAGTAGCAAGAGAAAGCGTGTTAAGATCTACAAGGATAGGCAAATGTGGAAGGCCATGATCGCCTACGTTCTGAAGTGACACGTCACATAGAAGAAGAAGAAGAATGTTATAATTATGAGCAAGAATAAAAATTTAGATTCAAGTGACTTATAGCTGTTATTGCTAGAAGAAAAATTGAGAAATTTGCGAAATGATGAGGCTTGAAAGGTGATAACTTTTAGGTATGGTGAGTACAGTGGGTCAAAGAAGAAAATCACCAAAAGTATTAAAGACATTATCCAGCTAAAACTTAATGAACGCAGATTTCCTCATCAAGTATGTACATGTACGCACACGCATACTTTAACATACGCTCACCCGCTGCTCAGAACAAATTTATGACAGTAGGATGTGAGGCTCTACCGGACCCTACATGTGTGGGAGTTCCAATTGCGGCCCGTCTCCCTGCTGCCTTAGTTGGATATGTAAGACTCTTAATTTTCCATCTGTTCTCCTGTAGAGCGACGACGGAAATAAACATCAAAATATTCAAACACCAATTTAAAAAAAAAAATGCTTTCTGAGTCGGAGGATTACGCATTGCTCCAATTAATAACAAAATATTTGAAGATAAACATTTAACATTTTCAACCGACGGATCGCGTTCGTGCTAACAAAAAATGCTTCGTGATCCCTTTTATGGGAATTTAAAATTTCTAGACGGACAAATCTAAAAGAGATAGATCACATTAGAAGACACCAGTTCACGATGCACGGTTTAAAAAAATTCCTTACTCATTCACCCGTCTTCCTCACCAAGCTACGGGACACATACACTTTCCTCCGTACATTCTCCTTACCCTTCTTTCTCAGACGCGCGAAGAAATCACATATCTTTTTCATCTTAGCAAACAACTACGAAGACTGTAAGAACTTCAACACTCATACATGCTTCTTCTTCTTCTTCTATGTGCCCTGTCCCTTCAGGACGTAGGCGATCATGGATCTCCACGTCTCCCTATCCCTTGTGGCTCTTAGTATGTTTGTTCCTGTTGCTCCTGGCAACCCCCGTTCCGTCATCCACCTGATCAGACCCTGCAAATATGTTATCCGCTGCCTTCCTCTGTCTCTCCTTCCTTCTATCTGTCCAGTCAGTATCAGGTTCTCCAGGCTCTCCTTCCTCATTGCATGTCCCAGGAACTTTAGTTGTCTCTTCCTGATGCTCAGCATACATGCTAAGAAAATTTTATTTGTAAAAAATATGAAAATAAAAATCTTATATTTTTATATTTTCGTCCTTCTTTTGTTGATTCAAATCCGCAACGCTCCCTTCTGATATCATATGCTAGACTTACGGAAGCAAAACTTTCATTGTTCTATACTTTGTATGTGTTTTGTATTTATTTTTTCTCATTGCAGTAAATGTTATGTTTGATGGATGTTTGGACAAGTTTGGAATTTGATTTTGTATGAATTTTACTCTCTCTCTCTCTCTCTCTCTCTCTCTCTCTCTCTCTCTCTCACACTCACTCTCTCTCAAATTGGTGAAAGTTTTATGATATTTTGACTCTCTAACGTAATAAAACTCGTATATAGTTGTTTCCATGTCTTTCTGTTTCTCATTTTGTATTTTTTTATGTATAAATGCTAGGTAGAGTTATAATCATTTATACATAACTGACTTACATGATAAATCTTATGAAAATAGTTTTGTCTGGTATAAAGTGGACAGTAAGGCATGTACGCGCCATTATACAGTGTCACCTGATATAAGAGAGTTGTCGGATCGGATAAACGTTCTCTTATATCCGGGTTTGGTCTATTTTATATACATTACCACAGGCTCTAATTTGGGACCGTATAAAATATCTCTTATATCCGGGTCTTTTATATCCGGGTTATACTGTATTTCGACATTCTGCAGGGGTGGGAGGTTCTTGTCATTCATGTGTAAAAGATACTTTGTTGCATATCACTAATATTATTCAGGCATACTCCTCACTAACAACAGTTTATTACGATGACTAGAGCTTTTCTGTGTATATTTCATTTAAATCAATGCATTCTAATTAACTACAATTCCACATATTTTCTTATGCATGTGAAAATTGTACTAACATGTCAGAATAGAATTTGTACTCAATATCACACTAAACAATCAAGGTTGATCTGAGGCTACCTCTCAGTCACTGTGTGCAGAATAACATAACCACACAGCTACGTCTGGTTTTCAAGTGGGAAAAAGATCTGTATGACAGATAGATATATAAACAATTCGCTGTTTGTAAATTGTCCTGTAGCTAATTTGTCAACAGGGCAATTTTTCTCTGGTATCTGCCATAATTGGTTTACATTTGTTAGTTTGAACAACATTCAGTGGATCAACCGAGACACTAGTAAGCTCACTATTTCAAAGAAAAGAATGTATGGAATGCTGTTGCTTGTTCCATACAGCTTTATAATACTCAGTAAACTTTGATATATGACACTTCTGAATATGCCTCCAAATTAATGAGAGATTGCTTCTGATATCAATCTTATTCCACTTGGGCAACAAAGAGAAAGAACAGTCATTCAACTCTGTAAAGAACACTAACAGTTGGTTTGTTTAATGGCATATCAACTTCTTTTTGGAGTAATTTAATGCCAAAATGTAAAATTCTTGGGAGCTTTGAAGTAATAAAAATGTTATTCTGCTTTCACAATACATGGTAGGTGATACTCAGCTTTTGTGCATTTATATGTTTGTTTGATCATGAAAAAGTTCTTTCATGATGGTGTTTTGGTTGGTTTATTTTGTTTAGCAGCATATCAATCTCCATTGGCTATTTAACTATTTTGAACACAATTTTATGGCTTCAACTACAAATAATATGTATTGTTAGTCATTTTGCTTTAAAAATGTATTGTTGGTTATTTACCTATAAATATGTAATTCTTTTATATAAAATGCATTGCTGGTATTTTTACAATAAAAATATATTTTTTATAAATTCATAGTGTTCACTATTTGCCCATAACTAGGACCCTAATAGGTGCAACCACCCCGGGTCAGAGTGGACCTGGAAACAATAGCGATTAAAAGGTGGTTTCACGTTCCTCAAAACTTACAATCTCCTGATCAGAGGTCTTGTTGCTGGATGTAGTTTACCGTCATACCCAGAAATAAATAAATAAATAAATAAATAAAACTGCATTACAGACAGATTGGATTTTTAAGAAGTCGCTAATCATTATTTGAAATTGAAGTCTCTGGGATTGATTTGGTTGGAAACTATTCAATTTTATTTGACGTTTGACAATATAAACTTTGCATGAAATTCAAACATTTCACAGTTAGTGATAACTAAATCTGTGTTAATATACGATCTCTCAATATGTGTGTGTGTGTGTGTGTGTGTGTGTGTGTGTGTGTGTGTGTGTGTGTGTGTGTGTGTGTAAAATGTCGTCTAAATTGCGCAAAAATGAAAATAACATTGACTTCTCATTTTAAAAGATATATTTACCAAAATCACGCAAAAATATCTTTAAATATTAAAGAGTAAATGTATTCAATAAAATCGCCAATGGCTTCAACCACGGCTTCCAGACAACTTCGGAATTTTCTTCAATTTTTCTGGACGGTCTCCTTATTTAAGTTGGTGAATGCTGCCATAATCTTAGCCTTCAGTTCATCTTTGGTGTTACAAGGGTTTTTGTTGCCCCTCACACACAAATAATCTAGGGGGTTGCCATCTCGGTAGTTAGATGGTCAAATGTAAGGGGTGATGTGGTTGTCAGAAAGACATGACTGGGTTCTCCTGCTTGTGTGGCATGGTGCAGAGTCCTGTTGCAGACATAGGATCTTTCAGAAACCACATTTTTGACCCAGGGCAGCGCTACCTCTTAAAGTCACTTGATGTAGGCCTCCGTGTTGAGCCTAAGGCCATGTAGGAAGACGAATCTATCACTAGTGATCACTCCAAACACCATGATTTTGACTGGATATATCATCCAACTCTTTCCGAATTGTCTGCACTGTCCCCAGATTGATACCGATACACACTTAAATGCTCGCATTGAAGCTCCCGGCGCGAAGGCCAAGCTGTACAACATACCGTTTCCAAATTTCTGGAGGAGTGAAATGTGTTATGGTGCTCGTTCTCACAAGCGGTACCCAACTAACCCTACTATACTGTGCAATCGACAAAATAAAAAACAAACAACGAGCATGCATATTTAAAAATATAAAATGACAACAATTTACCATCGTGTGGAAGAGTCCCTGATTCAGAAGAGAATCCAATTTGATGAAGAAAAATAAATTAATTGGTCTTACAAATAGCTAAACGCTTTTTCCTCATAGAAACTGTTCTTTATTTTAATACGGATTAGCTTTAGGTTTTCTTTCAAAAAGAAATCATCTAAAAGCATTTTTTACGAAGTCCAATGCCTAACATTAAGCGATACAAAAGAATTTATTGAAATTTCATAAAAATCAAATGAGTAGAAGGTAAGGAAAAAAACCTTCAGAAAGAATTTCATTTCTGAACAAGTTTCATTGAAATCAGACAATTATTTGATTTTTGCAATAATTTCCAAATCAATGCTCAAATTTCATACACAAATTTAAGCTCTAAAAACAAACAACAAAAAACAAATTAAATCAATTTCCAAGATAACCATAATTTTTACAAAAAAATAATCCTTTCTTCCCTCTTAATAATGACAATTTTGACGATCTTACCTTTTTTCTTGATGTCGCCTTCAGCTAATTTTCTACTAAGATAAGAGTGAACAAAGTGTATGGTTAAAATTATAATTACACTTTCAAAATTAATATTATTGTCTTTGACTAGAATCACATAATTTACAAAACATGTAATGAAGGAAGTAAAATATTTTACATGATATTTATTTATGATGAAAAGAATGAATATATATATAATGAGAGTAAAATAATGTTAGCATGGAAACCACCATACGGCTAACATATGGCAGAAAAGTAAGTTAACTCGAAAAAAAAAAAAACACCTGGGAAAATGTAGAGAAAAAAAATAAAGTAACAAAAAGGAAATATTCCTACCGCTTTAGAAAACTATACTTTTTCATCTTCAATTGGGTTGAAGGGGAATTTAAGAAATTAAAAAAACGGAATATTTGGCGATTTAAAAAAACAGTCAATGACAATGCACGCCTTAGTTAAGTTAAAGACTAAAATATGCTAACCTCGCTGAAGAGATTTATTGAGTTTTTTTTTTTTAAGGTGGAGGTGCGGAATTGCTAGGTGAACACCCAAAAGGGTGTTGCATTCATATTTGCATTTCTATTTGACTGTTTGCCAACCAAAATCTATTTCTTCAGGCAGAGCACAATTACCTTGAAAAATGCATTAATCTATCTCCTGCCTTGCCAAATCCACGACATCATATAAACAGGAATTTATGAGGTGGAATGTGTTCTAAGATAATGTTTACCCTGAATTCAACTACTGACTCCATTGTTTCTCAAAAAAGATTTGTATCAGGAATTACTCCATGTTGCTGGTACCATGTATAATAATTTTTTTTCATATTGCTCTTCAATCGTGAACATCTTAACACTCGATTATAATTTTACAGTTCGTACACAAAAATCTAAGAAAATCTTTTAACACTCGACTTCTGCAAATTCAGGTTTAATCACAATACAAGTAAATAATTCCAAATTTCATATGTAATTGCTGTAATTTTAATCTCGGGTCATGGAGAAGGCAACAGTGAGTGGAGAGGATGACCTGTCTCCAGGTTTGCTTGGCTGCAAAAGAGTGGGTGGAAATCATTACCGTTTCTTTACCTGCGGTATTTTGTACTTGGAAAGTTATCAGCAGTTAGTATTTCAAGTTTTGTTTTCCCTGGACAGAGATTTTTTCCCTATTTTATATAACATCGATTTAATAATTCGATATTTTTAAAAGTTTTTATTTATTCTATAGATATTGTATTCTTGGTGATGTATATCAGAAACTTAGGACATAAAACAAACTGACTCAAAATACCCAAATTATAAATAAATTTTAATTATAATTTGGTGTGCATTTTTAAGTTAATAAAAAAAAACCTAGAAAACAAGGAAGACTAAAAAAGACTAAGAAAAATGAAAATGTATTTGAGAATTTTAACTTTTAAGAATATTTTCTTTAGCTCGTAAGAATTTATATAACTTGTTGACGATTTCAAAGGTAAAATGTTCGAGAACAGTTACACAGTTGATTGTGAAATTTTATAAAAAGTTTTAATTGTTAAAAATTACGGTATGGCTTGTGGGGGATTTGGTATTTGCTGGGTTGTATGTTGATTATTTCCCCCACAAATACAACACTCTGTTTTGCAATCGCGCAAAGTGAAAGGAACAATTCACAACGGACATTCAACAACAAACAATTTATTATGTAACAAATAAAATGGTATGTAGAAACCAACAAAATACATGATTCGAAAATTGTCTTTTTGAGAAAGTAAAACTTGCCAAGAAGTTGAATTTGTTCAAAGATGTGTATAAGTTCACATTAGCAGAGTCCGTAAATAAGTTTTTCCTACTTACATTTTGTTCATTGTCAGGTGGCGACAGTGTGTCGCGTTGCTGAATGAAAGTTCGCCAGTTTTTTCTTTTCAAAGTCCTCGGAGTTAGGTCATGAACTTTTGGCGTGGAAGAAATGATATGGCCGGCAAAGTATACGGTGTCATGCGGACTTAATGGCCTGCTTGGTGACTGACCTTTTTTACTAACTGTGTGTATTATATACATTAATAGGGGATCAACTAATCTTCCTAACATTAGGGTGTGAAAACATTTACTGACCAATCAGATTTATTATTTTACATTTTTGTTTTGGGGCCTAAATATTTTTGTGTTAATTTACTTCCAAGCCTATTTTTCTAGAATGTTCTTATTCTAAGTTTTTAGCTGATTGGTTGAGAAATATAAAAATGTAATCTAAATTCTACTGCTGTTTTGATCCAATTTTTCTAGAATGTTCTATTGTGTTTTCCTGTTGCTTATTTTAATAAAAAAATATGTATCCCATATACCCCCCCCCCGCAGATTGATAAATATGGAAGTATTTATTAATATGTAATATAAGTTTTAAGATGTTTCGGCCAATGTACCTTTCTTCCAGCTTTTGTGGTGGTGTTTGTCGGTGTATTTGTCGGCGTGGAGGTTGGTTTGGACAATGTGGTATTTTGTGTACTTGTAGAGTGTTCAGTCGTACTTTCCTTTACTGGTAAGTCTAAGTACGCTGGTTTTAGTCTGTCTATGGAGACAGTATCAAATTTGCTTTTTATGGCGAGTTTAAAATATTTGTGGTGTCTTTCAACTACACGGAAAGGTCCGGAGTAGGTAGGACACAAAGGTTTTTTGACTGCATCATTTCGAATAAAAACGTATTTGCAGTCGTGAAGGTCTTTTGGTGTGTAAAGTTCCTTAGTTTGTGTTCTTGTGGGTGTGTAAACTAAATCGTTCATTTTGTGTTTAAAATATTTTACAAAAGTTGTAGTTGGTTGTAAGGAAGTGTTTTTTTCACCAAGTTGACCTGGAAGTTTTAAAGATGTTCCAAAAACCATTTCGGAAGCTGTACATCCCAAGTCTTCTTTGATAACATTCCTTATTGACAATAAAACAAGAGGCAAATTTTCAAACCATGTTCTGGAGTTGTTGTTAGCTGTTAAAGCTGTTTTAAGTTGTCTATGGAATCTTTCGATTAATCCATTTGCGCAGGGGTGATATGCTGTTGTTTTTATATGTTTGACTCCCAATAACTTTGTAAATTCATCGAAAAGCGTTGATTGAAATTGGGAGCCTCTGTCTGTTGTTATTACTGAAGGACAACCAAAGACTGCGATCCACTCTCGTAATATGGTTTTACAGATAGTCTCTGCTGATATATCTCTAAGTGGGACGGCCACAGGCCATCTTGTAAATCTGTCAATGATAGTAAGTATATATTGACAGTCATTTGCTATTGGCAATGGTCCGACAATATCGATGTGTAGGTTTGTGAACCTACCGTCTGGTTTTTTGAATTGTCCTGGAGGAGACTTTGTGTGTCTGTTTGTTTTGCTCTTCTGACAATTCAAGCATGTTTGAGTCCAGTTTTTTTATGTCAGTGTGCATATTAGGCCAAACAAAACGGTTGCTGATTAATTTTGCGGTTGCTCGGCGTCCAGGGTGTGAAAGGTTGTGGAAATGTGTAAATAACCTTTTTCTTAGTGATGGTGGTATATACGGTCTAGAGTGACCAGTTTTGACATCGCAAAGTATTGTTTTTGTTCCAAATGGAACAGGCTGTTCCTTCAGCTGTAGGGAAGTGTCGTTTAGTTTGTCTAATGTGGCATCTTTTTTTTGTTCATCTGCAATGAGCTCGAAGGTGAGATCTACCGACTCAATAGATTGTATTGTAGAGCGTGAAAGTGTATCTGCCACAATATTGTCTGAACCTTTTATGTATCTGATATCCGAGGTAAATTGTGATATATAGTCCAGTTGTCGAGTATCTCTGGGCGTATATTTCTCGGTGTTTACATGTAAGGCGTAAGTAAGTGGTTTGTGGTCAGTGAAAACGGTGAAATCTCGTCCTTCGAGTAAGTGACGAAAGTGCCTTATGGATAAGTAAATTGCCAGTAACTCCCTTGAGAAGGTGCTGTATTTTCGTTGTGCAGTGTTCAATTTCACTGAGAAAAAGGATATTGGTTTTTCCAAGCCATTTTGTTTTTGTTGTAGGACTGCTCCAATTGAGTCTCCTGACACGTCTGTTGTTAGTGAAAGTGTTGTAGTGTTGTCATTAGAAATGTAGGAGAGCTTGGTAAAATCTGCTAATGCTTTTTTAGCATTGTGAAAAGCAGTTAAAGCTTCTCCTTCAATTTGAATTTTTGCATTTTTATTTTTTTGTTGCTGCAACATGTTTGTTAGCGGGGTTAATATTCTGGAACAACGTGGAATAAATCTACGGTAGTAATTTATCAAACCGAGAAATCTTCGAAGTTGTCGCAGTGATGTTGGTTGTGGGAAATTTTGTATGGCTGTGACTTTTTCTGGGATAGGTGTGATTCCCTGTTCGTCTATCATGTGGCCTAAAAAATTTAATTTCGAGACAGCAAAATCACATTTGCTTATGTTGATTTTCAAGCCGAAATGTGCTAGTCTCTCGAAAACTTGTAATAAATGGTCTTTATGTTCATTGATGTCATTGCTAGCAATGAGGACATCGTCGATATAAGCAAAAGCAAATGGTAACCCTCTCAATACCTCGTCAATGAGTCTCTGGAAAGTTTGGGCAGCATTACGTAGTCCAAATGGCATTCTGGTGAATTCGAAAAGTCCAAAAGGAGTTGTAATTGCTGTTTTTTCTATGTCTTCTTCGGCTACTGGAATTTGGTAGTAAGCTTTAACCAAATCTAGTTTTGTGAAGATTCTGGTTCCTTGCAAGCCCATGGCGAAATCGCGTAGATGTGGGATTGGATACCTATCAGGAACTGTTTTTGCGTTGAGGTTCCTGAAATCCCCACAAGGTCGCCATGCACCTGTTTCTGGCTTCTGGACCATATGTAGCGGTGAGGAATATGGACTACTAGAAGGACGTATAATGCCTAATTGTAACATGTGCTGAAATTCATCTTTTGCTACTTTATATTTCTCTGGATGCAATCTGCGTGGTGATGCATGTGTGGGTGGTCCAGAGGTTGTGATATAATGTTTGGCTGTGTGACGAACTTCATCAGAATGTTTAAAGGGCGTAGTAAGAGTTGGAAATTTTGTAATCAACTCTTGTAGTCCATTCGCATCTGGTAGTGCCGCACAGATTCCTGTTGACTTGTAGATTGAGGTGATTCCCTTTGCTGTTAGGTCTGTGTTGCAATCGACGAGAGATGCGTAGCCATGTTCACTGAAACGTTGAAATGGGACAAAAAATCAGCTCCAAGAATCGGTGTTTTTACTTGGGCTATTGTGAAGATCCACGGAAAAGGTCGGCGTAAACCTAAATTGAGCGTCAGTGCTATCTCTCCGTAGGTGTCAATTCTTGATCCATTTGCTGCTTGCAGTGTGAATGGAGATAGTTGGTGTTTTTTTTCTGGGATCCGGTGGAATAACGCTGATTTGTGCGCCGGTGTCGACTAAAAATAAATATCCGGTATTTTTGTCTCGGATGTAAAATAGACGACTTCCTTGTTTTATACCAGCAGCTAATGTCGTCTTTACTTGCTGCCGGTGTAACCGTTTCCCTGGTTTTGTGTTGAAGTGTGTGAGGTCGAATTGAAGTTGCATGGTTTTATGCACTTCCTTGCTTCACATCCAAATTTGAAATGATACCAACAGGCATCATAGTTGCGTCGCTCTCTAGAGAATGAGCTCGATCTACTTCGACTTCTGCGTCGTGAGGAGGTTCTGTAAGGACGGGAACGTTCGGATGTTTGAAACTTCACCAAACTTTGAACCTGCAGAGTTAGATTTGCCATGTCCTGCAGCAGTTCAGTATACCTGTCTGGCGTGGTTGTTTGTGATGTTGTGTTTCTTGGTGTTGGTGTATTCCTTTGTGTTGCGTCATTTGTTGGGTTGTATCTGGGAATGCTGGCTGATATTGTTGCTGTTGTGGGTTCAATGTCGTTGTTTTCCATCTTTTACGCGTTGTGGTAATTTTTGTGTTGTTTTCTAATATGAGAGCTTTTTTGTGTTACGTGCTTTCACCAGTCGGAAGGTCACCAATTTTGTGGGGGATTTGGTATTTGCTGGGTTGTATGTTGATTATTTCCCCCACAAATACAACACTCTGTTTTGCAATCGCGCAAAGTGAAAGGAACAATTCACAACGGACATTCAACAACAAACAATTTATTATGTGACAAATAAAATGGTATGTAGAAACCAACAAAATACATGATTCGAAAATTGTCTTTTTGAGAAAGTAAAACTTGCCAAAAAGTTGAATTTGTTCAAAGATGTGTATAAGTTCCCATTAGCAGAGTCCGTAAATAAGTTTTTCCTACTTACATTTTGTTCATTGTCAGGTGGCGACAGTGTGTCGCGTTGCTGAATGAAAGTTCGCCAGTTTTTTCTTTTCAAAGTCCTCGGAGTTAGGTCATGAACTTTTGGCGTGGAAGAAATGACATGGCCGGTAAAGTATACGGTGTCATGCGGACTTAATGGCCTGCTTGGTGACTGACCTTTTTTACTAACTGTGTGTATTATATACATTAATAGGGGATCAACTAATCTTCCTAACATTAGGGTGTGAAAACATTTACAGACCAATCAGATTTATTATTTTACATTTTTGTTTTGGAGCCTAAATATTTTTGTGTTAATTTACTTCCAAGCCTATTTTTCTAGAATGTTCTTATTCTAAGTTTTTAGCTGATTGGTTGAGAAATATAAAAATGTAATCTAAATTCTACTGCTGTTTTGATCCAATTTTTCTAGAATGTTCTATTGTGTTTTCCTGTTGCTTATTTTAATAAAAAAATATGTATCCCATAGGCTAAAAAAATTGTTTTGTTATGGTGTTACTTGAAAAAAATCTGCAATATTCAAGAAAAAATGTCAAGCTTTCCTCAAAAAGTTTCAGATTTCTTTTCACAGGTAAGCCAGTTTTTTCCCTTTTGATTACTATTACAAACGAAAAAAAAAAATTATGTGTACGACAGTTTGATTGAAAGCAGAACATTTTCTGTATTTTCTCTTAACTAAAAAATAAGTTCACTTTGAAATGAAAACATTGTCCTTATTGGATAGCAAAATAAAACTAGGTGACTAAAAGGAAAAAGAAGTACTTCTACGCAAAAAAAATAAAATCTCATTTTTACAACTCACTTATTCTTTTAACTACGACGATAAAATGATCATGTAATTAAAAGAGATAAAAATTAAATCCCCGTGAGATAATTAAACTTCAAGTTTAATTCACTTTTTTCTTGAATTTGTTGAGTGCACTGTAACTATATTACAATTTACAAACTTAGTTTACCTCGAAAGTTGTATATATATATATATATTTTTTTTTTTGCAAATATTAGAGAACTACTCATTGTTAACCTCTTATCGAATACACGAATTTCAGTGAAATTTAAGCAAATGTTTTTTTTTTCTTTAAATTAAACGTAAAACTAATTTCACAATTGTTAGTTGGCATAGACTGAAGTACAGATTTTATGCCGAATCGTTAAGAAACCTAACAAAGCTGAAATCAACTAAAAAATGACCACAAATAATCGAGGACACGAAAAAGTTTTAACTCTTACAACAGACCTCAAGAGGAATGACTATATCGAATCCATAGCCAAATCTGCTGCTAGTAAAATCGGTTCACTGTGTAGGGCCAGGAAGTTTTTCTCATCTGAATTCATCTTGCCCATATATAAATCTACCATCCGCCCGTGCGTTGAATACTGCTGTCACATCGTGTCGTGTTCCCCCCTGCTATTCAACGGGGTTCTTGACAAAATTCAACGGAGAATCTGCAATATCATTCATCAACTCCAGTCACTTTCTCACCGGAGTAATGTGGCTTCCCTCTGTCTCTTCCACTGCTTCTGCTTCGATGAACTTAGCTACCTGGTGCGACCCTCTGCATGAATTTACTCGAGCTACTAGACTAGCGGCTAGGTTCCACCCTTTTACAGTGAAACCAATCAAATATAACCACAACTTCTGCTCTATAAACTTCTTTTTATTTAACAAATTTACATTTGTTTATGGTACGAGGCCGTCAGTGGGGATGGGAAAGAAAAACTCGGGTTGGTCTTGCACTAACTTCACTATACCTAGCTAATCTGACTCGTGACCCAGACATACATTACAATTTTGCACAATCACCATAAAAACTTATCCATCACTACTCAAGCCACCATACACCATAATACCGCAATGCATTCTGGGGGCCTAAAAACACCCCGGATGTACATAAAAATTACAATTTTTTAAAATGGTACAAAAATATATAAAAATATTACATGAAATGACATGATGGGGAGGGGCATGAAACCAAAAAATCCCCAAAATAAAACAACTGAACATATCAACATAAACATGTTAGCTGGACCCAACCTTCCGTATACTTTCTTCACTGACAGTTACAACCGCCAAGAATTTACAATTCGATAAGTAAATATAGTCTTCACTTAATAACTTAATAACCTAACGTCTGCAAGTCTTTGAGATATGTTTGAAACTTTATAAATTATCATAATTAAAAAATGAAAATAATTCTTTTAAAAGTTTCTTATTTATCGATTTTTTATTCAGACTACAATATATATATTCAGACTATATATATATATATATCGTTTATTAAAGCCATTAAAAGATTATCCAGTTAAATAATATAGTTTAATTGCATTTTTTATTTTACTATTAGGAGTAGATTTTCATAAAATGGGCTAAATGGTTGAACAAATAATATGGTTTAAATTCTCTAATGAGTCCTGCCTTTAACTAATAAAACCAATTTTGCCTACAAAATTTAATTTGTTGAAATTTCATTAATTTACGTGGAGGGTGTAAAAGAATATTTTTACTAAGGTTTTCTAAAAATAATAATTTAAAATTAAGTTCATTCATTTGTGAATACTTCCTGAAAGTTTTATTAAATTCGGACAATTATTTGATTTTTTCGATAATTTCTAAATTAATGTGTTTTTCACCGGAAAAAAAAACTGAGTTACGTAATATTCCATTATATTTCCATTGTAAACTCTCTTAACGATTTGGCAAAAAATTTCGAACGTGTTAGAAAGAATTAAAATTTTGTTTAAAATAATTAAAAAATATTTTGATGTTTCTTCTTAATAATACCATGAACATTTTGATGGAAAAAGTTCTTATTTATTAAGTTTAGAGTTTTTTTTTCTTCATGCTATTGCTGTTTATTTATTTATTCATTTTATTTAGTGGAGGTTTCTATTCTAAATAGTATTAAATTTTTTTAGCGTATCGTTAAATCGAGTTAAACTTAATGCCACTATACTTCACGTAAAATTGTCTTCGTGTTACGATTCGGATTATGTTTATTTTTAGCAAAGTCTTATTTATCAACATTATCGAGGTTCTTGAAAATCAAATCGCCACCATTATAATTTTTGCCGATTCACGGTTGGAACGACAATTTATCTATCGCGAGTAATAATTGTTAAGAAATATGACAAATTGAATGTAAAAGTGGATCATGGCAATATATTTTCTATTTCTGCTAACTCATTAAAAGTGGATCGCTTGTCAAAAATGTTTCCTGATTGGTCAATGTAACACCCCAACGGACGGTCCGAACAATTTCTCCGGCGGCCGTTCTCCACGCTGTGATGTTTGCCGGGAGTTTGTTGAAAAAGTCGGAGCCTCAAGCTGGGGGGTACAAGATTAAACTTTAAGGAACGAACTTCCACAACTTGGATGAGCTGAAAGGATGCTTTATTTCGTTTAGAGTTAGTTTTTTCGGTTGGGGCAGGCGAATGTGACACACAGCTCTAACTCTAATTAATGGAGATCAACAAATCCGAACTGACCGAAACAAGACGAATGGAGATTTTTACTTCAAGCACACGCCTGGCGGAACTAACTGGAAACTAACTCAACTAACTCGGAAAAATTACCTGAATTTATTTAAAATTAATCCGGAAATCCGGAAATGCTTTAGATCAGCGGGTGATAACCATTGGTGACTGCAAGTCCGAAATTTCAGTTATCTTTTTTTTTTTTATCTTAATAAAGCTTCCGCCGGAAAATTCTTAATGTGTGGTTAAGATACAATAAAAGACAGCCTTTGACCTGGTCATTCAAAAAAAAAACCTATTTCCTAAACTTTATCTCTTATCACATAAATCACCGAGTCAAATATTTACCGGAAGAGTGGTAGGATTTAAAACAGTAATCTTATACCCTTTTCTCTTCCACAACTTTCCTCATAAAAGAAAAAGCGTTTATTTATTTTTCTCTTCTTTTTCACTTTTGTGAAACGAAACATGTTTTTAATCTATTTTCTATTCTTAACCATTTTCTATTCTAATCTATTATAATAAAATACATATTTTACAAAGCACCTTAATATACGCCTAGTTATCGTGTGATATCAATATATAATAAGTAAACATATTTCATCCTTTCCCCTGAACGTGCATGTAGACAAGAGTTCGTGCCAAATGATTTACGAGCCGGTCACATAACTAAGATCAATATATTATAATATGTGGCGCGAGACGAAGCCCTTAGTGAGAATTCTGAAAACAAAAGAGCAGGCACTTTGAACCCTTTGTCCTATTCGAACCTAGAAAGTACCACTTATTGTGTGACCCTTTTGCATCTCACTCAGTGAGATGCAAAAGTGAGAGAGCTTATCTCAGCGAACAAATCTTACGAATAATACATAGCAAAGACCTGCAGCAGAAGAATCTTCAATTTAAAGAAAAACAAAAAAAAAAAAACAAGAAAACTTTCAACGAACACAAAAGTACAATCTAAGGTAAATAACTGGACATACACTTTTTTTTCTTACTTCTAAGTATTTGGAACGGTTTCGATGAAATAAATCACTTAACTTTTTATTAAATAGAGAATCTTGATTTGAACCGTATTACTTAAATCCATCTTTCAACATATTTATCCAACATTCACTCGGGCTCAAAACTTGTAATCTTTTCGAAAATATTGTTTGTATATATTTGTATTTTTTGTATATAAAAATTGTTTGTTAAAAAAGTTGTTGATTACTCAAATATTAACCTTGTGACTTACATGCAAATTAAAATGTTGTTAGAGTAATTGAATGGATCCTACAAAAATACCTTCTGAATGTATTGAAATTCATTCAAGCAACCGCAACAGTTTGTAACACGCAAATTTTTATTCTTAATTCTTGTCGTGAAATTTAAAAAATCATAAGAACTCACATTTTAAATTTTTTATATTTTTCGACAAGACATTAGATTTTCTTTGGGAATAACTATGTCTTTCATTTGTATTCATCACTTTGGTATAATTCTTATATGTTCCTGTCCAGTGGTGATTCTACGGGATGTGGGGAACAAGGAGCCAAGGCCTTACCCAGAATTTTGGCTGGGCCATCAGTTGAACCTCTCCCACTTTTATAAGCTTCAAAAATGTATCAGTCTCTGATTTCGATTTTTTGGAGTACTGCTGTTCTTTTTGCTGAAAACCGTTGTGACTGTAAGTAGATTTGTTTTACTTTTCACGTTACGTATTGTCTTCGTTTTGCTTTGTTTGCGAACTCGTTTTTTGTGGACTTTTGTTTTTCTTTTTTTCTTTTTTTTTTTCTTTTTTTCGCTGTGGTGAGACCACAATGACTGAGTCTCCCCAGCAAAATGTGGAAGCAACGGTGTCCAAAGTACAGTCTGCTTCTACTAAAACTGTTGAGAAAAAAGACGCGATTTACTATAACCAGATGCTCGACAAGTACCAGGAACTCATTATCAAAGAATTAATAACCGTGCCAGAAGCGTTGGATGTCGTGTCAGCTAAAATTATCTCCCTGTTGACAACCGACGTGAAAACGAGAAAATTTATCGTGGTCAACAGGGAGACAATGAAGGAGGTATTAAAGAGCCTCAAAATCTCAATAAAAGTGTTGGCGAGGCGGTCGCGTTCAATGTGGAAGGTGCTATAGACTGAACAAGAAGCGAAGAGTTTAGCGGGAAGTAATCTGACGACGAAAAACGCCAGATTAGACAGACTACATGGGCACTCGAAGAACCGGGATTATCGCACATGGTGTTCTGCTCGACATATCTTGCGACTATGTAGGAGGCTTCTTTACTCATTTTGGTGCTGTCAAAGAAGTAAACCGCATCGTTAGCAAGGCGCGGATACCAACTGAGGACTTCGCACTGCAAATAATCCTCAACCACCAGGATTTCATAAGAATCATCGACATGTTGGGGAAGAAAGATTTTCGTCGCGGTGAAAGGAAGAAGGCCCAACTGTTGGACGTGTGGTGCCACTGGGCACTTGGCGAAAATGTGTCTGAGATGGAAACCGGCGGTGGCACCGGTGACAGCACCAATTACACCGGCTACACAGGTTGCCGAGATAGTAACATCGAAAAAGCCTGCAATGGTGGAAAAAACCTCCGGCCAGCAGCAAACAACCTAGTGGACTGAGGTAGTGAGAAGGAGTAAAAAAAATATCAGTCTCTCCTCCTCCTCCTCAGGTCGATACAACTAGACGGGCACCAACCCCGAAGAAGCAGCAAAAGGATGAGAAGCAGAAGGAAAAATCGGCTGAATTGGAAAGTTGAATGGAGTGCAAGGAGATGCCTTCTCCTCGCTCATCTTCACTGAAAAGGGAGAAAGAAGATGAGGAGAAAGAAGAGGAAAAAAGAAATGAAAACAGATCGTAGCAGGGCGGAAAGAGCCCTGGTTGCCGCCAAGACTCAATCTGCCCCTGCATCGCCTGTAAAAATTCCTCAGAATATGACAAGTCAAGGAGTCTCGCTTCTTCTCCCTCTAGAGCTTCTGTTTCTCCCTCCATCAGACCTGTCTCCCCCTCACCCAAGCCTGTTTCTCCCTCCCCTAAACCATCATTCAAACCATCCCCTAAACCATTCCTCATATCTTCACAAGAGGTGGGGAAGAAGTTCTACAAAGGGACTAGGACATGTGAAGTCGATAGAGAGGCCCCCGGGAGGGTCCTGCCCCTCAGAAGAGGGCCTCCTTGAGACCTTTGTTTAAACTTATCAGAGTCGATGGGAAGTCAGTGAAAGACCCAAGGAACTTCCCGGATGCCCCCGGTGTTATAACTGTTATTAAAATCACCGGGGGGAAACTTGAAAGTATGGGACCACTTAGCCTGGGCCAAGAACATTTTTCCTAATATAAGGATGGCCCAGATGGGTACAGAACTTTTGAAAAAAATTGCCTATCACTGTGCAGGGAGGACCTCCATAATACTCTACCCCACGTTATATAGGGCCCTAAAATTAACCTACCCGACGGACGTCGGCGGTATTGTCCTAGACGGACGAATTACGTCCGAGACTGGTACAGAGAGTCTTGGATAATCCATCGGGGGTCCCGATTCCTGCGGATTTTTAACCAGTCTGTGTGTAAGGGAACCAACTTAAGTAATGTCTATCAAACTAGCCAGCTTGAATGTGAGGAGCCTGAGAGATTGGGGCAAGGCTGTCCGCCTGCTTCATGATCTCTTGTCCCTAGGAGTGGATGTAGCTGCAACTCAGGAGATGTTTGCGATGTTGATGTTTGTGTGCTCTCTAACGACTTTGTCCTCTATTCAGCATACAGGGACCAGCAGGCCAGAGGTGTTTCCTTATTGGTTAAATGTACCCTGGATGCGAGGGTGGACCTTGTCCATGTCGGCACAGGGAGAAGCGGTTGATCGCGGCTGATATTGTTGTGAAAAGTAGGTCGTTTCGGATCGCTGCAATTTATGCGTCCAACGACCGGGAGAAGCGCGTTACGTTTTTCCGTCAGTTGGGGCCGTTCCTGGTGGATTCTTCGCGCTTTGTCTTAGTTGGGGACTGGAATGCCATCCTGGACCCCAAGTTAGATAGGGGGCGGGGAACTGGCGGGAGGGCCCGTGATCGTAGACCGGTATTGATCGACGAGTTTAGTCTCGTCGATCGATACCGGGTCGATCACCCTGGAGGGAAGATGTGGGCACTTAATTGGCCGTCTACCCAGGTGGATAGCTACATGAATAGATTGTTAGTGAAATGAGTTGATATAGACTTACTAGATTATCCCACGTTCCACTGGTTAGGCTATTCGGACCAGAAACTTGTTTGTGCCCGAAAGGCGTTAGACGGTAGGCCTAGGTTGGCTGGACACTGTAAGTTCAACGTGTCTTTACTGAGCAAGCAGGACTTCTGGCAACAGTTAACTAGGTTAGTGCAGCGGGAATTAGTGGGGGGGGGGGGCGGTTATCGGGATTAGGTTATAGGAGAGGCTTAAGAATAGCATTAGGTCTTTTACCGCTGACTATAGCTGTTGACTCGCACTTGCTAAGTCTAATAAGGTGAAAACACTTAAAGATAGTCTATCCCAGGCGAAGACAAGAGGGATCCCCTCGAGATAGCGTTAGCTAGGCAGGCCCTGGAACGGTTAGCTAGCAAGCGTTACCAGGGTCAAGTAATTAGGCATAGGTTAAACAAAATGTCTAACGAAACCGTGAGCATGGATGCAGAATTGCATAAGGAAGAGATCAGTCGCGGTGGCGATCGATATATTCGAGAGTCCAAAATCAGTAGGGGCGTACTTTGAGGTCGACCAGCGAGGCGTTTCAGCGGCATTTTGAGAGACGCTTTACCAAAGAGTCTGGTCTCTGTGAAAACTAGTTTCGCAGCGATTTGGCAGACCTTCCTTGGCTTGGGCCGACTAAAGCAGCTAGCTGAGAGGGTGAGATCACGGAGGGCGAAGTTCACTTAGCATTGAAGAGGGTCGGCAGTGGCAAGTCTCCGGGACTATCTTATGAATTGTACTTGAGGCTGTCGCACGTCTTTGTACCAATTTTGACGGTGGTCGGATTTCATCGGATTTCCAAGGGTGTGATCACACCGTTGAAAAAGGTCAAGGGTATTAGGAGTTACTTAGATGATTACAGGCCCATAACTCTGCTAAACACAGAGGTAAATATTTTGGCCAATATCCTGACGAAGCGTTTGCACAGTCAGTTGCCGAGATTCTGTTAAGACCTAAGAAGACCTGTGCTGCAAAAGGCCGAACAATCAGTTACCTGCATCTGATCCGCACGATCATACAGGGTGTAAAAGACGACGAGCAGGCCACGCTGATCAATTTAGATCAGTCCAAGACATTTGATAGGGTCGACCATCAGTATCTGGCTGCTGTCTTGAAGGCCGCCGAATTCTGCAAGTGGATCAGCCTGCTGTATTGACCCCCGCCCCCAGTGATGTGGTACAGGTAAACGGAAAACGGTCGAGCGCTTTTGCGCTATTTCGGTCGGTTCGTCAAGGTTGTCCGCTGTCGCCCTTACTTTTACGCTTTGGCGTTGGAGCCCCTCCTTCGCAGGGGAACAGGACGTGCAGTCCGGCCCTACGCGGAATCGCTCTCCCTGGTGGGGTTTCTGTGTACGCCGATGACGTATGCATTTTCGTCGTCACCACTGAACATCGAAATTAATATTTTTTTAAACAATCAAACGAACTAGACGTCTTTTTGTCTCTCTCATATTCGTTTCCTTACGGCTAAACACGGTTATATTTCCAAATATCTTTTTACAAAACATAGCAGCACAAACACACACACACACTACAACTACCAACATTGCATTATGGATAATTTTTTAATGATTATTAAAAACGCACTTCAAAAACAAACAGCGACGCCGAAGAAGCAGGTGAAGAATATCTGCAAAATGTTAAAAAAATTAAATGCTGAATAATAGTGAATATTCTCTGCAACTGTTTGGACATTCATCTCTTTCATTCATTTTCATTTATACATACCCAAACTCATTAAGTTCTGTATATACGATAGTAGTGGTTTAGTATGAAAATGTAGGCGTTGCTTGAGTTTCCCCCTCATAAAAATTTTTGCACTCAAGTGCCCCCTCCCACTTTCAGAGTTCTACAATCGCCATAGTCTTCTACGTACGAATCCCGTTTATGAGATAATGTTACAGTTCATTATGATTGTCCGATAAATTTTTCTTTCTTTAATTCTCAGATAATTTTTTCTCGTTATTTTTTTGTTTAAATGTCATTTTCCTTCACCAACAAAAAAGTAAGAGAATTATAGGGAAAAAAAACCACTTAGATTCGTTAGTGGTCGAATGACAATTTTAAATTAATTTCATAAGCAGAAATTAAAAAGTAAACACCGTCTTCGTTAGCTTCTTGTTTCTTAGACTGCTCTAGGAATATGGATCTACTAAAAGATCTTCCAGAAAAGTCATTGTTTATATATCGCATCAATAATGTTGATTATGATGATTATAAGCACTTCCGGTCTCATTATGGAATGCTGGGTACAAAGCTGATTGGGTGGAAGTTTGAAAGACGTTTAAAGTTAAGTTTTAACCATGTCTCATGTTTTAACTTTTTAGCAGCTAATCTCATATAATTTATCTTTTCACTCTAAGGCTAATAGAATAACTTAGGACTATAAACTGCTTTTCTTTTAAAGTTCTTTCTTTCTCGTCACTTCTCATTCACTCCCAGTTAAGTAACCCTTTTTACGTTTTAGTGTCATTCGCCTTCCTTGGGGAGAAAAATGATAAAAATGTAGCCAATGTCGTATATTTCGCTTATTATTTTTATATAATTTTGTCTTGTCAATACTGAAGTGGTCGAAGTGGATACAAATTTACTAAAAAAAAAAAAGAGTAAAAAAACCCAAGCTAACAAAAAATTAAATTATAACAGTCTGAGTCACAGTGAACAAGGCTGAATTGAAATAGAAGACGTTTGTGTTTGATCTATGCAATTACTGAATTTAACGTGTACTGACAAAGAATGGGATGAAAACTAAAAATAAGTCATCTTGCGTGTTTAAATAGGGTATAGATTTTTTTAGAGCATTTGATGGTTATTTTTAACTTTAAAAATAACAATCGTTAAGTTTAAGAAGTAATAAAAGTTAATAGAAAATTAAGCTGTAGTGTATATAGTAAATTGGATGTAAAAATCGTATACAAGAATATCGTTTTTAAATCAAGTCAATGAAACAGTAAGTAATGAAATACGAAAACAAATTGAAAAAGTAAAAAAAGATATCTCTAATAAAAACACTAAGTTTTTGTTAGCAACGTTTATTTTCTACATTTCCGGTTTCCCCCGCGCTTTCTTTATCAACAAGTGTCTCGGTTTTTTATACCTGAATAATTAACAATAACGTTAATTTAATCAATGATAATTTATTTTCTTTGTATAACATTAACTTTTTTTTATAATTATTCAGAAGCGCATTCGGAACCAGCAAGCTTATTCTTTTTTTAGCATACATGACACGTGATCAAACTTTAAAACTAAAAGTCAGTCTTAGCCCACAAAAACAATGACGAGTGGGATTTTCCTTTTAAATTTATTCTTACTTTTTAAGTTAAAATCTCCCTAAATAATCAATATATTTTATTAATTATCCCTTAAATGATGGCAGTGATGGCAAGTCGTGTTATTCGACCTCAGAGAAGAAATAAGAAAGTTCGATTTCGCCAAAATTTGTACGACGGATATGCCATTTATTGTGACCAGGATCGCTCAAAAATAAATAATTTGTTAATAGTACTTAATCGTCTTGGTTTACGAATTTATTGCAAAGATGATATTGTCCTCGGCGAACGAATGTTTGAGGCTGCTATCAACAAAGGTATTTTAGTCTCGAAATGTTGTCTCTTGTTTGTGTCAACCAATTTTAAATGTGATCCTCTTTGCACGTACTTTACGCATATAGCCCTTTTGCAATACGTAATTACTGACCGAAAACACAGGATTATTACAATATGTCTTGACCACACAAAGATACCATGTCTTGAAATATTTAAAGAGATATCGATAAAAAATTACACCAGTGGAACTATGCCAGAAATTATCCCCACCGAGAGATTGATATGCATTATTTACAAAGCTATGAAAGGTAAGTAAAATAACAGTAACACTTTCTTTCTTTTTTTTTTAAGCCAAAAGTGATTTTTTTTTTTCTTTAATTCTCGGATAAATATGTTTTCTTGTTATTATCTTCATTTTTGTTTATTATAATTTTCCTTCACTAACAAAAAAGTGGAAAAAAATGTAGAAAGTACAAAACACTAGTAGATTCTTTTAATAGTTGAATGACATTGACAGTTTTTAAATTAAATTGGTTTTTTGTTGGTTTTTTTTTTTCAGTTTTTCACTATTTAGGTTCGTTACAATAAATTTTCAGTACATATTACATGTTTTTTTTTATTTAAGTTTAATATTTTTTCATTACTTGCTTAAGTATCAGTTTTTGTTTTCAGCTAATTTAATTTAAATCGCTAAATATAAGCAAAAGCAGAACTTAAATTTTAAAAATTAAACTTTCCATATTTGTCTTTTTTTATGAAAGTACGTGTATTTTAAATTTCATTAATTTATCATAAATATGGAAAAGTAAATTTTAAAATTTATTTAAAATTTAATTTAGTATTGAACAAATAAAGTTTTCCGAACACTTGCAGTTGTTGAGTATATATTTTTATTTATTCAAGTACTTTTTTGTACTGAAAAAAATTTCAGACAGGAAACTTTGTTTTTTTTTTTTTGTTTTTTTTTAAGGTTTAGGATATTTTTTTGTTGATTTTATATTTTTAGTAGTCAATTAAGTTTTCTTTTTCATGTAGTTTTTAGGTGTAACAAAACAAAGTAATTTTCTTTGCGTTTTTTGTTTGTAAATGTTGTCCAATTGCCACTGTAATATGGATTTTTTTTTCATTTAAACTTAAAAGCTCTAAAGATTACGAATTTCATTTTTTCAAATACATTTATATTTTAAGAAATCACATCAGATGATCTTATTCTTATTTGTTTATTTTTGGTTTTTCTAGGCTGTGGGCAATGAATTTAAAAATTTACAGTTACATAGAGAAACCTGACCTCTCACGCCCAAACTTAAGTAGTAACTTAGAGATTAGAATCAGGGCCATAATTTGGATGCGAAAAAATGGAAGTAATTTTATTAATAATCTAAATGGCTCAACAAAAGTAAACAAAATAAGAATAAGATCATCTGATGTGATTTCTAACATAATTTTCTTTAATCTCTTTTTTGATGACTCACTACTTCTGAAATAAAAAAAATAATATTTTGCTATTTATTTTATCAAACTCTAACTTTCAAATCGAGTGCAATACCAGTTTCAGAATTGACCTACCCTAATGTTGCCTTGCAAGTGAAGAAATTGTTGCAAATATTGGTTTGAGAAATGAAACTTCTATCCAGAATGCTGGTTCTGTTTCTTATACTGGAATAGTTTAAAAGATAGTCACAAATACTGCTACTATAATAGTAGTGTGGGTCAGGTCATAACTACACACATATATATATATATATATAAGAAAAGGGATCATAATTTATTAATAAAACCAGATACAAAAGTATCACCACATTTAAGATTTTAAGGAAGCATACTTTGCCTCTCAACCAAATAGACTTGTTGAGGGTCTTTGTAAAATTGTAACTGTATCAATCACGGAAATATTTACTATTGCCACACCAAGCTATAATACTCATAATTAACTTTTTTAATCACTTTTGAAAGCCATCCTGAATGTTATTTATGGCCCACAGATTTTTTCGTTTTTTTTTTCAATAATCCTTTCACATGGGGTAGGCAGATCAAGGTTGTTTTCTAAGTGTTGTTATTTTTTTACTAGTTTGTTGTTGTTATCATGTATCCAGGGTAGTTATGTTGTAGGGTACTACTTATACTGTCCATTTCTTGTTCATATATCTCTGGGCCACAACTTTGGACAATCCCTTTCTTTACACCCTATGGTTTGTGGGAATTGAAGTTGAGGTATTGTCCAGTGAATGTTGGCTTGTGATATATGGAGTCATAAACCCATACTCTCTTCAAGATAACACGTCCACGAATGCTATTTTGTTATTCTTTTGTTTATATGGTCTTAGTAGCATCTGGACCTCTTCCTGGTGTGGCCAAAGTATGAAGTGAATCTCAGCCATAGTGTTGGTTTTAGTGTTATTGATTTTAATGCTATCTCTTCAAATTTTTTCATGTATATGTTAGCCATTGCTGGTGATAATGGCAAGCCCATTGCTAGGCTTTTATTCTGCTTCTATATGTCCTATTCCAAAGTGTGTTGTTTGTGTACAGAAAGCCAGTATCTTCATTAGGTTATCTATTGGTGTACTGATACATTTGAGGCCAGTTTGTCTCTGACTACCAAGAATGTCTTATAGAATTTGTGAAGCTTCAGTTGTTAATTTAACTACACTTTCCTTGCAAATGTTCAAGAAGTAAATTCGACAACTCTGTCATTCCATTCATTATAACCTCTTGCAGTTCATTATTTGTAAAACCTTCAGCAAACACAGGTTTACTAACACCATTTTGTGAAAAGTTTGTCAAATTTGACCAGTGTGTCATTTGAGAGTTAATCAACTTATTCCTCTAAAGAGCCATTGAGAGTATTGATAAAATTACTTTCATTTTTTTTCGCATCCAAATTATTGGTCATGATTCTAATCTCTACCTTAAATATTTAAGTTACTACTTAAGTTTGGGCGTGGGAGGTCAGGTTTCTATGTAAATTCATTGCCCACAGCCTAGAAAAACCAAAAGTAAACAAAATAAGAATAAGATCATCTGATGTGATTTCTAACATAATTTTCTTTAATCTCTTTTTTGATGACTCACTACTTCTGAAATAAAAAAAATAATATTTTGCTATTTATTTTATCAAACTCTAACTTTCAAATCGAGTGCAATACCAGTTTCAGAATTGACCTACCCTAATGTTGTCTTGCAAGTGAAGAAATTGTTGCAAATATTGGTTTGAGAAATGAAACTTCTATCCAGAATGCTGGTTCTGTTTCTTATACTGGAATAGTTTAAAAGATAGTCACAAATATCTTGTAAGTGATGGATACAAGCAAAGGTACAGGTAGTTAAACCCTTGGTCTATCAAACATAATGACACCTTCTTTCCTGGTTTAGTGAATTCCTCAGAGGGAGATCTTAATGGGTTTGTGGGGAACAAATTCTGGAACTTAACTCTCAATGACCGAACATTATTGATGAAAATAAATCCACATCTACCAAGAAATAATCACAGATCTTCAACTTCCACAACTAATCATGAATTTGCTGAAATGATAACTCTGTTATTTCTTTTGAAAAGTGTGAAGATAAACATTGTGTAAAATAGTTCTGCGGCTTTATCAACATCCAAATCCTTACACGCCTGTCTCCCTTATTTCTGTGAAGACTCCCAAATGTTTGAAGACTTTCTGAAACTTAATTGTCAATGATTGAACATATTAACCAGCCCAATTTTAAGCTGATCCATCACTGGAGAATACTATAGATGGGTCTTCATTACCATAGTCTTGTTTATTAATGCTATTTACATTTTTCAGACTGTTGTCTTCGTCTCTGTTGCCATATTCATGATATTTTGGACACTGTATGTTCCAGCCTTCTTCAAGTGATTAGAATTTTGAACTGAACCCTTGTATAGTGTAAATAATTACAATACCTCATTTCAGAAATATAGACAAATAGTTTTGTATATGTACAATAGAAACAGAATTTCTTTAATTCAAAACACCTAAGCATCAGGCATTATGTTAAGAAATATGATTTATCCTTAATAAAATGATCAACTTTAGTTGATATATTCATATTTCATAAAATGATCAACTTCCTTTACCACTCTAGTATGTACCTGATTCTTCATGCTATCCTCTACCTTTATAAGAGACAGATTAGGCCAAAAATGGCATACCATTGCCATCATATCTAGGTGGGAGCTGCCCAGTCCTCAAGTTTTAATCTTGATACAGTTCAAAAGAATCTCTGAGGCCTTTTTGGAAAAGAATTATTTTTCAATCTTCAATCTCTCTTTTATAGGTGCATGTGGCGAGTCTTTCACTACTCTGTTGGTACTTTCATAGAAAGTATTTGGATGAACTACATTCCTTGGGTCTGCCAGATCTAACCTTCACAGCTAGGATCCATCATAGCAAATCACACACATTCCTCCATATTCTATTGGCAAAAAGTTCCACTCAAACAGCTTCTTCCTGCTAACTGCTGCTTTGTGGGACAGATGTCCAAGAGGATATTTCCCTGATCACTACAGTCTTTATCATTATCCTCCCCCTCCTGTCTGTATAAAATTGCCTCAATGTAATTCTCTTCCTCTTGTCCTCTCTTGACCTTTGACAGGGTGAAACTTACTGTAAAAAAAAAAAAAAACACTATTAAGTTTAATTTGGTATTTAAAAATAGTTAAACCTTGATTTTTTTTTTTTTTTTTTTTTTTTAGACATGCCAGTTTGGGAACTGGCTCTCTTAATTTTTCAAATTAAGCCATGAATATGGATTTTTCTTTTAAGATCACTTGCTCACCTTTAGAAAGTGTCCCAAGAAGATGAACCAATATTTTTTTAAATTTCTATATGCTCCTACCTCGGAGCATTGGTATGGAACATAAACAAGCTATAGTTTAAAATCCTGCAGCTCTCCATACACTCTCAGCCTCGTATCTAACTAAACTTGTGGTACTCACATACACATCTGTACATTCACACCCACATGCACATTCATGGATATTACATATTTTGTGTTTTACACCTACGCATAACTACTGTCTGGCGTGTTTTAATTCTTGAAACATGCAGTAATCATTTATCACGTGTATTTTTCCCCCGCACAGTTCAGTTTGGTATTTAAGCAGCATACACACGTGATTCTGACAGTTGGGCGTCCACTTTCAACCGGCAAAGTGGAAGTAATGTGCAGCAGTTTCCCAGCTCGAGAGGAGACCCACTGCTATCCAATATGGCAGAGGGACCTTGGTTTGATTCTCGTCTCGCATGCACCTGCACTCATTGCAGGTCACAATTAAGCAGCAATTTATTTCTTTAACATGCATGTGCACAATCACACAAACTCCAATTGAAACGTTCTTCAACTCAACAACAGTTTGTACATTACATTCTTTCTTTCAGGAACTTTATTCATTTATTGACTTTCCTTCATGTTTCTTAATGTTCCTTCACTATTTGCATGCTTAATCAACTCTATGTAACCTATTGTTAATAATACATGTTTTAATTGTTATTAACTCAGGTCTTATTTCCTCTGCCATCATACGCTGATCGAATCATAATTATATCGTTTGTGGATACCCCGGTATCCACTACAAAGTAAATAGCTATTGCAATATTAGTAATTTGATGCAGAAAGGTTCATATTATGATTTTAGATTTTATTTACATTGGTGTGTATTACTGCCTCGATTATCTGTATCTTGATTTTCCAAACTTTGAGTATCTGGATGTAAAATGAGGAAAATAATTTTATTTGAACATTTTTTTAAGTATCTAAACTCACCCTGTTCTAATATTTTCTTTCTGACACTTTGAAGGAAACCATATTTAATGTTTGATAAAATCAGTTCAATTTTGTTAATTCCTTCATTGTTTGCAGTGCTGACAGCTATGGGTATGAACACCAAAGTTACTCTGCCAGGAAATGTTGAAGAGGAGCAGGATAATGATGTTGCCTATGTTAAAGTTCAACAGCCCCCATGCCCAATTTCAGACACCAAAGCCATGATTATATTTTTACTTTTCAAGTCCTTTCCACATCTGAGTTTTGATATCAGTTGAAATATAACTTATATATAAATTCTTCCAAACATTTGTTAGAAATTCTAAAAAGGAACCAAAACACGAGGTAAATGTTGAAAAATATTTCCTAAATTGCGATAGGCATAAGGTTGTTTATATGTAATATAGGGGGAGCTTTGAGGCCAACGCAGACCAACAACGGTCTGAATCCTGTTTAAATGCAATTTTCATGTCCACTTATATGTTCTAGTCTTGAAATTGAGCACTTTAACCTATAAATATAGCATAGCTTAAAACTGTATTTTTACTATAGTTTTATATATATATATATATATACACACACACATACACACACTTTTTTTGTTTTTTCACTAATGCATTTTGTCCTCTGATGGACTTTATAAAGGATTTTCTTTTGTGACATATATTTATAAATATAAGTAAAAATATTAGATTCTTGAAAACCTCATATTTTTACTTTTTATAAAGACTGGTTGCAAAATAAAATCCTTACATTTGCTTTGATAAAATTCCTTGTCAATATGTTTAATTCAGTATTAAACTCAGTCAAAATTTGGTTTATAACTACATATCATTCTAAAGACTTAGTAATACACCTATAAGTGCATATGAACTGTATACATATATTTTCTAATTTTTTAATTGATTTTTTTTTTTGTATAGGACCCCGACAAAAATCAATTCACAACAAATGGTCAAGAATTCACCATGTGTCATCTTCATTCGAACAAAAAAATAAAAATAAATTGTTAAAAACTGTCAAAATATCAAAATTTTCAAGAGTCAAATCACCTTTTTCACTTAAGAGGGATGCTCGTGCAAAAATAATAAATTTAGGCTATCTAATTTGCAAGTGTTTCTTCAATTCATTTCTCTGGCAAAAACTCATCAAGCTGGTCACCCACAAACAGGTGCTTTCCATCATTCCACATCTTATAGCCAAGGATATAGAACATCTTCAGCAATTGAGAAATGCTGGTCTCACTGATTGTAACTTCAAAGAACAACTCCCAGAAGTTAATCAGTTCACATGCTGTTATTGCAGTACTACTGTATTGGCATCCGAGTTAGACCAACATGAGAATAAATGTTGCAAACCAGTGAACTGTGAGACTTGTGGCATGTTAATTCCTAGGTGAGTATGATTTTGTCAATCTTTTTCAGTAATTATTACTTTTAATAAAACTTTTTATTTAATTTTCTTTAATCTTTCTCTTTTATTGACAAATTAAATTAATTGATTCAGTATGGAGTGACTCTGCAAATTCTGGTGTAGGTGATGAAAGTGATGATTATATAATAATTTGTGCTTCTTTCTTCCTTTGTTCACATGATTGTTATGCCCTGCCAATACCTCATTAATAATGGACTATTCTTTTTGACTGCATAGATAGACAAAAGATATCAGAGATACTACTTGGTTTTAGTGAAAGAAAGAAAGATAGAAATGTTTAACATCACCTGCTAATACCACCTAAATAATGGACTATTGCATTTTGATCACATGAGAAAACAAGACATCAGAGATGTAACTTGGTTTCAGTGAGACAGTGAAAGAAAAACAAAAAGATAGAAGTGTTTACCAGCTATTTCAGTGAAATGGAAAAAGTTTTCACTTTTTATATACATATATTTTTTTTTATTTGTACCTCCTATCTACTTAAAATAATAACCATCGTTCATATTTATGATTCTTATTGCAATATTTTAATATTAAGCTAAAATATTTAATGATGCAGTTTCTAAGGATATTTATTGCCGTAGAACATGCCACGAACTTGGTCAATCATTAACTGAAGAAATGAGATTCATCAGAAATTTCAAATAGGAAAACTATGAAATGTTCACAGGTTAAAACTAGTAATAATAATATAATATATATATATATATATATATATATATATATATATATATATATATATATATAAGGCTAGATGTTTGTGTGTGTCTCTCTGTATATCCTTTATACAAATCCATAATTTTTATCCGATTCTCACCAAACTTCACACAAATATTCTTTAGGCTTCCAGTCAGGTCATGGGCTACTTATTTTTTCTGATTTCCCTCTGATATCAAAAATTGATACCCAGATATCCAATCAGGTCTGATCAAGATCAGGATTTCAGCCTTTTTATCGTGGTTCTTGCTGCAGAATTTGCTCTAACTTGCTAAAATTATAGTTTTTAGTCTCAAACACTGGTAGATCTTCTCAGACAACTCATTTTCCCTGATATCAGAAATCAATATCCTGATATTCTATCGAATCTGATCAAAAACCAATATTCAGCCATCAGTATGGCTCATTTTCTCCAATTTTACTCCTGATGGGCATGATAAGTTTTCATGGACGTACTTAGGTTAGTTTATCTTTGGATGATTTATTTGACTCCGATATTGGAAATCGATAGCCCGATACCCTATCGAGTCTGATCAAAATCAGGTTTTCAACCTTTTTATATTGGTTTTTGCTTCGGGTTTTGCTCTAATTAGCTATAATTGTAGTTCTTAGTCTCAGTCATAATACCATTTGCCCAGAGGACTTATTTAGCCTTCAAAATTCAGTTTTCGATGGAAAACTTATTTGACATCGATACTGGAAATCAAAATTTGACTTACATCCATTCATTTTAGTAAGTTCTATGGCTTCAAGATCAACCTTTTCCAACAACCTACGTTTTTTGTGCTGACGTCCAAAGACTCTGAGCTCCAGGACCATGGATTAGTTTTAAAGCTTTCATTACACCCAAGCAACACCGGTCTATACTAGTTATTATTCTATAAGGTGACATTATAAGTTTAGGAAACTTGAGTTGCCCTAACCTGATCTCACAAAACGGCAGCAAAACTCCATGCTGCATTCAGTTCATACATGCTTAGAGATACTAATTTTTCCATTTCAGGTTTTAGGGAATTATGTCTCTTTTTTTTTCCTCCTCCCTCTCGCCCCCATATAGGATTCCATTCTCCTCCCACCGCCATTTTCAGTATAAAATTCCACCATGTAAAGCAAAAGAGATGTAGAATATGAGTTGTTGATGGATAAAGGAAAGATCTGGTCCATTTATTTGTTGTGAGAGGAGACAGAAGTTGCAAAATTTCATTAAGCATCACCTGCCACCCTCTTTATCATATGCCAAATGAATCCATGAATAAATAACGAATGCAATGGAAACCAAATTCTTATTTTCATTTCTCACTTTGGCAATATTTTCACCTTCATTTTATTGTGCATGTGCACAGGGCCTTTCCCAGTTTTTCCTCACAAAAAAGTACCAAAACATAATGTGAAGTTACTTGTCCAGTCAGTGAAAAACAGAACCCAAGTGTATATTTATAGTAGCATGTTAGTAGAAACAATCCTAAACAGAAAACAAAGGATAAATCACTACTCCTATTTAAATTTAATTTTACCAGTTTCAGCATTCAACTTATGTATATAATGCAATGAAAATCTCATGAGGAGAAAATGGATTGTCAGTGGTCAGAAATTTAACAAATTGCTACTTCTTTAATTAGGTTACTATAATTATTCATTGTATTCCATTGACTTTTTAACTAATGATTAATGATAATTCAAACAGTTGCAAAATGATAAGCTTCAAATATCCACCCACCAGCTTTCTGTCAAAGATGATAATAAATATATATCAACTGCTACAGATTAGGGAGGTAATGTAATGAGTGTGTTCTTTATGTACTGTCTCTATTTTTTTGATTTGTAATCATTTATGTATCAGTACCAACACCAACAGTAATATCAGCCGTCTCTTTTTAAAAAAAACATTTGGCATTTATTGACTAAATTACTTGTACTATCATCAGACAAAATTTATAAAATCTTTCTTTTAAAAATACTTTCTCAAGAAAATGAATTTCTCAAGTTTAGTAGCTGTTATCACTCCTTTTCATACTGATGAGTGTTTTCTTCCAAACCTTTTATTTGCTAGTCATGGGTATGATGATAAGTTACATTTAGCAGTAAGGTCTCTGGTTGGAAAATTGGTCATTTTCAGAAGTTTGGAACCACCTCTTAACTGCTGTTGTTCCCAGATTCTCCCTGAACTGGTGTGGTAGCACATATCTATGGCTAATAGTGAATCCCCCCATAAAAAACACTAGGAAAGTATAAAAATTTTTATAAAAAAATTTTTTATAGTAAAATTGCCAGTAATACTTTTTTATAGCAAAATAACCAACAATATTTTTAATTTAAGTAAAATTGAAAACTCTGCATACATTGTCAAAAAATTTTTTTTTTAAATCAATTTGCTATGGTTAAACACATTTCTTGTAAAGAAAAGCAAGTTTTACTCCTCATTTTGTAAAAATAAAATGCAGCTAAGTAATTAGAATTTAATCAAAATGTCTTTCTCTTGAATTAATTATAAGGTTTGAATTTTCATATTTAAATTTTTGCATTAAATAACCCATACAGGTGGATATGTCTCTGAACAAAAACAACCAACCAAAAACCATACATTTATCACGAACATATAAAATTATGTACAAAATTTTAGTAGTTAAAGGTATAAAATTGCATTCAAAATATATACAGCTGAAGCATACAAAAAAACTTAGATTTCGCATTAAATAACCCATAAGGGTTGATATGCCACTAAGCAATATCAATCAAATATTTTATTTGAAGTAGTGTGGAATGTCAACATCTTGATTATGCCATTACTTTCTCTTTGAGCTACATATATCCATTTTAGTTTTTGCCACTGTTGAAAGTCTTCAAGTGATGTGTTTTCAGTTTTTTGGTACAGTTCTCTGTGATTCTGTAGCACCAGTCAACAAGATCACTTTATTTGATCAAAGCCATTTTTAACCATTGTGCTTAGAAAGCTATTCTATCCGGCAGATAGTTTAGATATTTCTGAATGGGTGATGTATGACATCTATATGAAAGTCTTGATCTGATTAATTTGATTTTTAGGACCTATCAATCTTTTACAGGTTATTCACAGCCAGAAAATATTTTCAGATTGTTACATTTTTGGGAAGCTAATAGTAATTTAATGATACAAGTCTTATTAATTAATTCTTAGCTGGAGAAAGAAAGATTTCCCAAGGGTATTTGTACATAAGTTAATATAACAAAACCCAACGAATTGGAACTTGATTCTCTGATCTCTAATTTTGAGCTGTTATCCAAGACATAACTCACACATCCAAGCTTACAGCACCTAATATTCCCAAGCAGTCATCAATCTAGGGACTGACCAGCTGCTTTGTTGATCCTATAAGAACCAGAATTTCAATGTGATATAGCAGTAAGCTAAAAAATTTATCTGATAGGTTATTTAAGGATGTGACTCAAATTTTTGGTTAATGTTTTTGTTTTGTAGCAATTTGCAGCAATTTTATTAAGACCAAAGTCAAAATGGCTAGTTACAGAACAGAGCAAAGAAAGCTGGATTTGCGCTTTTCCTGAAATCTCGGTGTTAAAGTGATATAAGCAGTCTCAGTTAGATGTCCAACTTCATCAATTCCATTTTCCAAGCTAAGGCACTTTTCATGGATGGGTGAATATGTAAATGTGTCTGATTTAGATGCTGTTATGTCTCTTCCATTATATACGAGCTGATCCAGATCATAAATAGGCCTTTTTCCCCCTCTACCTGTCCTGACAAATATTCCTCTATTTAATCTCTTTTTGGTTCATCAGACCACTTATCAAAATCAATGCCAAATTAAACGAATCCTCTGATGTCCCCAATATTTAATGCTCCAAAGCTGATTAGGGTAGCTTTAGATTTGATCTGCCATTGCTGAAGCTTCTCTGTGAATTTTCTTCACACATAGAGCATTCCAGAATAGCCTTACTCATTTCTTTCTATTATTGAGACTTTCATCTCTCTCAAGAAGTATCAGTAAAATACAAGCTTATGGCCATATCACATTGAAACACTGGTTCACTGAAGTTCACTGGATCACTGAAGTTAAGCAACATCTTACCTGGTCAGTACCTATATGTTTGACTACTTGCGAATATCAGATACTGTAAGCTTGAATGCATAGGTAGTGTAATGGATAATGACTCAGAATTGCTAATTGGAGAGCGGAGTTTCAATTCCAGTTGGGTTCATTATATTCACTTATGAGTAGCAAGATTCATGCAACATTCAGGGAGTACCATTTGTATCCTAGGCAGAGTGCACAGATCCTACACTGATATGAAGCAGGGAGCTAAGAGATACATTTTAATCCTAGACAAAATGGACATACTACACTGTTGTACGTGTATTTAATTCTTTCCCTCACTAGAAAGTGGATGTGACACAAGGTCATGGTTTAATGTGGGGAGCCCAAATGCGTACAAGCAGGCAAGGTACAAAAATTGCCCAGTCCCCGCAACTGTTAGTTGTGCTGGCCCTGGTCACGCACACTGGTCCACCCCTCTGGTGCAATAGGGTGGTACGGCCTCGGGACACTGTTCCCTGGGACCGGGTATCTCTCAGTATAATTTTCCTCAGTTGCATGTCTGTCCTCGGACAGATATACAACCAAGCTGCACTCTGTCTTTGAGGACAGAGACACAACTGAGAGATGATTTGGATCCCCACCCACCATAGAAAGGGGAAAGTAAGTAGTTGTAAGGCAGGAAACGAAGTAGTAATATTGTTGTCCTAAGCTGAGTCCTCAGATACTACACTGGTATAAGGCAGGGGGCTAAGAATGACATTTTTATCCTAAGCACTACATACAGGTGTTTAATTTGTAGATATGTTGATTTTCTTATAAATAATATTTTATTTTGAACGATGCTAATAGTGATTAATCTGATAATAATTGATGTCTGGGTCTTAAGTCATTTCAAGTTTCTATTCTCCTATACCCTTACAATCAAATTTCTCCTATTCATCATGACCTGACTTTCTATTGGTTCACTGAGACAAACCTTCCAAAAGTCTCCCCACCTTAATTGTTTAGATTTGGTAAAAATGGTGTTGTTTTTAAGCTTCTATATATAATGATTCCTAGCAGAAAAAATAGTTCACTGCCTGGCAAGGTGCTAAGATAATACCAAAACACAACGGAAGGGAGATTGATATAGTGACGCAAAAGATGATTATCAGAGATTGCCTACTGCAGAAATTTCTACTGATCTATTTGTTTCAATCCTCTATATACCTGCACTGACTAATTAAACACACACTCCACAAAAATGTTTAATCGCTGCCAGTCATATAGAGGAGGTTCTGCAGAATAAACACATTGATCTAACGCAAAAGTACTCAGTGGAATCTACGTACTGGAATTTGGGTAGCCAAGAAGTTATCTTAATGTTTCTAAAACCATTCTTGTACTATTTTTTGCAGTGTGCCAGGGTGATTTTTATGGGGGAAAAAAATAGATATAAAATTTAAATAAATTAAGTTAATCTAATTAAAGATAAATCTAGGTATAAACTAAAATATAAAATATAAAAAAATTAAATTAAATTAAAATTAAATAAAAAAAATAATTAAAATATTTTTTTTTAATTAATTTTAAAAAATTTTTATAAAAATTTATAAAAATCAAGTTGTGAAAAAGATATATATCCGTGGAAATCTCTTTTGAAGGTTTAAATAGTTTAACTGGGTACTCTGATTGATCTACTGTTATATACAACACAATCAATATATTGTGTGTTGTGACACACTTTCCTTCACCTTGAAAGCTATCTGCAATTTGTGTCATTATAACTTATCTTGGTCGGAAAGTCTCTATTCACTTTTTACACTAATAAATTTTGATCACTCAGTTCTTTGATTTTTTTTTCCCCTTCTCAAACCATTATACATTAAACAGTTGAATGTAAGCACTCTAAAGGCCATGGCATTTCATCAATGATGACTTACCCTAACACACATTTGTTATGACATAGTAACTGGCATACCTGTTACATTTTGGTCATATGAGCTCAAAAATGGTATTAGACTGTAGAATATGTACAGTGTGTAGTGAAGTTGATGACCTTACATTACTCAAAATTTTCCTGCAAATAAAAATACATTGCTTGAAAATGCACCTTGTAAAAGACTGCATTATTGATGACAAACTGGGGACTTGCATAAAATCTAATCCACTTCACTTCATTAGATGCATGATGTGTGTTGTGGTGCAGTGGATATCAACTCGGAACGAGAGATTGGGGTGCTAAGTTCAAATTCCAGTTAAATTCCTTGCATTTACTTACATACAAATACTCTTGGGAAAGGTATTAATCCGTCTCATCCCTCCAGTTATAGGCTAAATAATAGAACAGATTGGGTTCTACAGCCTTGGCTGGCAACCAAGTCTACTGCAGAAAGCAATGGCAACCTACTGTGGGATAATCTTCTGCCCTGTCAGTCATGTCTCTTTCAAGACATGATTGCCCAAAGCTTGTATTACGTATGGCACTTAACTGACTGCTTATGTTCAAAATAATGAAGTTAGTTGCCATCATTGGAAAAAGGTACCCGTAGAGAATATGTCCATTGTAAAATCTGGTATCAATTATAAAAACTAAAATGTCCTCTTTCCTTTATAGTACCGACATTTAAGAAATATAAGCATAGATTGGTGACAAGGTCTCATCATTTTACAGTTGAAATGGCTAGATGTGACCATAAATTCTATGCTATTTCTTTTCTCATGCTTCTTGCTTGTGGAACTCTCTTCAAGCTTCTTGCTTTCTGGTCAACTTTGTATTTAAATTTTTGACAAAATCAGTGTCAATTATTACACTATATTTAGAATATTGTGTTTATCACAAATTGAACCATCTATTTAATCTACAAAGGTAGATTTCTCATTCTACTGCTCTTGTCTATGGATATCCTCTTGTTTTTATTTACTACTACTCAGATATTGCTCACCCATTTCCCATCAAGTGCCAGTACACACTGACTGATCCAGGGGCTGAACTCACAATCATTGTTCGCCAATTTCACAAACCAACACTTTAATTCATTAGGCTGTAGAATAGTTTGCTGTAGTAAACTTTGAACTTTAACCTAATCTAGCTACTGATTAGAGTTGTTACTGCCCATGTTTTGATTGCAGTTAAAGAGGGCACAATGTTATGATAAAAATGACAGTTAAGTGCCATACATGATACATGCTTGGGTGATCATGTCTCTTTCGAGACATGACTGACTGGGCTGCAGATTTTCCTGCAGTAGGTTGCCATTACTTTCTGCAGTAGACTGGTTGTCAGCCAAGGATACAGAACCCAGACTTTGATATTTAACCCATAACTGGAGGGAAGAGACAGATTAAAACCTTCCTCAAAGGTATTTGCGCATAAGTGAATGCAAGGAATTCAACTGGAATTCAAACACGGCTTCCCAATTTCTCATTCTGAGTCGATATCCACTGCACCACAATACTTAAAATATAAATAGTGTAAATAATAATGATTGACATTGCATTTAAAGCTGGAGGGTGCAACAGCTGAAACTTTGTGATAGAGATGAGGACAATACTCCAAATATATAGTGTAAATAACTTCCCTTCCAAAAATTCTAATAGAAAGTCAATCATTATTTTTTATTTTTCTCTCTCCTTAACAATGTTTTTTTTTTTCTTTTTTCTTTTCCTCATTCTATCACATGTCTTAGTGGCTTTATTGCTTTGTTTTGGGTGAAATGAAGAAAAACACAATAATTCCACATTAATTATAGATTTCTACCTATTAATATGTATTGTTCTATTTCTATGATTTGATAATTTGCTTACATTGTTTAGAACAGTTAATTCATAGTTGTGCATTGGGTGTTATGGATATCAGCTTGGAATGAGAAATCAGAGCCAAGTTTGAATTCCAGTTGAATTTGTTTTCTTCACTCATGCGCAAATACCCTTGGGAAAGGTATTAATCCATCTCTTCTCCCTCCAACTACGAAATTGAATAGTAGGATAGATTGGGTTCTATAACCTTGCTTGGCAACCAGTCTACTGCAGAAAGTAATAGCAATTAACTGCAGGAAAATTTTCTGCCCAGTCAGTCATGTCTTTTTTGAGACATGATCACTCAAGTGTGGCACTGAACTGACTGAATGATCAAATTTCAAATCTAAACTGTTAGGAGTCATGAAGATGACTTGAAAGGGCTGGCTTTTACTTTCTTTTACACAAGTGTTGTTGCTAGGCAGGAAAATTAGACCTCGCAACACAGGTGTCCATTTCAGTCTCATTCGAATTGTTTGTTTGTGTGTGTGTGTGTGTGTGTGTGTATATATATATATATATATATATATATATATATATATATATATAATGTGTAGGTTTGCAGTGCACATCAAATAATAAAACTGAAAATATTTTTACAAAATTTTAAAAAATAATTTGATTTGTTACTGAATAATTCCCCCAAATTTTATAAATATCTGATGTTTTCCCCATCCCCTCTAGCGCAATGCTTTTGCTGTCCTGTGTGGGAGAGGAATATATGATTCCAATGTCTTATTTCAAATTCATTCCAGTTATATGTGCATGTACTCATATACACATTAAATGACACATGTTGGTCACACCTGCACAACACAGACCTGCATATATGTTGCATACACACAACAGGAATAGAGGTTTATCTCTTGTTTTCTGTTTAGGATTGGGTTTCTCGTCTCCCTAAAAGTTTACTTCACCTCTACACATCCAGTGTCTCTGCCTGAACTCTGAGATTTTATTCGTTAATTAAATCTTAACCTTTTCAAGTCTAGAATTAGCTGTCTATATCTCCTGTTATCTTTCACTTTCTTATGCAGATACAACTCCACATAATAACTCTTCTGCCTTGAGTGGCATTTGGGCTTTGTCTTGGGTAAATATTAGAAGAAAAAAAAAAATGAACAAGTTCATTTATAATGAAGAATGGAAGGTTATAAAAATGTATTTTTATCTTTCTCACCTTCTCTCTTAGCAAAGACAGTTTTCAACTTGATATTTGAAAATCTATATAAATTTACCGAATCTTTTTATTTTTTTTTATTTTACCAGTGCCAACAAGCAGAAACATGAAAGTGTGTGCATCTTTGAGGAGTGTTCTTATTGTTCTGATTTCCATCCATTATCTCATCAGTGTTCTAAATCAGATTCTCAAGCCTGTTGGAATATGTGAAGAACAGGTAGGAATTCTTTCTGTAAAAAAAAAAATTTAAAAAAAAACCTTTTCTCTTATTTGTATAACAGTAGAAAAAATGGCAAATAAAATTGCTTTGTGCCCCAGTTATAGAACCTTTTTACCAAAAAATCCTATGAAAAAAAAAAAAAAGTAGCCCAAACAAATATTTAAAGTAACAACAATTTATTGGCAAATGACAGATGACGCAGACAAAACATAAAATTTTATTCTTAACAATACACAAGGCTTACACAAATTTAATGTTTTGTGTGTCTAATGATGGTCAATAACATGCAAATTAACAATGAAAACATTTCTTTTTACAATTAAATTATACTAGCAGTATAGCCCGGCGTTGCTCGGGTGTAATGAAAGCTTTAAAATTAATCCATGGTCCTGGCGCTCAGACTCTTTGGACGTTGGCACGAAAGACTAAAAAGCAATAGTTGTTTCCAGTTAAAACGAAACCGTAGACTGAAAGAAAAATGAATGGATGTAAGTCAAATTTTGATTTCCTGGTATTGATATCAAATAAGTTTTTTCGTCGTAAACTGAATTTTGAAGGTTAAATGAGTCCTCTGAATAAATGGTATCATGGCTGAGACTAAGAACTACAATTATACATACTTTGAGCCAAACCCGAAGCAAAAACTAAAATAAAAGGGCTGAAAAAAAATACAGACATACAGGCAAATAAACACACACACACACACACACATACACACAAACATCTTGCCTTTGTTTTTTATATATATATATATATATATATATAATCGATTTTCTGCACTATTGTAAGAACTGCAACCTTGAAACTTCTGAATATTGTTTTTTATGTCTTTATCTATGAGTGTATCAAATTTGATTAAAATCAGACCACTCCTTCTATAACCCGATTTTTTTCGATTATCGATTTTCAATATTTATTGGGGGTACCTCGACACAAAACCTAGCTAAGAACACTCGCAGACACTTATAGTACAACTGTGTAAATTTTTCAAGAAAATCGGTTCAGCTGTTTCGGAGTCTATAGGTTAATGGACACACACACACACACACACACACACACACACACAGACAAGGTTCCATTTATTAGATTATTAGTTTAGATTACAGCAGAAAACAGTCCTCTCCCAAGAGTAGTCCTGTGTATGAGGATAAACTATATCTGGCAATCTGTTTGATTAGGAGATTGGTGATTTTGAGAAGTGTGGAACCACCTCTTAATTTGCTGTTGTTCCCAGGTCCACCTTGGCCTGGAGTGATGACACCTGTTAGGGTTCCAGCTATAGGCAAATATCCCCAAGAAAAACAAAACACTATGAAAGTATGAAAATACATTTTTGTAGCGAAAATACCAGCAATATATATATATAAAAATGACCATCAACACATTTTATCTGTAGTTAAAAGCATACAATTGCACTCAAAATATTTAGATTTCGACATTAAATAACCTATAGAGGTAAATATATTGCTAAACAAAGTCAACCAACCAAATTCCCCAAAGAGAAAACTACATTAAGGAAAAAAAAAAGTGATATGTTTCTGAATATTTTTCAAAGAGAAATTTGACACACTTTTTGTATGAAAAAAGTTTATGGATTCTTTTTCTTGTGGTAACAGCAAAGATTTAATTAAATTAATAACACAAGCCAAAGACATTTCTTTGCAGTGGGAGCGACAGGGTTGTTTCAATTATCGTCAGCACCAATGTGTAGTGTAAATACATCTATGTTGTTTTTCTTCTGGACTGGGGTTAACCTGAATTCCTGTAGCAGTTTGATGTCAACTCCAAAAATTATCCAATGTCCCCTCTTATAAAGGTAGGCTCAAAATATGCTGGCTTGCTGAGCCTCATATTTGGAGAGACATCTTTTTATTGGTCATTGGGTCAGATGTTTTTTAATCATTTCACCCCGAGCAAGGCGGAAATGCCACTGATGTGCAGTGGGCTACATAACTAAAAAGATTAATTAGAAAAGAGTGAGGAGTACAAACTGGTTAGAAAGGAGCAATAGAAAGCTGAGGAAGCAGGTGAAATGACAGATGCATAGGTGGAGAGAAAGGGAAGGTTATACGGGGGTGGGGAGAAAGCTAGAGTCCAATGGTTAGTAGATGACTATTGACTTTGCATTTAAATTTCTGGAGGTTGTAGCCGTCAGAAAAGCAAGAATACAGGAGTGAGTTCCACAGGCGAGAAGTGCGAGAGAAGAAGCTGCAGGAGTAGAATTGTCGTCTGCATTTGGCTAACCTGACTGTGAATGGGTGGGACCTAGTTACCAGTCTGGTTGCACAAGTAAACACCTGTTGAGGAGGCACCAGTGACTTAAGTTTGTCCGAGCAGAAGCCATGAAAGTATTTATAGAACGGACAAAGGGAGGCCACATTTCAACAATGGGGAAGTGGCTACAGTCGAGCCGCCAGATCAGTACCTATCACGTTACAGACTCTCCTTTGGAGCTTGTCAAGAACACTGAGGAGAATGGCAGGGGCGCCTGACCATAAATGGCAGCAGTATTCCGTGCACTGATGGATGGTTGACTTGTATATATGCAGGATGGATTCAGGCGGAAAAAACATCCTGGATCGACATAGTGACCCAACCTTCTTAGCAGTAGATTTTGCTATGGATTCAATATAGTGGTTCCATTTGAGGTCTGAGGCACATGGTAAGTCCGAGGTGGCGTAGTGTATTGCTCTCCGGGAGAATCACTTGATCCATGCTTATGGGAGGCAGGAGAGGTTGCCTGTAATGGTTGACAGACAACAGCTTGGTCTTGGGATGAGTTGAAGTTGACAAGCCACTTCTTACCCCAGTTCACCACAGTGTAGATCCCATTTAAGGTCAGCAGTGAGATTATGTCTGTCCGCCACGACAGGTTTCTTACTGGTGCGGGAAGTATATTGTAGTGTCATCTGCGTAGATGCCTACTTTGGGACTTGATCTCATCTGGGAGGTCGTTGATGAAAATAAGGAAGAGCGTCGGGCCCAGGAAGAGCTCTGTGGGACACCAGCATTCGTGCTGTAGGACGAAGAGGCATGCCCATTCAAAACGACCTTCATTTTGCGGTTATTTAAGAAAGACTGGATTAGGTCAAGCAGGCGACCAGTAATACCGTAACCCCGTAATTTGCATAGGAGGCCAGAGTGCCAAACCCTGTCAAAAGCCTTGGAGATGTCCAGAGCAACCGCGCGAGCCTCATCAGACTCATCAAGGGCCTGTAGCATGTACTCCGTTACGGTTGTTAGCAGGTCGGCCGTGGACCTGGCAAAGCGGAATCCATATTACCTATCAGAGAAGAGTTTGTGGGCAGTGAGATGATGAACTATTTCAGCATTGATTATGGCCTCAAATACTTTCCCGAATATCGGTAGAAGACTGATAAGGCGATAGTTGGATGGGTCCGAGGGTTCACCACAAATCTTAAATACAGGAACGACTGAAGAGAACTTCCAGCATGCGGGAAAGCAGGAAGCAGAAAGGCAGTATTTAAATAGTTTAGAGAGGACAGGAGAAAGTTCAGGAGCACACTTCTTAAGGACTATCACCGGGATTCCATCGTCTCCACACGCCTTATGGGGGTCAAGTTTTGAAATTACTCTGGATACTACTGTCGGGGTAATACATACGTCGTGCAGTTTGGCCTCAGTTCTAATAGGGAAGTCGGGTGGGTGTACTCCGGACGAGTCAAATGTGGAGTTGGATGAGAATCTGCGGGCAAAGCACTCAGCTTTGTCCGCAGATGACGTGAGAACCTCAAACTCATGGATTAAAGGAGTTATTAAGGATTTCCTATTGTTCAGCACTAGTTTGCAAATCCTCCAATAGTCCTTGGAGCCAAACTTGCGGTCAGCTATGTGCTGTTGCATTCTCTCAGCAAACAACCATTTGGCGTCATTTAGGGTTCTCTTGCACTCATTGTGAGCAGATATGAACAGGTGCCTATTGTGATCAGATGACTGTCTCCGGAATAGACAGAAGTAATGGTTCCTGTGGGCAATGGCGGCTGAGCAGGCCGGAGAGAACCACAGAGAGGAATGAGGTTTTAAGCAATACTTCCTGGTGGGTATGAAGGCATCAATGCCAGCTTTCACCCATGACGAGACCTCAGAGGCACAGTCATCAACTGATAGGTCGAACACTTTTTCCCAAGGGACGTCGCAGAGGAAATCACGAAAGGCATGCCAGTCAGCTTTTTGGTAGAGGTAGGAGGTCCTATAGGTAGGGGGCTCCTGGGGGGAGTGAGATTGGAAAGAAATACTGAGAGAGACTACAGCGTGGTCAGAGTTGCCGAGAGTGCAAAGCTGCGAGACTTGAATGCTGCTGTTTTATCACTAATCAGAATGTACCATATTAATTTTTTAAATTTAAATATTCATAAGCAGTCGTTTATCACAGCATCTGCTTTTTCTCTGAAAGCTTGATGTATGATCATGTAACTTACATTTCTCATACACTTGGCCAAATACAAACATTAAAAAGAATATAACACAAAGAAATGGTAGTGGAGAGGGGAAGAACTAAATTGGTTAAGTTTCATTTTCTACTAAAATTATTACAAAGTAACAGTAATGATTGATTTTTAGTAGGGAGAATAAGTTACAATTATAGAATACTTCAGGTCTGTGAAGATTTTCTTCTTTCTAACCAAATTTAAATCTCTGTCTTGTCTTTACATGTATATGCAAAATGGCTTCCATTTGAATTCTATTGAAAAACTCAAATATATTAAATGCATAACTTTCCACAAATCACTAATTTGTGAAGCAACCTCTTAGAAGTTGATTAAATTCTAAGAGGTTGCTTCATCAATCACTACAATCTTAACTTATTCAAGGCTAGAGTTAACCATCTTTCGTATATATCTGCATAAGCTGTGCCTCTAACAATGTAACCCTATACCTCAAGTAGGCCTTGTACAGGGTGAAAAAATACTCTGGGATTCAGATTCCCCCCCCCCCCCCATCATTTCAAGACCATCCTTAAATCAAAATGTTGTTTTTGAACTATTTTTTGTAGTTTTAATAGGATAATAAAAACACCGTTAAAACATCTAGGAAATAAATAAATTTTGTTGAATTTGTTCTTTAAATTGTGGTTTCCAAATCAATTTTTTTACTCAATCAAAAAAGTGATGAGTAACTTTTTTTTTTTTTTTTGTCAGGATTCATCTTCACAAGATGACATTTCAAGTCTTTCATTTCAAAGTAAGTTAGCTTTTTTGTAAATATTGTTTTCTGTACAGACTTTTCTAAATTTTCTCGGTTTATTAGAAAAAAAATTTCAATATTACTAACAAGTACAAATAGTAAGTACATTATCAATCACTGGTCAACAAATAAAAATAAACATCTCAAAAAAGGAAGTGCTGTAATAATCCGAATATCTTTTACTATATCTGTGGAAACTTCATTTGCAGGCTCAAAGATATAACCTTAATGACTTTGTCAAGAATGTGTATCTTGCCTACTTTAAAGTACCACTTAAAGATCAGGACAAAAGCTAAACCCCTCACAAAGTGTGCAAAACCTGTGCAGAAACTTTGTAATCATGGTCTCAAGGGAAGAATGCTAAGCTTAAGTTTTTAGTGTCAATGGTTTGCAGAGAACCAACAAGCCATTTAAATGATAACTGTTACTTATACATTGTCAATGTAAAAAGTTTCAATAAGAAAACTAAACAACATTTAAGATAACTAAATATTCCCTCTGCTATTCGACCAGTTGAACACTGAGAAAATACCTGTGCCTGTATTTACTGAGCTGCCAGAGATTGATGTTGAATCCTTCAATTCACCCACTTCTACAGACGAAGATGATCAGACTGAAATTTTTCTGCCATCTGATGCAGATTGTGATAAACCTTTGTTTAATCAAATGGCATTTAATAAACTGGTCAGAGATTTGTATTTGCCAAAGGAGTCTACTGAATTGTTGGCTTCTAGTTTACAAGAGGAAAGACTGCTAAAACCTGGTACAGTTGTCTCTCTTTATCATAACAGAGATTCAGAACTGTGGAAATACTTCCATTCAGATGGTCAACTCATTTATGGTAATGATGTTAAAAAAACTTCTCACTTTGGGACTGCTTGCATATGATTCTAGTGAGTGGAGACTTTTTATTGACAGTTCTAAAAGAAATTTGAAATGTGTTTTACATTATAATGGAAATAAGTATGGCTCAATCCCAAAAGGACTTTCTGTTAAAAAGGGAAGAAGAGTATGCTAACATTAAGATTTTTCTGGAGAGGTTGGAATAACATGTTCATGAGTGGGTGGTTTGTGTAGATTTGAAAATGGTGAATTATCTTCTTGGTCATCAGGGGGGGTTACACAAAGGTAGCCCCTGTTTCTTGTGCTACTGGGACAGTAGGGCTACAGTGGATCACTGGGTAAAGAAGGAATGGCCACCAAGAAACAGTTTCATTCCTGATGATAAAAACATCATTAATGAGCCTCTCTCTGGTTGATAGGAAAAATATTGTCTTTCCTCATTGCATATAAAACTTGGTGTAATGAAGCAATTTGTCATAACTCTTGATCACAGTGGAGATTGCTTCAGCTTTATACATTCAACTTTTCCATCTCTCAGTGATGAAAATAAAAATGCATGAATATTTGATGGGCCTCAAATAAGAACACTTTTCAGGGATCCTCACTTTGTTGCAACAATGAATGTAGAAGAAGCATTTGGAATGCATTTTCTGACATATGCAAAATTTTCTTAGGAACAGTAAAACTGACAACTACCAAGATGTTATAAAGGTGCTACTATTAAGTTTGCAAGCACTTGGATATAGAATGAGCATCAAGATACATTATTTACACAGTCACTTGGACAAGTTTTCAGTGAACCTGGAGGATGTAAGTGAAGAGCAAGGTGAACACTTTCATCAAGACATCAAAATTATAGAAGAACGTTACTAAAGAAGATGGGACTCAAGCATGATGGCAGATTATTGTTGGACCTTGATGAGAGATGTTCTCATAGCTGTACATCAAAGATCCTCAAAGAGAAAGAAATTTATGCCAGAGACTTTTTGTACATTTCTTTTTATCATGATACTTAATTCTTACATATTTATATGCATTACATTTACTCTTGTAACTTGCTGTTAACAACTTCAGAATTATATTTTGTTTTTTAATTATGAGTACAATCTTCATATCCTCCAAAAATGAAAGTTTTTTATATCTCAAAAACATGATGTGATGGACAAAAAATGATGACAGATTTGGATTCAGCGCCCCAAAATTAGGTAAAATGCATTGGAATGCCATATGCCAGAAAGATTTTGTTGACCAGTGTAATGATAATGGCTATGTACATCCAGAATAGGGCTATTATATTTATCATGTAAATGTATTGCTAATGGCTTTCTTATATGAATATATAAAAACAGATCAAGAATTATGACAAGTATTACTAACAGAACAGAGCATATATTTTTAATCATTTCATCTCAAGCAAAGCAATATAAGCCACTAACTTGAAAGTGCGTGAAAGCAACAAGACAATCAAAGGATAGGATTTAAGGGGACAGAAGATGACAATTGACATTGGATCTTAAGTTTTAAAGATCGCAGGAAGCTGGAAAATAATTCTACATGTGAGAAGTGAGAGAAGAAACTGTTAGCATAGAACTTATAGTTATTAGTAATTTTAACTGTGAAGTTATGAGTCTCATTACCAATCTAGTACTGCACTTAAATTTGTGAAGTGTAAATACCAAAGAGGAAAATGCATCAAAAGAATTACTGTAAAAATATTTATAGAAAAAGCACAGAGAAGCTATATTATGGTAGTGGGAAAATGACTGGAGCCAATATGCCAGGTCAGAACTGACAATGTTGAAGATTCTTCTTTGGAATCAAGAATCTCTAGATGTATAACAAGCACCAGACCACCTGTGATAGGAATGTTCAATGCTTGGTAATGGTAAATTTATAAAGTTTATGGTAAGGGCAAGAAAAATTGACTTCTGCTTCTCTTATTACCATGAATTACCAAATGTGAAGTGATAGTCTCTTTGCAAAGCTATCAAATTCAAAAACAGCTGGAAACAGAAGGAATGTGAGTTCAAATCTCACTAAGAGCTTCTCATACTTTCCAGATCTTGTGCCATAAGTTGACAGCTTTAGTAAGAGTTGTGATAGAAAGTAACTAAAAAAAAAAATTAAGATTACATAAACAAATTAGTAGATTAGAAAATGGTGAATTTTCTTCTTGGTCAGCAGGGTGGTTACACAAAACTACCCCTGTTTCTTGTACTACTTGGACAGTAGAACTACAGTGGATCACTGGGTAAACAAGGAATGGCCACCAAGGAACAGTTTGATGCCTGGTGATGTTCATGTTAGAATGCATTTTCTGATGCAGTGCATAATTTTCTTGGGAACAATAAAGTTGGTAAAGCCTGCCTTTGCTTAAATTGAATAGAAAAGGGAGTTTTCAGCAAGTGTCTCTACCATGTCCCCATGGATTTTCTTGGGTGTCATACCTTTCTTTTTCTGATACTTTATGACTGCTTGAGCTTCTGTTTTGTCCATTTTTAAATTTGTTGCACACCTCACACCTACACAGAAATTAAGACAGAAATCTGTATTTTTTCTAGTTTTATTAAAAGTATTAAAAGTATTAGTCTTTTGTCACAGCATTAATGCTGAGCTATAGCTCTTCCTTCTGAGTGAGTCTTAGGAATTTTCAATATGGCCCTCATAAGCTGCTTGCAAATTCTACTTCTCTAAAATATTTGTGAAAATTCTTCTGTTGCATGAAATATTGCAATAGTAATCATAATTTGAGATGATGTAGTATTTACATTATTTGGACTGTTGTTCTCATCTTTATTGCTATATTAATGTTTCAGCCATTGTACGCTCTACCCCTCTTCAGGTGATTGGAATTTCGAACTGTACCCCTTATTTCGATCACTAGGAGATATTGTTCTCGCTCCATGTGCCATACTACTTCTGGATGTCTGAGTTAACTGTTCACCACTGCTGTAGCCATGTATTGAACTCACAACTCTTTGGGTCATGTCACTGAATCTAACCAATGCCATATGAACTTTCGGTTCAAAATTCTAATTACCTGAAGAAGGCTGAAGTGTACAACAGTTCGAACAATATGAATGATGTAGTAATCATAAGTATGAATGCAGAGCATTATTTAAAAAAGATGAAAACATTTTAAATGGTCTGGTGTTTCCATTTTGCAGAAGCAGTTGTAACCACATGAGAGCATTCTCTTTCTTTCACTGAAACCAAGCAACATCTCTGATATGGCTTTTCCATCTTTTCTCTTGATAAAAATAGAACAGTCCCTTATTTGAGGTATTAGGCATGGTGCAATGTACAGATTAACTAAAGAACAAGCAAAATTAGAATAGAAAAAATAATAATGGTGAAAAAACCAAATAGGACAGCGGAAGAAGAATGAGTTGTGTGACTCCTTCATAGAAAGAAATTTGCTTATATTGTAAACTAGTGTGAAAACTCTTTGAAAAATTATAGAAAAATGCAATAGATTCACTGGAAATTCATTTGTGCAAAACTGCCTCACATAGAAGTCAACTCACTTTTATGCATTGTAGGCCCTAATTTGAATTTCTATATTCATATTTATTAATCAATCAGTGACATCATCACAAGCATGCTATAGGCTTTTAAATTTTTAGACAATATTTGTTACCTGATACAAAACTTTTGAAGGCTCACTCCAGAAAATGATCAACAATATTTTCCTTCCATAAAATATTTAAAAATTAGGAAAATATTTATTAACCAATAAACTTATGAGGTAGATTTTAACTTTTAGTATTTTCAAAGTTGATTTCTCACTTATAAAAGTGCTTATATTAGTTCACAAAATAATGAGTTCTTTCTGTGAACCTTTTACCAGGGTTGTTTGTTCATTGTTATACAAGCTGAAATTTTTAAACCTAAATTACTCATAGTTTTGCATATTTATTTGATAGTATATTACAAAAAAAGCTTAGCAATATTGAAGTAGGAAACAAAAAAACATATGAACTGAATTATTATCAACACAAATTTTAGCAGTAATGCAGTTTTCTTGCCTACCGGCATGCTACTGCTACTAGGAAATTACATGTCTACATAAAACAACGTAAATACATGGCACACACATTCTCCTTGGTAGACGCAGTCTGTTATCATAACGCAAGTAAGCTGTGGCATAAAGAAAGACAAACAAAAATATTTTTGTGTGAAATTGTTTTGCAAAGAATCTTTCAATTTGAAAGAAAACAAATACTCAATCATAAAAATTTATTTAAATTTGTTGAGCCATGTTTGGACATTGTTCCATCTTATCTTGTCTATTCCACTGCACTAGGGTTACAAATTCTGGCTTTTAACCATGGCTTGAACCCTGATGCATTTGTAACTATTTCAGTTATCAGACATATTCAGAATGAGACATATGCTTAAAAATAATTTTAATCACTATTTAGATTTATGCAAGGAAACAAAGCAGCTTTTTAACATGGTTTTTGCTTTTTGTTTCTATGCATTTTTTATATTTAGCACTTTAAGCATGTGCATCAGCTTGACTACTCATTTGACAAAAAATAACTTGAATTTACATTTGCAAATATTTTCAACCATGTTCACTTTTTGTTTGCTAATTTTTCAGTAACTTCAGAAAATTCAGCAGATGTGAAAAAAGCTGTTGATGAACTAATGGAAGTTGTTGCACAATCTTTTTCAACACAGAAGAAGAAGAAGAAAAAAAAGGAATTGGAAGATGAGGAATTTGTTAACCTTATCTACCAACTGCTGGAACAATTGAAAAACCATAAAATAATTGACCAATGCACAATTGACTCTATTTATAAAACCATGAACAGGAATCAGGTTCCTATTGTCTATTCTTCTAATGCTCTCACTTATTTTAGGAACTTTGTCTATGCAATAGAACTGCATTGTTCCAACATATGTTTGTTCAAAGAACAATCGTTAGTCAAGGAGGTAATGTGTGGCAATTCACCTCCACCAAAGAAAAGCAGATTTTTATGCACATTTTTTAAAAAAAAGCTTCCTGAAAATAAACCGGATCCAGAAGAACACTTTCAATCAATAACAAAAGATCTTTTTCGGATATGAAGAACTCCAACAAAATTAGGGAAAAGTTTTTCTTTACACTTCAATATTTCCCCTTTCTTTTTTTTCTTTTTTTTTTTAATTTCCTTAATCTGATAGCCAAAATTGAATCAAACTAGAGTGGTTATTTGGGGATATTTAATATTCCAGGTTTCTTCTAGAGTTGATATTCCCAAAGACTTCATTGAATACAAATGCAGAGAAAATGGAAGTTAATAAAACTATGTTGTGCCAATCTTCCAAGTAAAGATGATCTGCTCCAATGGGAAATGTAGTACTTGAACAAAAAGACTTGAGGCAAAATAATATAGTAGATCGTAATTTGTAATTTCATGACATCTCAGAAGGAAATGAAAACAAATTGGACTTTAAAAAAAAAACACACTAAAAGGACATTATTTCACTTCCTGCATTAGTTGCACCACATTAAATTCTTTTAAAAAATCATTGGGGACATCAGTCTTCAGCCCACATTCAAGGTATACTGATTGAAAGTTAACATTGATGCCCTTGAGAAAGTCATGGGTCCATCTTCTCTTTTAGCTATGTGTTAAATAGCAGAGTAGAATGGGTGTTCTAGCCTTGGATGGCAACCAGAGATGGAAACTATGAACTCAAAATAATGAAGAAAATATTGGGAAACCACTCTTATCTTTCCCAAAAATGCATGACAATTCACAGACATAAAGAAAAGGAATCTATGAAGAAGTGAGGATTGTCTACATTGTGAAAGACATGACATTAAAAAGGTACACCTTAATTGAAAATAATGTCTGCTTTGGATTATTGTCTTTTGAAGCTTGTCGGAGAAAGTTTTTATCTTGAAAAGATACAAATGGTGCATTGCTTCTGGATAAGTCAGAGGTGCATCTGAAGAAATCAAAATATGCTTTTACATCAAGGATCCAGCCATCTTGTAAAATGAGGCTGGATCTTCAAGGAGATTCCTCAATTTAATGAGGAATTGTGTAATTTTTCTCAAATGTTGAAATGCAGTGACTTGCTCAATAACTTAATCTCAATTCTCCTCACCAACAAATTGAGTGAAAAATTAAAATAAAAATGCATTTTACTTGTTCTTTGCTTTGTGTTCTTCAATGGAAGATAGCCATAAAATGTTCAGCAAACTTGAACCTTAGTGCCTGCAAATAACTGTCAGGAGTTTTTTTCATTGATACTGCTATTATTTTAACTACCTTCACTCCTCGGCAAAGTTTATTGCTTTAAAAAGCAATGATGAGAATTATGATATAAACATATGAAACTGAATTTTTACATTTTTGTTTTTGAGAATTTACAATAAAGGATAATAAACACTATTCATTTACTAGAACGTTTATTTACACTCTTAAATTGTTTATTGGAATAGTTGGCAAAACACCAGCTAATTAGCAATTAATTCAAACTTTATAAAATGGTAAATAATAAAGATTGGTTCACATTTAAATAATTTGCTAAATATTTTTATGTTTATAAATAACAATTGTTTCCAATAAATAGTGTTTAATATTTTTGCCAATTTGCAAGAACAAAAAAATGTATAAATCCACTTTCATATGTTTAGCTTTTATTACAATTCTAATCATTTCTTTTTAAAATAAACATTTCCAAGGAGTGGAGGTAGTTAAAATAATAGCAGTGTCAAGGGAAAAACTGCTTTTGACACTCTATTTTTTTGTTTATGGGCACAAAGGTCCAAGTTTGCCAAATGTTCCATTTTCTCTCTGTTAATCAATTACAATAAATAAATAAAAAAATTAAATCTAATCATAATAAACGAAATTGTGAAAATTTTTGCTTTATTTTCAATGTGCCACTCACCATTTTGCCATGTAGTCTTGTTTCTATGAAGTCAATCCAAGAGTTTTAGGAGACAAAATAAACTTGAATAAGACAAAATCTACTTTATATCCTAGTTTTTCCCATCATGAAACAAATTTGTGAAATTAATGGGAAGGCTTACAAATAATCCCTTCACATCAAAACTTACAAAAATATTTTGAATAACCTCTTTTAGTTGCATTCAACTTTTAAAGTTAATAAAAAATAATTTTGATATTTTTCCTTTATTTCATAACTAACTGGACTATCAAGTATTGCAAATGTATTACATTAAAATGTACAAATTCATGATGAACAATAGTACTAATTATTTTAGGAAACTTCACAACAAAGTGGAAAACATTTTTCATGTGACACATTACATCCTCTAGGAGTCATCAGACTGAAGTGATTTGTATTGATGTGATTAAACGTGTTGATGAAAGAAGAAATACTGAAATTTTAAATTCCTTTTTTTATTGTATTTGAGTATATAGCCAATTTCATCTGGTTTCTTTGCTTTTACCACTTTCATTATTATATATCCCAAGTCGTGATAATAGATCTGCCAAGAGAGGTGAAATGATCCTGTATATAAATTTACTGAGGATGATCCAATTATTAAAGCACTTTCATGCATTTTCATTTTCCAGTTAGAGTAACATTTTTTAAATCAAAATTATGGTCTGTACCATTATGGTGAGCATGAAATGCCTTTAGTGTGTTTTGCAAAAGATCCCTTTTGTGTTCAGAAAATTTCTTATTTAAATTCCTTGGAGTTTCTCTTATGTATTCCTTGTGCATGGTGCAGAGTCTTATTGTCAGACATAGGGTCTTGCAGCAGCCACCCTTATAACCCAGAGCAGCACTACCTGTCTCAGTGTTGAGTCTGAAGTCCTCTGTTATGGTGTCCTATTTATAGGAATGGACTCTTCCTCTGTCAATAAATACTAACCTGTGTGACTTCCGGGAACACAGTCAAGAGGCAGTCTAGACACAGCGTAACGATACAGTTTGGACGTACACTTCTATTAGCTGACTACTAACTCTCGTATATATGTTCTGTTATTCATATACACTGGTTGAACCTACCTTCTTGTTTCTGTATCTTTCTTCTTGCCCCTAACGGGCCACAATACCCTCAACAACAAATTCGGGAATTCTTTTCTTATCTAAACAGTCAGTGAGTTTATTAAGCGGCCGTACCTTTGTAATTCCCCATTAGACGCCTCCAACTCTTTTCAAATCTTCTGCACTGTCCTCAGTTTGACACCTAAACACTGAAATGCTTGTATTGGAGCTTCTGGTGCGAATGCCAAACAGTACAGTATGCAATTGTCAAATTTCTGGTGAAGTGAATTGTCACGGTGCTCTTTTTTTCTCACAGACAGTGCCCAACTGACCCTACTATACTGTGCATTCAATAAAATCAAAAACAACATGCATGCGCAAAATATATAAAATGGTGACAATTTACCCATCACACCATGTATAGAAATAAATTTATGTTTCTTTTTTATATATTTTGTGTATTTAGGCAGCAAATTTTCTTTTAGACATGTCAGATTAAGTAAATTGCAAACATTGTGTCTGCTTATTTTTAATAAAATCCATTCATACTCACAGATGATCTTTTGTGTATTATAATTGAAAGATATTATCATTCATTTCTCAATGTACCCAAGTACTTTTAATCTCTTTCTGAGATCATCTTTAGGGGTGTGAGTTATGGTAACAAAAAATAACCACAAAACTGTCTTGCTAAAAATTACTCTAAATTTTTTTTTCGCTTCAACAGTTGACAAACCTCTAGCATTCATTAGAACGTGAAAATTATCCAAAATGAAATTATTTTATGTTGTAATGTCATGTTCATGCATGTGTTAAAGCATGAAAAACCTGTTCTTTTTACAAACATTTTAGAACTTTTAGATCAGAGCTGATTCTATTGACAGCTTAAGTGTTTTAATAAATATTGCCTCAAGAATCTATAGTTTGCTTTTGTTGTTTTCTTGGTGTAGGATGGTTGTTATCAATCATTATTTTTTGTATTGTAAATGTAGACATGAATGTTGTAGACGTCTAGAAATGGATGAATGGTCAGACAAGTACAATGTAAGACGTCTACTTAATGTAGTTGCTGTAAATCCAACATTATATATCAATTGGGAGAATGTATCTCCAACAAAATATATATATATATATATATATTTTGTTGGAGATACATTCTCCCAATTGATATATAATGTTGGTTTTACATAACACGTCAGTTGGTGGGGAGGAGTTATTATGGATAATTAAATTAGTATTTTTGTTTTTATAATATATTAATTTTAATTTTCTATTAGGATACAATGGGAGATATATTAGTACGAATGAAATTTTTTATCCTGTTTGGAGTTATTGTACATCTGGTTGCAATAGAAGAATTTGATATGTTTAGGGTCTTTTGTGGAAGTACCATATTTTGTTTAAGGTTTTTGAAATATCGTCTTATTTCTTCATCTACAATGTGGTTTGGGAAGTCATTATTAATGAGAGTCTGCTTAATATTTTTTTAGTTCAGTGTAAAATATCTTTTTGTGGAGGAGTTGATTTGTGCTCAGTTAATTGTGTATAAGTATTATTTTGTAGAAGTTAGGGCATTCACCATTCACTCTTATAGTTGAGAGTGCAAGAGTTTTTACTGGTTGTTTTTTGATGGGGAGGTAGTAAATGTGTTATTGTTTGTGTCTATTAAAATGTCAAGGAAGGGGATTTTGTTATATTTAAGTTCCTATGTAAACTTTAGGACAGTTCTTTTAAAAGTTTTTTTTTAGTTATTCTTCTATATTTTTAACTAACGTAAGAATATCGTCAACATATTGTACGTAGACATATAGTGTTGTAGTGGTTCTAAATATATTATTTTCTAGGTTAGGCAGAGAATTATTATATATATTTTTTATAATGTCAATGGTTTCTCTAACAGGAACATTAGTAAACAGATTTTCAACATCCAGTGATGCTATGATTTCATTATTAGGTTTTTCCATTTTTAATATTTGTATATGTTCAAGAGAGGATTTAATGCTGTGTTTGTTTGGTGTAATTAATTGGTTAAGCATTTTAGTTGGTATATAGGAGTGAGTATTTGTAATATAATAGGAGGGTGAAGTGGAAAGTTAGGCTTGTGTGTTTTGGTAGAACCATAAATATATCTCCGATTATTTTAAGTTTTAGATTGTCTTGTTCCACATTGTTAGCTGTGATTAATTTATTAATCTTTGCTTTTAGCTGATTGTTAGGGTTATTGGTACGTTTTTTAAAATTTGGTGTGATCATCAAGTAACTGTTCTATTTTTTGAGTTGTAGTCAGACTTGTTTAAAACAACAAAAATGTTAGCTTTATCAGCATTATTATTTCTGGGTGGTTGCGTAATTCTTTTGCAGCAATCTTCAGTGAAGTATTTATGAATTTAGAAGAATATACTTTTTTATCATGTCTGTCTTTTATAGATTCTACCTTAAGTAGATCACAGTTCTATTTTTGTAGTAATTAGCTGCTGTTCTTGGAGTTGAATTATATTTGGTATAGTCTTAATTTCAACTTTTTTATGTAATCCATTTTTTGTAACTGATGTGTTACATAAAACCAACATTATATATCAATTCAAATGTCCATTGAGAGAATGTATCTCCGACAAAAAAAAAAATATATATATATATTGGATTTAATACAACTACATTAACTAGACATCTTACATTAAACTTGTCTGACCATTCATCCATTTCTAGACATCTACAACATTCCTGTCTACTTTCACAATATAAAAAATAATGATTGATAACAACTATCCTACACCAACAAAACAGAAGCAAACTACAGATTCTCGAAGCAATATTCATTAAAACACTTAAGCTGTCAATTAATAGAATCAACTATGATCTAAATGTTTGTAAAAAGGACAGTTTTTTCATGCTTTAACACATGCAATATATAAGAAAAAAAATTCCATTTTTGATCATTTTTACATTCTAATGAATGCTAGAGATTTGTCAACTGTTGAAGCGAAAAAAAAAAAATTACAGTAATTTTTAGCAAGACAGTTTTGTGGTTACTTTTTGTTACCATAACTCACACCCCTGAAGATTATCTCAGAAAGCAATTGAAAGTACTTGGGTACATTGAGAAATGAATATTAATAATAATATCTGTCAATGTTTCAGCTCATTTCTGACATCTTTCAATTATAATATGCAAAAGATTATCCATGAGTATGAATGGATTTTATCAAAAATAAGCAGACACAATGTTTGCAATTTATTTAATTTGACATGTCTAAAAGAAAAAAATATATATAATCATTTTTATATAAAATAAATAAAATACTAATTTTTTAAAATTTCCTTTGTTAAACAAAGATGCCATATTCTTCAGTTCATTGACTTTGCCACTTTATTTAAAAAATAATGAATGACGTGGGGGGTTTAAATTGTAAATGTTAAAATATCAGCATTTTGTTTGTTTTTCCCCTACCCAAACATATTTCTAATATTATATTTTAATGTAAAAATTATATGAAGAATACAGAAACAAATGATCGAAACCTTCCTTGAAACATGCCAAGTCAAAACATATGGTTTTAAGGATCTAAATATTGTAGTTCAAGCCGGGTACAGTTGTAAACAGATAAATATATTTCGTTTTCTAATTACATAAGTATTTCTTTGAAAAAATTTGTTCAAAGTTAGATTTTTTTTTTCTCATGACTCAATTTTCTACACTTTGTAAAATCGATATTTGCAACTTTTGATAATTATCTAGACATTAGTTATGAAATTTAGACAAAAATCTTTTAATATCTTTAACATGTTTCCATATTTTTTTTTTTTGTTTTTTTTTAAAATCATCTCACCCCAAGCAAGGCATTCCACTGCCACTATTGCGCATGGGGCTACATAGGGGAAGGTAAAGAGAAGGAGTGGTTAGACATAGGGAATATCAGGAGGAAGGTGACAGATGAGTAAGGATAGCCAGGATGAGGGTTGGGCAGATGGGAAGAGTGATAGAATGGGAGCAGGTTAGTGTGTTAGGAGGTGTCTATTGACCTTACATTTAAACTCCTGGAGATTGTAGCCGTCGGGGAAGCAATCATTTGGAAGAGAATTCCACAGTCGAGAAGTGCGAGGAAAGAAACTGTTGGAGTAGAAGTTACGGCTGCATTTTATCGGTTTCACTGTAAAAGGGTGGGACCTAGTTGCTAATCTAGTATCTCGTTCAAATTCGTATTTAGGGGGCACCAGTGATCTAAGTTCATCGGAGCAGAAGCCGTGAAAGTATTTATAGAAGAGACACAGGGAAGCCACATCGCGCCGGTGGGAGAGAGACTGCAGGCGGTCAGCCAAGTAGGTATCTATCACATTACAGACCCTCCTCTGAACCTTATCGAGAAGCCCGAGGAGAACAGCAGGGGCACCAGACCAGATATGGCAGCAGTATTCAATGCACGGGCAGATGGTAGATTTATAAATGTGCAGGATAGATTTAGACGGAAAAAACTTCCGGGGCCTACACAGAGAACCGACTTTCATAGCAGCGGATTAAGCAATGTATTCGATATAGTCATTCCATTTGAGGTCCGCTGAAAGTGTGAGACCAAGGAGACGTAGTGTTTTACTCTTTGGGAGGCAAGCCTGGTCCATGCTAATGGGAGGTAGGTGAGATTGTCGATGATGGTTAATTGAGAGTAGCTTCGTTTTAGAAGCATTAAAATTTACTAGCCATTTCTTACCCCAGTCCAATATGGATTGGAGGTCTTTTTCAATCTCGGCTGTGAGGTTAGCTTTGACGCCTACACCAGATTTTTGTAGGAGGCGAGAGTAAACTGTGGTGTCATCGGCGTACAAACCTATTTAGGCTCTTATGGAATCAGGGAGATCATTAATGTATATCAGGAAGAGTGTAGGACCTAAGATGGAGCCTTGGGGGACACCTGCGTTTGTATGGTAGTTCTGAGAGGCATGTCCGTTTAATACCACCTTCTTTGTGCGGTTAGAGAGGAATGACTGGATTAGTTCAAACAAATGTCCAGTTATACCATAGCTCCACAGTTTACATAGAAGGCCAGCATGCCAAACTCTGTCGAACGCCTTAGATATATCCAATGCAATGGTTTGGGCTTCACCATTCCTGTCGAGTGCCTGGTATATGTACTCGGTGATGGTCGTTAGCATATCAGCAGTAGACCTGGTGAAGCGGGAAACCATATTGCTTGTCCGAGAGGAGCCTGTGTGCTGTGAGATGCTGAACCACCTTGATGAAATAATAATTAAATAGATAATTAAATATCCCAGCATTTTCTATAACAAAAAAAGAAAGAAAACATTTTATATTTTTGATAAAACTTTATACTATTTTTTTTCCATTTAGAATGCATTTTATTCTAATTTTTCATAAAACTCTTAATTTGTAAAAAAAATTTTAATCTCCATTTTTATAAAATCTATATTATATTCTAATGCAATTTTTAATACCATAATACAAAATTTTAATATCTATTTAATTATTATTTCATCATAAAAATCAAATTATTAGGTATATGTAAGTTAATAGATTTTTTTTAATTTATTTTTATTTTTATTTTTTTTTTTTTTAGAAGTATCTTTTTTTAAGGTGAACATTGTGCAATATTTACATATGACATTTATTTCATTATGTTTATTTAATAGATTTTTATTCTTAAGAAATTTAATATCATTTTTCATATAGACACAAGGGGCATGGATCATTTAAAGTCTTACATATTGCTTTTTTTTTTTAAATTTTCCATTTTAATGTTGGAGTTTTATTTGTTTCTTATATAAACCCATAATTATTTCGATAGGGATGTTCTATTTCTGTACTTATTATCATTAAATGATGGTGTGTGTTGCTAAAATCATTTTTTCAGAGAGTTCTTAGTACTACCCACTTTATATTACTAGCGTTTTCCATAGAAGAAATAGTATATTGATAAACAATGGATTCTGTAAGGCACCGGTTTTCCAAAGAACTTCATAGGATTTCTACAATTACGTTTATCCTTGTCTGAATTATTGATTTCAGTTATTGGATGATTCTTACTTTCAATTAGGTTTAAATTTTTATTTAAAATATGATTTTTTATAATTTTTTTCAGATTATTCATACGACTTATAACTTAATTTTAGAGCATTTTTATTGAAAGTCTTATTTAATGGATTATTATTCAGAAAGTGTTTCTTAATCCAAGCAAGGATTTTTTTCCCTAGTTTACTGCTAACCATTTGGTTGAAATTGGGTGTATACCAAATATTTCTATTCCTATTTTTTTTCTTCTGAGGTAGATCTCTTTTACATATTTTGGCTTTTATATCCACTATTTTTTAAGGCAGTATTATAAAAATTACTATGCTTATTAAACACTTCTTCATTTGCAGAATTTCTACTAATTCTATATTCTATGGATGAGGGTTGATGCTTAATAATAGATGGTGGATGGATATATAAAGAATTTGTATTTGGTTTTGTATACGGTTGGTATACATTGTTTTCTAAAGTCACATCAAGGAAATCTACTCTATATATATATATATATTATATAATTGTTATATAATTGTTGGAAGAAAAATATTTTCTAAATAAATCTGATGCTATACAAACTGCAAGAACTTTACTTCTAACCAGTTATTTGTACCATTTTTTTTTTTTTTTAATTAACCTAGGAGCTTGACCAGTACTTGTGTTGCTTAAATTTTTAATGTTTGGATCTAATAAATAGAACAGACAGATATTTCAATGTAGCATATATACTTGTGTAGTGCAGTACTGGTAATCATCCAGGACATATTTTATAGCAAATAAATGGTCTTCATCTACCCCAAAGGTACTGTGGGAATGTAGGTCTACCAGGTAGGTTATGATCACTGAAAATAACCCCTCCAAAAAGATTTACCTGTGTATTGTGCAACTGGTTACTGAAAATGCATGATTTTTAACCTCTTCAAAAAAAAAACAAAAACAAAAAAATACCTGTCTATAGTGCAAATCCCTATTTTGTGTGAGTGTTTAAAAAAAAATATATATATATATATATATATATATATATATATATATATATATATAAAGTTGACTATACTCAAGTACATACAATAACTAAACGTATAATTTATTCTTTAATACAGTATGAAATATTTCCTAGTATTTTTTTTTATTCTTGCTTAAGATACACAAACAGTAGCAGAGTTGATTAAGATGGCATCAAATTTAAGTACAGTTGCTTATAAAAAACAAAGTAATAACATACTGAATTATTGTAATGCATATTGATATTTGAAGTTTCAAGAGGAGATAAGATTGCTTCCTAGTTAGTCACAGTGTTGTCTTTTTGTTTGACGGTGAATTTTATATACGTAGAATTGTACCTCCATGTTGTTTAAAGACCATTTACAGTAGATATTGTCTAATAAAGGCCAGCTGGCAAATCAGAACCTCTGAAGGAAATAACTTTATATATTTATTTTTTTAAATGTGTCTTCTGATTTACCATTAATCAGAATTTCACGTTTGTTTTACAATAGTTCCTTTCTTAGTATGCAGAAAGACTTGAGCAGAAACCGATGTTGAATCTTGAAATTCAAATGAAATCTCTTCTCATTCATCTTGATTTTATTAAAAGTCGATTGTCAGCATTAGTGTCATCTGTGGTCAAAGCAGAATTTTGCAGTAACAGATATTTATTTGAATATATCGGTAAATGGTCAGAAAATTGCAGTTGCAAGTACCGCCATATAAAGTGAGATTTAATAAATGAAAAAACTTTCTTGAAATTTTCGTTTTAGCTTTAATTAAAAGCTAAAGAATTAAATTTACTGTTGCCAGTAAGCAAGATAATCTGACGTATTTCAAATCGAAATTATATTGATTAGAATCTAAAATTAAGAGTTTTCCTTTTGGTGGCCATTTTTCAAACTTGAACAGGTTTGTAAACAAAAGTTAATAATCGGTTTTAAAAATCTTGCAAAAGTAAAATATATATCTGTGATACATTGTTTGTAAAAATTAGCAAATTTAACACTAAATTAATCTGATTTGAAACAAGTATAGCATGAAACTTAGAATAAAAGTATTTCTTAATCATGGAGGGCTTATCTTTCTGATCTGCAAAGTGACTGATGACAGCCAGATATGTCAAGTATGGTGGGCCAGAACTGACATAAATTTAGGAAACCTAAGTGAATGTTTTGTTTCTGGATTTTAACTGCCTAGTAATTTTTAAAAATTAACTTATTTTCAGCAATTATCTGTTACTTTATTGAATTTTACTGACTTCAGCCTTACATTTGAAGATGCTTTCTGAAAAAATAAAATTTAAAATATAAACTTTTCTTAAATTAATTTAAAAATTTAATAACTGAGATAATAGAAATTAAATATGAAAGAGATATTTTATGAAATAAATCTTATAAAATGAATTTACAAGAGAAAGCCAACATAATCACAGTTTCACACTATCAATTGTCTGGCCACCCATGTTAAAGTATTTCAAGCAGACCTTTTGCATAGTTTGGATACTCAATAAACAAGGAAGAAATTGACAGATCTGTCAATTTTTTTTTTTTAATCTAGAAAAAGAAAGAGGAAACTAAGAATTAAAAAAAATAAAACTTTAAATTTTGAAGGGAGGATTTGCAAAGCATGTTGAATGTTGAAAAGTACACACAAAACACGGAAGTGAAATTTTCTAAGCATAGCTTATATGTGGCACAAGGCCGAATGTGTGGAGCACCTAATAAGGATCAAACTCACTACTCAGTCGTAATTGATTTAACAATACAAGCTTGATAACAATTACACCATGTCAAAGTGCCCTAACACAAGTGAAATTAAAGATTTATACACTGCTGAAAAAATTTATATAAGAGATTTTTTTTTCCTGTAAGGAGAACAAACCTTGAAACAAGTGATTTTTTAATATGTCACATGACTGATCATAAAAAAAAAACATTGTTTTAATTATTTCAAAAAAATTTTGTGCCTTTCCAATTTTCGATTAGTCAAATAAATACAGTCTTAATTCATTCATTTAATAACCTAAGGCAGACAGTTAATTGGAAGAAATTTTAAGATTTTTTTGAAATTTATAAATTATTATAATTAAAAAATCTGAATGGAAACAATTCTTGTAAAAAATTCATTATTTACTGAAAAACATTTTTCTTTTCAGACTATGATACCCTTTTATAAACACAATTAAGAGTTTATTAAAATAAAAAATTGTGATAGTTTTATTGATTTCCCCTCTCCAGAATCAGAGCAGATTTTCTGAAAAATAGCTTTCGGTGTAAAATAAAAACTGGTGAGTTACATTCCCCAATGAATCCTGCATTTAATTAAAAAAAAAATTACAGACAGCAGTTATTTTATATAAATTTCAGGAAATTTACTGGAGGGTAGGGTAACATAAAAAATATATATTTTTACTAAGATTTTATAAAAAAAAATAATGATTTCTAAAATAATTTCAGTCATTTGTGAATAAGTCCTGAAAGTTTTAAAAAATCCGACCATTATTTGATTTTTGTTAGAATTTCCAACCAAATTAATGTTTTTCACCGCTGAAAAAAATGAGCTTATGTAATATGACTTGACTTGTAAAACTCTTGTAAAATTCTGATCACTCACTGACGAAAAAAAAAAGATTTCTAAAGAAAATTTTGAATGTGTCTGAAAGAATTTTAAAAATAATAATAAAATAATTAAAAATACTTTGATCTTTCTTCTTAATAACGTAGACATTTTGACGATATAAAACAACGGGTGGCGGTTCTTAGGTTAAACCCTTTAACTTAAAGGGGAAAAAAAATCTAAATAAAATGACTTTGCATTTTTTTTTTTCAAGGTCTTACTCTTTAACGGAAGTGAAAATTTTCAACTAAATGACCGATAAAGCATTCAGTACTCTATGTCAGTAAACATTTTTCTTCCTCACCAAGATTAAAAGGCTTAATTCTCTGTTTTGGGTTTGTGTGTTTTTTTTTTCTTTTCGTTTTTGTTGTTTTTTTTTTAATAGTAATCCCAATTCACTGGCACGGAAAAATTCAATTATAATTTCAAAAAATACAAAAGGAATTCCCAGCACTTAACTAAATGCTTTGAAGCTAAATATAAATTTATTTTTTAGATGGTTTCAAGGGAGACAATTCGACAGCCATTTCTTTATTATGCAACCATATAGTACTGCTTTGTGTACACTTCCATGTGATATCCTCAGCTTGCCGCCTTGTGTCAGACAACCTAAACCTGAAGAAATACTAATAGTGTTTAGCATTTAATGACCAAATAATGAATGTGTGATCAAATTCTAAACTCAAGTTAAGATTAACATTAAGACGGACAGTTGTTTTTTAATTTTTAATCTTTCTCTTTTAGTCTTTCTAACACGAGTGGTACTCAAGCTAAGAATGACCACACACTTATTTGACCTTCCTTGTGTTAGACTAAAATCAATCTTAAATATAGTGATATTAATAGGCTACCTTGCTATAAAGCAGTGGTTAGCAAATTTATGCCACACCGCATTAATATTGAAAGTGAGTTCAATCGTCACTGAGCGCCTTAAATTTATATTCCCTTCTTGTCCCAGACAAGCTTAATAACTTACAGCTGACTTAGCTTAACTACTTGCTATTTTTTTTTCTTTGTGCTAATGTCAAATAATTCAAGTTTAATATCGTATAAAAAAACATTTTTTCAAATGCTGATTTCCAAGGTAGGCTGACCAACCTTAATCACTTTTAACTTTCTAAATGGGATAAAACATTCAGTTCAGGATGTTGGCATTGTATTGGGTTTGAACATGACGCTATTGATTTCTCATTCTGAGCCAATTTTATTTTTCTTTAAATTTATTAAGTAAAACAACTGGTGTGTACATAAAACACTCCTAAATGAACACCAAAAACATGTCTGCTGCACACAGATACACACTATCATCCAAATTCCAGAGACAAACTAAAAATATGATAATATTTACAGTTTTTCAGTTTAGCTTGGAATTTTAATTTCTTGGAACTTCGAAAGGACGCACCACCTCTTTGAATTCAGAACACCATAAATCAAATGCACATGGAACCTAATTAACCAATGAAAATCAAACACGAAAATGAAAATACTAGAATTTCCTTTTAGTTTTTCTTCATATAGCATTCTCTGATGAAGTTTTAATAAAACTGAAACATGTTTGATTGATAAATGTTTCCTATTTGTTCTTCTATTCATTTATCTACCAGAAGAGATATTTTCTGAAAGAAGATTTCTCAAATATTCAGGCCAGTGGATATATATAAATGTACTGTTTAATTATAGAAAAAACAGACTATCCATTCAAATACAAGTATCCATTAAAAACAATGTTCAAAGCAAATAAATTTAAATAATATATATATATAAATAAAACAGTATTATAAAGGATTTTTCCTAACTTTTATTTCAGTTCTCTTTGCTCCACTAATCTACATCTGAATAAAGGGCAAGATATCAACCATGGAAAAATTAATTGCTTTGTTTTTCTACTCCTAACCACTAGATAGATGATCATGAACCAACTTCATGACAATCAAATTCATATTATTTTTATATTAACAGGTAAGGTAGACCTACCGGTTTTTGAAAATCAGCATTTAGAATCGTGGCTTTTTGATATCAAACCAAAGTAAATTTCTCAGCTTAATAAAGAAAATGTAGCTTTTTTTTTGTATTTTAAATTTTTTAAAAACTTTCCTCTATAATGCAAGAAAACTAAATTTTATAATTTCATCTAACCAGGATTTTGCTTAGCCCAGCTAATTAGCTTTATCCAATCAGATTTCATTTAAAAAATGTTCGCTCAAAGTGCTTATTTTTATATGTAACATGTCCCCCACCTTGTACTCATTTGGACAAAATATATGTAAGAAAAATATGTAAGATAAAAAAATTGCTAAAAAAAATAAAGAAACACATTAGTTCACTTTTTTTCCAGTCAAGGAAAAAAATTTTAATCTATTTACAAAAAGAAAAGCACTTTTCCTGAAAAAAACAAAAAAAAACAAAACAATTCCTAAAAGAAAAAGATGTTGCTGTGTATTGTCTAGTAAAACCAAAAAAGAAAATGAAAAAAAAAAGTAGTTGGGAAAAATCTACATAACATCTGCTGAGTAGAGTTTCAGCCAGATCTTTTTTATTTTTTTTAACTTTTTTATTTTTATTTTTTTAAAAGAGACCCTCCCTCCCCATTGCGTCATAACAATATCTTTAATGCATTGTTGAATATAAGCTGGTTGTTTTGCAATCCATCCCAAAATTATTTTGGAAGGTCATTTTTTTCTTCTTATATTATTTATTTTATTTTTTCAAACTAGTTTGTTTTTCATTTATCAATGAAAAAACAAAAGAAAATTTTTCTTTTTGCACTTATTTCGTACACATTGATAGCAACCATTTTTCTTTCTTTTTTAAATATTTTATTGCCATTTCCTTTAGTTCTATCAGCTTTTCTTTTCTCATTCTCTCTCTCAAAAAAAATATTAAGTAGGAGGGAGGGAAAATTACAACCAATAATTTTTTGTTTTTTATCTGTTGTATTTTTTTTTTTTTTGAGGTGGGGATGTCAGTGATGATCCTTTCAAAAATTTTAGCTTCTTTCTTTCCAGCAAATTTGCTGAAAAGAGTCAAACAGAAAGAAAGTCATGAATTACAATGAGGGATCATTGTTGCCATTGCTGCTCCTGGTAAATATCAACAATTTCTGTCTTCATCTCCTGAACAAACATCTGTTCCCATCTGTAGTAGTAGTAGTAGTAGTAGTCATAGTAAAGAAAAATTTTATCAATGGAATTCTGACCCCATTCCGAATGTCCTTAAAATCATCCAAAAGATTCAGGATGCTCCTCTATCAAGCAATCACACACAACAAATCTCTCAAATGTCTTTGTCCAGAAATTGTGATGTTTTGTTTGAAATGCCCCCAAAAAAGTAACTTTCATACACACAAACAGGCACACACACACACATTATATATATATATATATATAGACCTATCAATAATAAAAAAAAAAGTATGTAGAAACATACTCATGCCATTCGGCTTTTCTTTACTTGTTATTTTCTTCATTGTCTTAATCTACAATAGTAGACATTGACATGTGAACATAATCCATGTACTTACATATATACACACAAGCAATGTTGTATGCGCAACCACATGTATGAAACAATCCACACACACACAAACACACACGCAAATATTGCTGCACACTTGAGTCTGCACATAGCATACTGTTTCTTGATTAAATTAAAAACACAGAGAGAAGTATAAATTTTAGCTTTCCATGCAATGAACACTACACAGACCCGATATGGTCATGTGCCTCTCCATAAACCCATTCATAGCATGTGTTTAACTTTACTGAAGTAAGAGCCCAGTTTATAGAGTTATTATGATTATTGTGTATAACTCTTAGAGAGAAATGTCTGTAACAAATAATGCTCTTCAGAAATGACTGTAGGAAAATGACTACAAGTCTTACAATGAAACATGTTTGGTTAAAGTATCACTTCTTTCTAGAGATTTGAAATCAAATATGTACTTTACTGTCAAGTTATCTCTTTTGGCATATGTCTCTCTGTAAATCAAAAATGCAATATGACTAATGCTAAAAATACTGTTAAAAAAAAAAATTGAATTTACCCCTTTCCTGGAAGTAAATTAATTTTTTTTTCTGCATAGTAACACTGAAAGAGGAGCCTGGCATCATCCCAAATTGGTTGTGACCATCAAAAATTAACATGTTACCATCTGCTTAAAACATATCAGACACATATGCACTTTATATCTACAGACAAGAACATTCACTCTGCAACACACATTGTGGATGGCATGTATTTTTTATGTTTGTCTGTCCGAGATTTAGATGCACATAGAGCACCGACCAAGTGAATAGACGTAAATAAGTAGATGTGTCAGGAGTCACTATTTACAATTTGGTAATGTGTACATGCATATGTGTAAGCTCGTGTATAAGATAGAGAAGGGGAGAGAGAATGCTGGCATGGTTAGTGAGCATCAACAACATGGACTTGCACATTTGCAACAATACTGTGGGATCCTTCTGGAATTGTGGTACCAACTACTGTTTGTTGAGATGGTAATAGAGTTTGTTCTGGGATTGGAGTATATGTGGACAGACGAGTCTGGGGTGGTGTGGGACTGCGGCTACGGCGACTGCAAATCATGGGTGGGGGTGGTATGACAGGGGCCTTTGAACTTGGGTATGTGGGTGGTTTGAATCGATCCTTTCCTATTAGTAGAGGTTCCAGGCAGGGAAGGCTGGCATGCTCACTGTCTTCGTGAGGGGTCATTGTGCTATAGCCATGGTCACTGTCACCTCCTGCTGGTCGGCGGTATGTTGTATTTACACGGTATGGAGAAATGCTGGCCGGATTTTCAAATGGTGCTAGAACAAAATTAGTGTGTCCTATAAAAAAAAAAAAAATGAATAAACAATAAAATTAGGCTAAATGCAATAAAACATTTTACAAGAATCATCCTATTTTGGTTATATAGCACAAAACCATTTTTTTTATAGAGTGGACACATATACATAAGAAAAGGGTTTAAAAAAAAATTGTCATATTTTATCAACCTAGCCTTGGGCATGAGACAATAAGGTAGAAAGCAAAAGGAGAGCAGATCCCCTGGAACTCAACAAACACATATTTATGTTAGCCAAAAGAATTGGCAGAGAGGGGATTAAATCCTTATTTTATTGCAACAATATCAATTGATCAATTTGAGTTTTCTTTTTTTTGTGGGTAATTTAAAATAGAAACATATTTCAGATTTTATTGTAGATTGTAATTTTTCCAACAAAAGAGTGTGCTTATGTATATAACAGTTCTATTCTATAAGTAATGCTTGTCTTGATTCCTGACCATTGATGATCTCTTCTTTACTCATTCACAACACACTACATAGAAAATTTATCTCAAACATTGAAAAATTTGGTGTAACCCCAGGGATGGAAAAAAAAAAAAAAAGAATTTCATGCAAACAGACAAGAAAAATGACTTACCAGTGCCAATTTCCTCGTGTGGCTCTGGTTCTTCTGTTTCATAATAATAATGTGACATTCGAGCCTGATTCTCTGGCAGTGATGTCACATATTGGTGGGAAGTGCGATGTACGTGGTGCCGATAACAGTAGACACTGAGGGCAAGAACCAGGAATATTCCCATGATTCCTCCTGCCACTGGACCGACAGGTGTCGTCTTAACATTGACTGGTTCAGAATCCAGGCTCACTGCATAAAATAGGTTTTAGGCATAGAGTTATTTTTATTTTGTGACAACACTGAAACCACTGTATAAGGATTAAAGTGAAAAATGTTATTATTGTCACATTTTTGCTAACTAAAATTCAAAATGATAAAAGAATCATTTGTTTATATGAGTAGGTACTTATATATGCATGAAAGATGTAGTGAGTGAAATATCAACTTTGAATTATTCTGAGAACAGCATTTTCAAGATTTTACTAAAAGTACAGCAGCTAAAAAGCCTTTTAATAATTTTAGTAACCGAGAAGATAGAAAAATACATTTAAAATCCCAAACTGAAGAAGAAAAACCACATGCAAAGATCTTAAGTTTTTGGTTTTAGGAGTTGGAATTTTGGAGCAAGAATCAGTATCCAAATTGGAAAGACATTTTTAGTAAACTCAGCATCAATAAAAATGTACAGGTTCTAACCTCATTTTACAAACTTTGATGCTGTAAGTAAATAGGCAAGTTAAAAAATAAAAATAAATAACCTATTAACAAATTTACTCAATTTATCTTGCACAGAATGTTTCCTTTTTGGTGTGTACAGAGTTACTACATGTTGTCAGATATCACAATTGTCATATCTAAAAAGTACCTCTGATAAGTTACAGTAAAGAGTCAAAATTACTGAATGATATTTATTCATATGCTCTAACCTTTACATTAGTGACAAGTCAGTTTAAGATGTAAGTCGTATCTATTTAGTTAATTTGCATGTGTTTCAATAGTGCCCTCCCCATCAATGGTTATTTTGCTTAATCCTGCCAAGAAATCTGAAGGAAGATGGTGTATGTCAGGAGCACTGTTGTGAGCCATATTTTGCTCTTGAATCTCTGAAAATGCAGCATGGTGGGCAACTGGTAATGCCCTCAAAGAACAAAAGATCTCAGAGTAGGATTTGAATTTTAACATCTTTGTGATACTTTTTAGCAAATGCTGGCCCCAACCATGAAAGCATCTTGCCATTTCTGACACCACTTCCAAATGTGTACAGAAAAAAGTAAATAAAAAACACACTTTGATGTATGTCAATTAATAACCCTTCATATTTAGACTCACTATTGTGTGTATAAAGTCAAAATATATGAAATATAAATTCTTCCAGTTCTTATGTATGGACTACATTATATGAAAAGATAACCTTTCTTTAAAAAAAAAAATTGACATCTTCCAAAACTACATTATGTATTTAATTAATGGCTAGAAATTGAGTCAAAATATAACAAAGATTCCCACTTTGATATAATTAAGAGCAAATCACTTTTTGTACATATTAAATAGTCACAAATAGAATTCACAAAAATTACATCACGAGAGAGATATTTCTAGCCTTAGAAAAGAGGTCAATTCAGATGAAGAATAAATATATTCACTTGGTCAATCCAATAATTGGTCCCATATAAATAAAGCCGCACTAGATTGAAGGTTTTGGTAAAGAAGATATCATGTGAGCTCATAATATACCACAGGTAGAAATAGCATAACATGAGATATTGACAGGGCTTAGAATTAAACATTTTGTGTAGCTGTGGAAGCTCTGGACATATACATGAATGCAGCTTACATTGTTGCAACAACTGGTCCCCGTACGGTGTCTGGGCTCCCAGTATTCCTCCAAAACAAACACTCTGGCTGGCGCAGTAGGACTGAGACAGTCTTGTGTTGACTCCATCTTTTTCTTCCATTTCACACCATTCACAGCCAAGTACACCAAGGCAGGACCTAAGAACACAAAGGGACACAAAATTAATGAGATTCTGAAAATTAAAAAATGTATTAAACTTGATTTATTTAACTGCTTTTGTTTTTTTGTTTTGTTTTTTTTTGTATCATTCACAAATTAAATTTATGAAACACACAAGAAAGATGAATAGAAATTTGTACCACAAAGGCAGTATTATTGAAGATTTATCAGTTTATAAAATAGTAAGAGTTATTTTTTCCTCAGATAGTTTTCATTTTAATTTTCTAATAAAAGAATATTTTTAAATATTATAGTAACATTTTAAAAATAATTCTAACTAATCTAATTCTTTACAATAGAGTCTCATAAAAACTTAATTCTTCTGAGAAAAGATAAGAAAATATTTTAAATTGTTTCTCTGGCTAATTTGCAAAAATAAAGGTGAAATATAAGAAAACAATATGAGAGAAAATTTAGGTACAGTTGAAGCATCAATTGAAATTATTGCAAATAAAACCAATTTAATGTTAAACATTGAATTCATAATCCTATAATTAATAGTGGCTGTTTTATAAAGTGGAATATTTTTTAGAATACTAGATTTTTATTTTTATAATTAAGATCAGATATTTATTTTGATAATACCAATTTTTATAGATAATACCAGATTTTGATTGGTTTTTATAATTGATACCAGATTTTTACTTTTATAATAAAAACCAAATTTATGGTGGGCATTATCTAAATATACAAATCATACAAGACTAGAGAGGCATCATTTAAACTCCCATAAGAAGTCTGTACAATACCTATTTTATCTTGCAATTTACTGAGTACAAAAAAGTACACAAAATTACTTTTAAAAGCAGCTTAAATTTTGATTTAAGGTTTGTTTCCTGAAACTGATCTAAAGATTACTAAGTATATATATATATATATATATATATATATATATATATATATGTGTGTGTGTGTGTGTGTGTGTGTGTGTGTATATCAAGGCAGCAAATAATTTTCTAAACATCATATTTTGGCTTTAATTATTAAAAAATGTCACATGTTTTTATAAAATATAGCCATATGATAAGTCAAACTTTGATTTTTTTTTTTTTTATAAAAGTCTCCCAACTGAACCTTGATTTTCCCACCACATCTGGTACTATACTTATTTTTATGCCACTGTACCAACTGAAACAAACACTGTTTAAAATCTGGGTTTTGTCATTTCTTAAATGCATTGAATGCTTATTGTAATGAGTAATGTGCAAATTAGTTTTTCCAGCTAATGAATTAAATGCCACTAGAGACAAGATTGTAAAAATGTGGTTCATACTAGAGTCAAAATCCAGTTTGATTATGTCAAAAATTCTTAGTTAATCAGGAAGCAAATTAAGACACATACATTTTTGTTTTCCGTTCATCACATTTGGGAAGATAACACTGCTGCAGTTTTTCAGTAAGGTCCAGGCTAACTTCTGCCAATTTGCCTTCTTCTGGATAATGCAGACAGCTAGGATTACTGCAAGACACACACAAACTTTGGCATTTTAATTCCTTATTTATGATCACACAATGCAACAGGTTTTTACAACAAAATAAATTCTTAATATGAAACCAGGAAGTTACCTGAATCTGATATTCAAAATCAGCCTTTGAAAAAAAAAAAAATCCAAAATAATTATTTTTGGAGAAAATGCAAATGTTTTTGGGGAACATTTTCAAGAACTAAGGTTAAATGAAACCATCCTTTGCTTTGATGTTGACAAATAAAAAAAATAAAAACTATCCCTTTTAGCTCTTTCTGTAAATTTAGATATACAAATATATTCTTGCCTGGATTTTGTTGATATCTCCAGTGAGGTAAACATATACACAATGAACAGAAAAAGAGAAAGCAATATACATCAAATATAGTTATACATTAATTCATCTTTTATGCTCTTGTTTATAGACTTCCTGTTTAGAAACAGGAAGTTAAAGTATTCAAGTATTGCTTTCAATTTATTAGTGTTATGAATGTGAGACCAATTACTAATCACTCAAAACCACTTACACTTAAAAAAAATATATATTTTTTTTTTAAAACAAGGCTGAGTTATACATGAACAGACATCTTTTGAATTATTATAAATTTTTATTGAATTTCTGGGATGAGGATTTATCATTGTTTACACTATTTACATTCAGACGATTGTCTTCATCTTTGTTGTTGTTATCACAACATTTTGGCTGTTGTGCCCTTCAGCCTTCATCAGCTGTATACTAATTCAGGTAACCTACTGGGAATTCTAAGCTGAACACTTTACTTAATCTACAGGGGTAGACTGTTCTCATTCAACAACCCATGTCTAGCAATATCTTGTTTAGCTTTTATTTTTAGTACTGCTCAGTTACTGCTCACTTGTTTCTACTGAGTTCAAGTATATACTGCCCATCCCAGGGACTGAACTCACAATTACTATGTCATTAAATTCATAAAACAATGATTTAATCCACTAGGATAATATCTTGTAGGACTAAAAAATTTATTTAAAAATGTTCTGAAAACAAATTAATATATTTATGGAGTTATACAAATTTTCTTATTAGTAATTACAGGAATAGACAGCAGATAATTGCAGAAAAGTTTTGAGGGTGTTTCTTTTTTTTTTTTTTCGGAGAGGAGGGGATATGACATGGGATGTTGGGTAAAAAGGGAATCAAGTGAGTTGGCAAAAGCGAACAGAAATAAACTTACTCATCATCTTCTTCTAGTAATCCTCCAGTGCAAAAATTCATTTCTAGTGGACATTCACAAGGGCATTCACATTCACTCTGTTCCATTCTGTGGCAGTTGAGGCAGAGACGATCAATCTTAAAACAAAATCATTAGATTATTTCAATGTGAAATGCAGGTTAAAAATATTAAAGTACTCCAATTATTTTACAACTGATCCAAGAGACTTATAGCAAATACACTGCCTTTATAAGAACAAACATGTCAGCTTCCTCCTGCAAACTATTTCTTAAAAAATAAAAATAAAATAACATCTGAAACAAACTTTAACTAAAATTTAAAAACATAAATCATGAACAAAGGTAACACTAAAAATACCCACATTCACAAAGATCAAGGGCAGATGTTTTTTTATTCGAGACAACAGAGTAATTCTAATATCAACCATTTTAATGAAATAACTACAAATAAATTCAATCCATTTAAACAGAAAGAAAAAAAGCTCTAGCCAACTGAATTATTTTTAATTGCAAAAACAAAATAGCAATAGAATAATATAAAATTATTTATTAAATTATCAGTTACTTTATTTCTGAGACATGTTCGGATAAACTTACCATACTGCAAGGGCAGAAAGCTGTGGCTGTATCACAGGTGTGGTTAACAATCCCTAGAAAAGCATTTGTACCTGGGATTTGAGTGATCTGAAATTAAAAAAGATTAGACACTTACACTTGGTATTCATGTCAATTACAGATTAATATGAAAATTAAATATGTTAAAGCATAAATAAAACATTAACTGAGCAACAAAAAAAATAACATGAAAAGAATAAGAAAAAAACTAAATAATTTGAAAGCCACATTGATGCTTGTTTGGTGTGCAAAAGTCCCAGAAAGAAATTATTCATGTTCTACTAGTTGTCAAATTATAATAATTGTTTATAAATCGTCTTTTTTATTTTTGTTTTAATATTTCAAGAGAAATATGAATGTCATTTTAAAATAAACCTTTCAGGTTGATAACTTTTTGCAAGGTATGTTTTAATCCAAAATATGCAGCTAAATCTTAGTATTTCATAAAATTCTGGTCACTAAGTATTTTAGAATAGAAATAGTGACACTAAATGAAGTTTGAAGAAAGCAATATACTTGTGTATAAGTTTACATCATGTACAAAACTGAATCTTTTGCTGAAGAGAAATTATTACTTAATTATAGAGAAAAAAATTGAAACACTGACAAAATAAAATTCATCTGCTAAATCCCATACCATGAGGGTATTGGGTCCCTCCCCCAGCTCTTACAGTCTTGAAAGAATGTTAGAACATCCTCCAGCATTAAATAATAAAAAATAAAAAATCTGTCTACATCCATAAATTGATAGTCAAGTGGGAAAGAAACACTGAACCCCAAAGGTAAAATGTTTATTACAACAATTTACACAAAAAAAACACCCAGTTTCAACTCAAATCTTCTAAAGTGAAGTGCCAAAAAATTTGAGACAGCAGTACAGTTGGATGGTTTTTCTCTTTCCCTATTTGTAGAAATGGACTCCTTTGGATGATGTATATATATATATATACTATAATAGGTAAACAGAAAATATAGCTGTGGCAACTGTGCGACACAAAAATTCAAGACTGAATGATTGTTGGACTAGAAAAATGCAAAAATGGCACCAAAGTGTCAACAGCTCTACATTTCTCTTCCATAAGGACAGCAAAAGCATACCAGGAATATGTGTGAATACTAAACAAGTATCAGCAGCTCATAAAAATTGTACCTTCTTTTCCCTACTCCCCTCCCCAAGAGATGTTTGTTTGTTTCAAGGTTTAACAACCTATCAATCCTTATGGGATCATTTAAGGTCATAACCAATGATTTTTTTTTTTCAACATTTTTCTTTTCGAGTATCAAGATTCATTGGGATTTGTTTTTAAGAGCAGGATCCCCAAGTTCTACCCTTGTTATTTAACCCAAAACTGGAGGGAAGGGACGGATTAATACCTTTCCCAAGGATACCAGTGCTTAAGTGAATGCAGGTTATTCAACTGGAATTCGAAATCAGCTCACCAATTTCTTTTTCCGAGCCGACATCCACTGCACCACAACACACATCCGTCACTATACGCTTACAGCACCTGGTATTCCCAAGCGGTCACCCATTTAAGTACTGACCAGGCTCAATATTGCTTAACTTCGGTGATCGAGCGAGAACCGGTGTATTCAACGTGATAGGCCGTAAGCCTCCCAAGAGATGTAAGAACAGGACCATCAGTGGCTTAGAAGGAAAAGAAACAACTCAGCATAGCTCTCTATGTCAACATAAATATACCTCTATCATGTTATATAACATATCTGTCATTATTCAGATGATAGGAGAAGCAGTGTATTATTAATAGCTTTTCTAATATTTCAACACTTTAGTTTATATTCCTGTTCAAGGCTATTAAGATCATAAATTATTGTAATACCACAGTATTTTCTATAAGTGGGAAATAATTCATTATCTTTTAACTCTTTTCTTCTGCACAGATTTCAACCTAATAAAACTATTGCAGAAGCATTGTTCATTACCCAATATTTTTCACCCAAAAAATTTAGTCTTCAAAAAGTAACTTATGGACAAGGATACATTTTTATTAAATTTTTATCACTCTGTATATGACTTCATTTGTGGTAGAAAAAGATTATCCTGCCACTGAAGGTGACTGATCCCTGAACAATAGTGTGTTTGAATTTCATAATTGTGTTGTCATATCCTGCTATGGGAACAGAAAACAAGCTTGAATGAAATTAACACTAAGGATACTTGAAAGGCCTTGTAAAAAATGCAGTGGAAAAAAAAGGTAAGTAATATGAATAATGCTGTGCTAAAGGTTAAATCAAATCAAACAGAACATCTAGTAAAATACTTTTTAAGATGCATACCTGATACCGGGCACAGTGTTCCCCATGAACAAGGTTTGTAAGAACCCCGTCCAAACTTGTGTTAAACTGAAAAACAATTTTTAATTTTAATAGATAATTTCAGAAATAACTTTTTAATGAAATACAATTCTTGTATCACTTTTACAGAGAATATTTACTTCACAAAACCTATAATTGTGTATGTGTATATACACAGAAATACACACATACTCCCTTTTAAACACATTTATAGATATATTAAGTTGGAGGTTTTCTTAGTAGCATATTCAAGTGGCAAATGTTCAACCTTAAGTAAAGCAATGAACTCAAATACTGATTTTTTAAGGCAGACTCACCCTTACTTAGAAGACTGGGACTAAAATCTTAATATTTACCCCCTATTGTTCTATTTGGTTTTATGCCAGACAAAGGTTAGTAAATACCTTCATAAATTTAAAGTTATGAGAAGCTGAAGATGATTGAATTATTAAACAGTGTTTACCATAATATTACAGAATATTTTTACTAATAATTTTATGTTTATTGATACAGGATGTATCACTTGTACACCTGGGAATGAGTTGCAGTGAGCAGAAGAAAAAAAATATGTTTAAAAAAATGACAGTAGGTAAAAAAAATATAAAAAACTTCAAAAAGATTTCTTTGTAGATAATTAACAATTGAATAGGAAACAAGATTTTGTTGATATTTGATGTTTATTCCAATCATCCCTAAGTAAACATAAAAATTTCTTGTTTAGTAAATATCAATTACTTACAAGCACTTTATTTTCATGGTTTCTTTTATCCTTTCACATTTCTTATTTTCTGATAGACAATGTTTAAAAAATCCAGGCCAGATGTTAAAGTTGGTTTAACATGCTTAAGATGGATCATCTCAATAATATCCTAATTAAAATCATGACAAACTTACATTATAAAACCGTTGAACTGTACGGTCATTGTATCGATTACAGAGTTTCTTCTGGACAAAGCCACGATGATTGAGTATATCATTAGCAATTAATGGTTCCTGAAGAATAAAAATAGCAAAGAGAAAATAAAAAATTAAAATCAATACTTTGGAATGAAATTACATTATGAGCACTTATGGAGGAAAAGAGATTTTGTGAATTTTTTAGATTTTCTTCAGATTTAGTTTAATATTGTCCATGAATCAATCTTAATTCAACTTATTTTGCATGTACTCTGTAATAAGAGATCAAAATTTCATATTGGTTATCTCTTATGAAGCATTGCTGTTGACATATTGCTTCAAATGGTCAGCTCTTCAGTTTTCATTAGATGAATGTCACACATCAGAAAACTTGAAGGCTACTAAATGTGACATTCAACCACACTGAAAGCAAGAATTCTGAGAATATAAAAAAATAAGTTTTGAAATAAGCTATTTTTAATTATTCCACTAATTGGATTAGTATGCAAATCTCTATTAATTTCACAATATCACTCAAAACATTGTGATGAAAGCAACAAAGATAAATTTATTATGAATAATGGATGGAAAATGCTTCATCTCAAAGATTCAAACAATATTATCAATAGAACACATCAGTTTGAGTGTAATTCTATAAATAAAAAAAAGCAACAGTTTATTGAATAATGAAAATATAAATTTGATTAATGCACCTCAGAATATTTACTGTCATATAATGTGCATTTTTACTCCAAAAATCAACTTGCATTTTACTCCTTCATAATTAAGTTAACAATACTCAATGAATACCAATGTGACAAATTAGGCTCTTAATGATACCAAAATTAAATTATATACAATTATAAAAATTATTTTGATTTGTAATCATAATTTATCATTAAAATATAAAAGTCAATATCTGGCCCTTTGACATGGTATGTGTAATGGTTAGCAAGTTTGTCTTGCTGGATCAATTATGACTGAGTAGTGAGTTCAGTCCTTACTGGGTGACCCCTACTTTTGGTTTTATGCCACATCTAGAATACACTTAGTAAATCACTATAAAAGCCATTATCTAAATATGAATATAATCATTAACTGAATATTATTGGTTTCATTTTTTGCCTGAATATTCTTTTCCAAATCAGAGATGTATGTTATATACCAGTGCATGTTGTAAAAGAAAATACAATGTAGTTATTTTCTACATGGCTTGTAAACATTTAATTTTTTTAAATTTCTTAGTACACAAATAATGACAACCCATGTCAGAAAAAAAGGCAAAACTAATACTGGCATTTTTTTTTGTAATAAAGATATTCTCTAGATTTTTTTTTACTAAGTCATTTTCTTTGCATAAAAAGCAATAGAAAATATATAGAACATTTTATGCATTTTTATAACATTTCAGCTATTAATCGAAAATCTTTTAAATTGTACATTAGAGAAGTCAGTAATACTTCCTTCTAGAACTATTTTTATTGTTCGGTCTGTTGTCCTCATCTTTGTTTTCATATTCACAACATTCAGCTATTGTACACTCTAACCTTCTTCAGCTGGAATTAAAAACCAAACCATTTATTTCATCCACCAGGGTAGATTGTTCAAGTTCAATGTACATGTCTCTTCCAGATATCTCAGTTTTCAGTTATTTCCTTTTAGTAACTCAACTCTCCAATTTTTTGTTCATCTCTGCTGTGGCCAGATATTGAACTCACAGCTCTTTGGGTCAAGTCACTGAATCACTTTGACTAACGCTTTTATCCACTGGGTTATGTCAATCACCTGAAGATCGCCAGAAAATACAATAGCAGAAATGTGAATATGACAACAAAGATGAGGACAACAGTCTCAACAATTTAAATAGTGTAAATAGTTACAATATTCCATCTCAAAAATATAGACAGTAATATTTCCTTTTTCAATAACTAGAAGGTTTCACATATTTTCAATATTTCAGTGAAAAAAAAAACTAGAAAAAATCCAGTAAATTATGAAGTCAAGATAAATTAAGAATTAGGTAAGAGGGATGACAAAATAATGATTAAGCTATTTACCTTATGTGTAATGTGTTGTTGTTCAACTGGACCCTTGCGATTTGGTTCAATGAGATCAGGGTGTGAAATAAGATAGCCACTGTCATCCATGATGAAACATCTGCAAAATACATATATCAAATTAAATTCAACAAGCCAAATTTTAGATATGAAGCAAATATGATTAATACATAAAAAAAAAGTGACCAGAAATTTGCCCGGATAAAGGCAGCAATTTGAAATTATAACATCTTTTTTTTAGCTTCACATTTACAATAATATATAACTGACATATCTCTCTGTGTAGATTGTTATTTTTTATGCTACAGTCTAATTTTTTTATGCCACAATCTAAACTAGAGATGGCGAACAGAACTGTCTTTGCACTTACTCACAAATATAGCCTGCAAGCTGGATGTCTAGTGCTAAAACATAATGTAGAAAGAGTTGAAAACCTGTCTTTCTAAAGAGTATTAGAATGAAAGTGTTATAAACTGTCCCAACCAGAATTGAAGCTTGATTCCCTAAATTTCATTTTCTGAGCCAATAATCATTAACTAGATTATGTAAACTTGTTGAAAACATTTTATAGAAATGAAGAGACAGTTGCAGTATAGAAAGGTAGACCTGCTTATTTATTTCTAGAACTGAAGAAAATCTTCAAAACCTAAATTCACAAAACCTTTGTTTCTCTCTAATGAACAGACAAATCCATGAACCAACATTCTAGAGAAATCTATTAGCCTCTGAAATATTTCACAAATAACTCACCGTACAGTTGGTTGTTCACAAGCTGGAACTTTTTCTGCCAAAATTTTATAGAAATATCCCAGAGTAACATCCATTCCCATCACAGCAGCAACTTTATCTTGAGGACTGTGTAAAGCAGCTCTTCTGAAAAATTCCAATCAGAAAGAAAATGTTGAGTCATATGAAATAATATGAATTAGTGAGTTTAATCAAAATAAAAAATAAAAAGAATTTAACTGACATCTATATGTTAAATGCATAAAACTGGGGCTGAACTCAGTTACAACTGAGCATGTAATCATTATATCAATATAAGTAACAGCAAGACTGTATGAGATTCTCAGTGCTTTCTTGAGTACCTCACTGCTGTGACATTGTGTCAAACTAAGTTGCACTTAGCAAATAACTTTATTTAACAAATACATACATTTTATATAGTTTATGGCCATAAGGCTGAATGCTTTGCCCGTAGATTCTCCACCAATTCGACACTGGACTCGTTAGGAATACACTCGACTTCCCACCCAGAACTAAGGCTCAACTAAATAACGTCCACATTACACCCTCGCTGGTTGCCAAGATAACTGCACAACTTGACCCACACAAAGCGAGCGGCGGTGACGGAATCCCAGTCATAGTACTGAAGAAATTTGCCCCAGAACTCTCCTCTGTCCTCTCTAAACTCTATAACCTCTGCCTATCTGCTTCCTGTTTTCCTGCCTGTTGGAAGTCCTCCTGTGTAGTTCCTATATTTAAGAATTCTGGCGAGCCCTCAGACCCTCTAAAACGAAGCTGTTATCAACTAACCACCATAGACAATCGCATCTACCTCCCATTAGCATGGGACAGGCTAGCCTCCCAGAGAGTAAAATACTACGCCTCCTTGGCCTTACACTTTCGGCGAACCTCAAATGGAATGACTATATCGAATCCATTGCCAAATCAGCCACTATGAAAGTTGGCTCTCTGTGCAGGGCCCGGAAGTTTTTCCCACCTGAATCTATTCTGCACATATACAAATCTACCATCCGCCCGTGTATTGAATATTGCTGCCATATCTGGTCGGGTACCCCTGCTGCTCTCCTTGGGCTTCTTGACAAAATACAAAGGAGGATCTGTAACGTGGGTGATACTGACTTGGCAGACTGGCTGCAACCACTCTTTCACCAGCGTGATGTGGCTTTTCTGTGCCTCTTCTACGAGTACTTTCATGGTTTCTGCTCCGATGAACTTAGAGCACTGGTGCCGCCTAATCAGGAATTTACACGAGATAGTAGATTAGCAACTAGGTCCCACCCTTTTACAGTTAAACAGATAAGATGTAACCATAAATTCTACTCCAACAGTTTCTTTTCTCGTGCTTCCCACCTGTGAAACTCCCTTCCACAAGTCTGCTTTCCCAACAGCTACAATCTCCAGGTGTTTAAATGTAGGGTCAATAGACACCTATCACTCTAACTCCCAATTATTCTCAGAACACTCTCATCTACCCAACCCTCATTCTCAGTATCCTTACCTGCCTATCACCCACCCTCTGACATTTCCTATATTTAACCATTCTCGGTATCCCTACCCGCCTATCACCCACCCTCTGACATTTCCTATATTTAATCATCCTTTCTCCACTCTATGTAGCCCCCTGCGCAGTAGTGGCAGTGACATGCCTTGCTCGGGGTGAAACGCTTATAAAAAAAAAACAAAAAATATCACATTGAAACACTGGTTCTCCTATGATCACCAAAGTTAAGCAATGCCAAACCTGATCAGTACCCAGATGTGTGACTATTTGGGAGTACCAAGTGCTGTAAACTTGGATGTGCAGGTAGTGCAATGGATAATGGCTTGGAATTGGAAATCGGAGAACTGAGCTCCAATTCCAGTTGGGTTTATTATATTCACATGTTCAAATACCCTTAGGAAAGGTATTAATCCATCTTTTCTCCTCCCAAACTATGGGTTAATTAGTAGGGCTTGTATCAGTATTATTATCTCCAAAAACTTCTTACAATCTAAAAATATTTTCTGGCTTTAAATAACTTGCAAAAGGTTGATAACCTGTAAGAAACAAATCTATCAGTCAATCCATACATTTTATATATTATTTGTATGCTCCTTCTCTTACTTATATAAGAGTACTCTATTTTAAATTGCTCAAAAAGAGCTTTTAACTAAGTTAAATGAAAACATAAGAAGAAACTGTAATCTATGCATGGAGAAGAAATTCCAGATTATGGAATCTAAAAATTTGAACACTAAATCTTGGGAACACTATTAAATAAAAACGGTATTTTATATAAGAGTGCTGAAAGTTCTTGGCTGAACTCACTTCTCAGAAATGTATATATTAATGACTAAACATCAGTGATTTTGGTCTGACCAAGAACTTTTCAGCACATCCTCATGTGTGTGTGAAAGACAAGGGCAAATCAAAATGTACTGCAATTTGTTTTATATAAGAAATAACAAATATAATCAAACATATCATACATCAAGAGATAGCTTCACATCCCAACTTTTCCACAGAATCACTGCTTCTTTCAATGATAGTGTACCACCTATGAATGAGGCTAAGTATCCCAGCTTCAAAAAACTTAGCTGGCTGCTGATGTAGTTTTCCTTACAGCAGTTTTCACTTCATCACTGCTTGACTTAGCACCCTCGGACTTTCATATCTTTGGTCCAGTGAAAGAGGCACTGAGGGGGCAAATATTATGTTTCATTGTGTTCCTTATTTCTTATATAATAAAACTGCATTACTTTTCGATTCACCACCATATGTAAATATCAATCAATTTCATATCATATGTCCATATGGGCTTTATGATCTCTACATTACCTTCATAATGCATTTTTTTTATCTCAGTTATCCACAATTTCTTTGTCAAAGTTTAAATACTTAGATCTCTGCTTACTGAAATTAGTAATTTTTCTTTCTATCAGTTTAGAACAAAAATTTCTGTCATTTAGTTAAGCACAAAAATGTCAGATACAAAAGAAATTGTAATGTGGAATATTTTTTAAATATTTTCAAAAATAAATACATATGAAAGTGTTGTTCATAGGATAACTTAAATATCATAAATTATATAATATCAATTCCCATCTTTTATCCACTTAACTCCAGTTCTTTCTACATCATCCCGTGTATCTTGTTCTTTTCCTTTCTCTCTATCTTCACAACTGTCTTCACACCTTTGTTCACATCCTTCTCTTGCCCTTTCTCTGACACACCCTGTAACTTTCTTTTCACTCCCCTCTTGCCTAAACTTTTACTTTCTTATGTGGCCCCCTGCACATCAGTGGTGGTACCGCCTTGCTTAGGGTGAAACAATTAAAAAAAAAAAATAGAAATAAAAAAAATAAAATTGAGCATTGAGTGTAGAAAAGAAAAATTTCAGAGAAAAAGGAGACAAATGCACTTACTTTCCTTCAAATATTGTATGGCTCACAGTAACAATGTAACCTGCACCTCCAACATCCAGATAAGGTGCAGCAAGTGTGACAAAACCAGGGAAAGCTAAAGCTCTTTCAAACCAAGCTCTCTTTGTTGGATCATAGGTTTTATCCATCAAAGTTCCAGGGTAAACACGGAAGGAGCCACTTGGTGTTGCAACATACCTACAAAATAGCAAGTGGTAAAAAATAAAAACATTTCTAAAAGTTCTAAATCTATTCACTATTTTTTCTTGTAACAGGAGTAACATTATTCTAGAATAGCTTCTTGCTACATAAAAGTCAGTTCAAATATTTTAGACAAGATTGTAAATTTCTTTTTTAGACGTGTCTGAAGTTTTGATAAAAAAAAAAATAGAATATCTATATTGTTTGCAAACTATTATTTGAAATTAATCAGTTATCAAATTTCTCATTCCTTAGCCAAGCCAAATACATGGACAATAGGATTTAATGAAACAAGAATATTCATATGATCAATTTTTTATAACACTTTTTCTTTCCATTACACTGAAGATTTTTGATACAGAAAAAGAGAAGAAACACTTAATTCCCAAAATGTCCTCTTACCGTCTGATAATATAATCATTAAGTTGACTGGTATGGAAGCGACGAACCCATTCATTATTTATTCTTGCAGTGGCAGCAACATCATTTCGGATTTGATCCTAAAAGAAAACGCAAATAAATTTCAGTGTAAAAGAGTTTCTTCACACAGGCAACAATTATTTTTACTTTTTATCACTGGAAGCATGACCACTTTTCATTATTACACAAATTATTTTTAATTACTTTCATCTTTTTGTTGCTTATTTTCTCAAACTTCTCCTAGTGGCGGACAATACTTGAATTTGCTTAATGTGACAACAGCTTCAAATCAAGTACTGGTATATTTAAAGCATTTTCACATGATATAACAAGTTTGTAAGGTATGGGGGTGCAAGTTATTTTTTATTGCAAATTCATACAGTTCAATATAAAAAAATAAACAAGATGAAAATATGACAAATGAAGAAATTAGTCCAAACTAATAACAAAATGTAAAGAATTATGAAGATCAAAGAAACTCAACAATATAATCACTTTTATTCTTTTAAACCATCTCTTCTTTTATAGCAACACTAAAAGCACTAAATTCCAAATAAAAGAATTAATGGTTACTAAAAGAATGCTTAAAACTGAATGTAACACATTAAAACAACTTGCAAAACTGATCAGACTGACGTCATACAAACTGAAAGTGAGTAATGGTCAACAAGGTTCAGATATGTAAAAAGATTATGACAAAAACATTAAAACCCAGGGGTGGGAAAAAGAAGCTGCCATTGTCCTATACATTTGTTTCTACTTGAATTTTTTATCATCATAACATTTTTGGCTGATATATTCTTTGGTTGTCAAGTTATCTTGTATGAAATTAGAACAAAGTAGTTTTATATAAACTCATGTCTCCATACCATGAAAGCAATACAACAATGCTTATATCAACTTAGTCATCATTAAACAGCAAGTTGCATAAAACATGGATTTGAGTCTTGTCTAAAACTGATTCTTTATTCCGAATTTCTGCAATATAATTTGAATGACGAAATATACATTAACTGAAAACTGTTTTGATAAACAAAAAAATAAAGAACTAGTAATGAAAGGGAAAACAATTTCTTAATACAAGATGATCTTGTCAGCCACGTCATAATGATAGAGCTAAAAAATTAAAGAAACAAACCAGGTAAAAGAGTATTTGGGGACTGACTGATTTTTTAAATTTTTTTTATGACTTATCAACTCTATGTAGGTTATTCAAAGTAGAAACACTTTTTTGGTTATAGGAAATTACTTACAGTCCCTGGGGTTCCCAAGTGAAACCAGATCTAAGTACTGACCAGGCTTGACACTGCTTAACTTTGGTCATCAAATGAGAACCTTTCTTTTCAATATTGCATATCGATAATGCAAACAAAAAAAAATAAAGAAAGAAATCAAACATAAGAGCAAATGTCAGCTTCTTTTAGCATACCTCTTGCACTAACCCTTTTCCTAAAAATTTAAAGCTAAAGATATTGGATAAAAATAGTGGAGTGGTTTCTTGTTTCCTTCTCCACATTTTGGAATTCAGAGTTTACCCTTCTCTTAATTCTGCTACCCAAGGATAGAAAGCCCAGTCTACCCACAGTTTGGTAGGTAGGGGAAAGAAGAGATGGATTCATTTTTTTTTTTTCAAGAGAATGCAACAGGTATTTGAACTCAGTTTGCCAATTTCAATTTCCATGCCAGTAACTACTAGGCTACTTACACATAAACTGCTTTTCCTTACTTTTAGTGGAATCAGGCTTTATTTCTTAAAATCCTCATTTATTTATTCACATTTAGAAAAACTAGATTTGAGGCAAGGCCATAAACATAGAACACCCAGTGATGATCAAATTCACTAAAGTAGTAATGTTTTTTAAGTCTTGCTTGCTATTTGTTATTCCAAAGTCAGGCATCTCCCCAGCATCACATATTTGCTTGTCTGTTACTTACCTTTAGTCCAGGATTCTGAATTAATCGAGTGTTGTCTTTTAAAAAGGCAATGTAACCTTGCACCATTCTTCTCGTTTCTTCTTGGCTTAGGTGTTCAAATGGATTAATAAAACTATTAGCTGCCAGAAACACAGTGCTGATGTCTAAAAACAGAAAACAATCATAAAATGCCATGGCAAAATTTAATATATTTTTTTTTAAATGTGGATATTCATAAAAAGAAGGACCACAAAGTAGATTGCTTTTTGTTTTCCTTTTATTTCTAAATTATCATTACAGTTTTAACAGTTTATTCTAGCTTATTCCCAGGGCTTAATAAAACTAGTGTGGGGCCTGCAGCATAGGCCATAAAGTGGTTCTAAATTTAAAGATACAGATAAATATTAAATCATAAATCATTTAATAGCATAATAATAAAGCTTATAAAACAGGTAAATATTCTATTAACAAATCCAGAAAAATATAAAGCAAATGAGTTTTTTTAAAATCAGTTCACTTCCAAGTGAGGTGATAATGCTACTAAGAAGCAAGGGGTTACTGAGAATGAAAGTGAATGAAAAAGACTTTAGAAGGAACCAAATTAATAACCTTGAGATAATGTTTTATTAAATAGTTATTAAAGATGCAGTTTCACTGGTATGTAAATCTTAACTTTGATAAAATGCAAGATACCAATATCACCCAACAGTTTAAAATGATATAATTCTGGGCCCTCAAAAATGCACAGAATCTATAGCATTTTCTATTTGGTTAATCTGGAATTGATTACTCTGATTAAAATAATCCTTAATTCTTAAATCTTTCTCTTTAAAGCTTCCAGGTTCTAAGGGGAACCAAAACAATTTATTTGCAAGAAAAATATTACAACTATGAAAGCATTGAAAAATATTTTTTTATGAACATTTTTCTAACCCAATTTAAGCTGTTACAAACTAAAGTAAAAAATGTTAGTACAGCTCTTTTGTAGCCAATGAAATGTTTGTTACTTTAGGATTTCTCGATAAAAAAAAAATGTAAAGATTTAGAATATAAACAATATTTACCCAATGTGGAGAGTTGTTTGAGGTGGACACACATATTATTTGTAGGGAGCAAGTCCAACCGATGATAAACCAGTTCAGGAGTTAACACTAAAAAACAAAAAAGAAAAAAGCATAAGTAAAAAAGAAAAAAGAACTCATTTTATTAACCAGAAAATACTTTTTGTTTTAGTCTCAGTTTAATGAATAAACTAAATTCTTTGAAATGTATAATCATTTGAAAATGTTGATTTTGTATCATGTATATTGTAATTAGCAAAACAATTTTTCCAGATGTTACTCTCAAGTCTACATTCGTGTTTAGCATCAATTATGATTAAATATAATCAATATTTTTAACATGTTTGAAGGAAGCAATAAAAATATTGATCCAAATAAACCTGTAATGAATGCCATCCATAGAAGTTTATTTTATTCTTTTAAATCAGTTTTACTAATTTTATGACACCTACTTGAAAATTAAAAATAAAATTGAAAAATTGGTCTGTGTTGCTTACGATCTAGTAAAAGTTAAAACCAAATTATATAAAGAAATTAATTTTACAAGACCTGAGTTACTAAATTGGTAATGACAAAATGAAGCCAGTTTTAAATGATTTTAGAAAAAAAATTAAAACAAAAATGACAAAACTTACCATGAAGCTTTTTCATCTGTCGCTTTTCTTTCTTGTCTGTTCGAGTTTTTATTATCACAATATAAGGAACTTTATCAATCTGTAAAATGGAAAAGAGAGGAAGTAAATCCACTGAATTATAGAGAAATAACTAAAAATTAAACAACTTATTTTTTACCAATTCATGGACACTAATGATTCTTCAATGTATTATAAATCAGTACAATTATAATTATGCAATAATAAAAAATACTTAATAGGGAATATAAATACTATTTCCACAATGTTTTCAACATTTAATACAATGACTATAGTAGGCATCTGTCAGTCAATGACTATAGAGTCGACTAAAGAGATTAGATAGTCTCTGTTGCAATCAAACTGCTTGGGCACGTTTATATTTTTCAACACCAACAGAGCCAATCTGCAGTTTATACTGCAACTAAACTGAGTGGACCTTAATTTCAGTTTCTGGGAGAGAGAACCAATTCTGGTATGATCAATTGTTTGAACACGGAAAGTATTTTGGTCACAATGATTTGTGACAGCACAACCATTGTTGACTTTTGAATAATTTTGCCTGCTTAATTCCACTCACAAAGCTTGGGTCAACTCTGTGGTTTAGTATTTAAGTACTTCTTAGTGGTGCTGTCTGATGAAATCACCTCCCCCAGGTTGATATTAACGAACCAACCAATGTGAAATTTGAACCCAGGTTTACTGGTCAGAAAGCTAACATTCAACCTTGTGTGTGTGTGTGTGAGAGAGAGAGAGAGAGAGAGAGAGAGAGAGAGAGAGAGAGAGAGAGTTACCTTTCTCCAACTGTATGTGACAAAAGATTTGCCACCCCCTTCCAAATGGCTTGCACTTGAATCTGTCTTGTTTGCTGGAGTGAGATGAGAAATTTCTGTACCTTGTTCTTTTCTGTGGAGGGGGAAAAATAAATTGAATAATGAGAAGAAAATCAATTGTAAAACTGGAAAAGGTATTCTCAGAAAATTCAGTAAACATTCCCAACAAAAACTGGAATTATTCTTTTAGTCATAAATAAATGTCTGCAACTAAAACTACTCAATTTTATAAAGTTTACTCTGAAACCTAACATGGTATACATTATGTTTTCCCTACATTTATTTCAATATAACCTGGCATTGCTCAGTTTTTAAAATAACCAAAATTAATTTAATTACATGAGTCCACTTTACTTTGTATCAATTGCTTTAAAAAGATACCAACAAATTTTGGTTTTATCCAAGATTGATTTTATCAGAATTTTTGCTTCCAAACAATTTTAAAAAACAGAGTTTATTTTTATAAAAATTTACATAGTATTAAATAAATAAATACAAGACCAAAAATAAATAAAATTTGATTTTTACAATTTTTTTTTAAATTCCTAGTAAAAAAACAAATGTTTTTTTCATGTACTATTAATTTACATAATCACTAAATATGATTTTCTTTTTCTAATCAAGAACTTATTTTTAAATGTCAGCTATGTAATTTATTCCTAATAGGGTCTTTCTTAAAGTTATTTGTATAAAGTAAACAAGGATTATTCTATTTTTCATGCAAATAACTTCCACCACCCTTAACTGATAGTTCTTTAGAAATTAATATATGCCTACATAAACACCTACAATTACGACATTTCCATTTTTGAGTGGCCTCACATAGATATATGCCAACAGACACCTAAAGTTAGGACATTTCCTCACATAAAATGATGTTCTCTACAGTTTGTCCCACAATAAAGTTTTTCATTATAAATTAATTAATCTGTAGCAATCTCTGATCCCATGTTACCCTTGAGTTAGTTACCCTTACAGACTAATTTTCAGACGAGGGACTAGCTGCTTGGCTGGCCATAAAAACCCACAAGTAGACAATTACCAATTTCATAGTAATAGATTAAGAAATTATGCCAATAGAGATCAAAGACAAAACTTACAGCCAATGTGAAAAAACAAAGAACAAAGATGTATGAACATGCTGATAGAAAATAAACAACAACAAAAAAAACCTGATATAAAGAAAAGATTGAAAATGGGTAAAATCTTTTTAGTTTGCAGTATAGTCTTTAAATGAAATACAAAACCATTTATCACCAGACTGTTTGACTGCACTTGATATAATCAAGTCACTTTCATGAATTAAAGACTGTTCCTTTGCACAAATTTTGAATTTCATAATCTGATTGTTTGGAAATAAAGATAAAAATGTATTGAATCATAAGTATCCACTTACTGTAAAATAGCTGCCCGTATACGTTGAAAATCTGGCACATTTTCAAAATGTTTTATGTCTGTGTGCATTGGCTGCAATCGGGTCTTGATTGGTCGACTGAAAGAAGGATGCATGATTGTGTAGCCTAAAAAAGAAAAGAAAACATTTGATTATTAATAAATAAATCTAAGAAAATCACAAAATCACTACTTAAATGTAACATTTATTTATACAAATACCATTTTTCTTTGTTCTTGAGAATTTGCAAAAACATTAAAAGCTATTTATCTATTAGATTGTTTATTTACAAGAATAAACTTTATATAATATAACTTTATATTTACATTTTAAACACTAATACAATGTAATATTTCTCATTTAAAACGTCCTTTTGACACTTTTTTCTTTTTCTTTTTTTTTTTTTTTTGAAGGCACAAGGGTTAAGGACTGTCGAAATTTTCATCCTTTAAAATTATTAAAATGAAATCTGGTGTAAAGACTTTAAAAAATTAGATCCTTCAAGAACGAAGTGTATGGAAAAACTAAGGGAGGTAATTTGTTACTCACCATCTGTGTTTATGATAAATGCATAAGAGTCTTCCTCTTGATTGAAGTAGGTGATATCCTGAGCAATGTCTTCCATGTGTAGGTCCACTCCAACCACACCAATCAAATCTCCTTCATGGATACACGCCTGACTGATGCTCATAGTCAATGCTGAAACAGGATAATATTTTAAAATCAAACAACCAATACATCGTGTTATGACGTTGACAGTTGCTCATTCAATCTTTTCTTAGATACAATTTTATATATATAGGGGTATGGCTATGCTAATTACTATTAGCTAGCCAATCCCAGTCAGTCAGTTAAGTGCCATACGTGAAACACACTTGGGCAATCATGTCTCGAAAGAGACATGACTGACTGGGCAGAAGATTATCCCACAGTAGGTTGCCATTGCTTTCTGCGGTAGATTGGTTGCCAGCCAAGGCTATAGAACCCAATCTGTCCTGTTATTTAACCCGTAACTGGAGGGAAGAGACGGATTAATACCTTTCCCAAGGGTATTTGTGCGTAAGTGAATGCAATGGATTCAACTGGAATTCAAACTCGGTTCCCCAATTTATCGTTCTGAGCTGATATCCACTGCACCACAAACCAATCCCAATACACCTCCCAAATCTTTTAGGTCTAACTCCCTGAGTTGACCTGCTACTTCTCCTACATTTCTTCCCCCTTTCAGTGATTTAAAGAGGATTTCTCATTATAGGAGATCTACTTTTTTTTTTTTTTAAGGATCCAGTGCAGTTACCCTCATCTAAGATTTGATATCCCAAAACTGGCAGGTTTTTTTCACTTGAATATACATTTATCCTTGTTTAAAGTCATTCCTCCATTTCTGAGTATATTCATTATTAACTTCGTTTTGTTTTAACTCTTCTTCAATACGGGTGGCCAACCCAATATCATCTTGGTAAATTATATTTTTTACTTTCCCTTCTATTAAATTTTCCATTGCTCTCTGAAAAATCGAACTGGCTGTCTTCACTCCAAATGGTAGCCAAGTCCACCTTAACAAGCCTATAGGTGAGTTTATCATCGTCATTTCTTTGAATTCTTCATCTATTTGGATTTGGTTGTTTGCATTTTTTAAATTTAAAGGAGTGCAATATGTTTTTTTACATTTGAAATAGGATATGAATCTGAACAAATTTTGTGATTGACACCAAATCCTAAAATCACCATTAGGTTTCATATGTATGGAAAGCCTATGATTTTGAAAATATGATGGGTGTAACATTTTGCTTTAGCTAAATGCTTGCACTATAATTTTTTAACATTCCCATTTCACCATTTCTACTATTGACAGCATTAAGTAACTGTACACTATCAACATTCAATAAATCAGTACCTATTATGCCATGACTTTTTATACAATCCGTTACTATGATGGTGATTGTTTCATTTCTTTTTGCTGTTTCAATTGTCCCTTGAAAAGAATAAAGTTTTGATACAGGTCCCATCAAACTGTCAACATTTCCTTATCTTTGGTCTTCTTAATTTTTCCAAAAAAATTTCTTTGGAATGAGGGTTACCTCGCTTCCTGTGTTGGATTGCATATTTAAACAGGTACCATTCAACTTTATCTTCTTGAAGGTGTTCTTGCTTTTTCTCTTTATGACAAAAAAATCACTTCCATTTTCTTTTTTCTTCCGATGTGCCTCCATATTCTTTACCTTGCTGCTTTGCCATTTACAGACAGCTTTAAAATGATTCTTTTTTTCTTACAATTGTCACATACTTTTCCTCATGGTTCATGTTTATAATCGCAATACTTGCATTTTGATTTTATTTTCCTTTTAATAGCATCTACTTCCATCTTCTTGTTGGTTTCTTTGTGTCTATACTCTTCAATCAACTCCTCACTCTGCTGTATAAATTCAACAGTAGCTTTCAAACTCATTGTGTAAATGTAGTCTTTCCAAAGTTTTAAGTCTCTGTGCAGCATCAAGTAAATCTTCCACAAGTCCAAGCTGGATTACTTCATCTTCTATTGTCATTTCATTTTGTCCCAGTTCATTAAATTCACAAAACCTCTTAGTCTACTGAGATATTTCCTAGTAGGTTCTCCAGATTCTTGTCTTAGTGCCAGAAACTTGGTCTTTTCGGCAATGATTAATCTTTTTTTTGGTTGAATAGACTTTAAACTTTTTCCTTAATCTTTTTAAAGTCTAAGGTTTCAACCTCCTCAGGGTAAATCATCAATGAGACTTGTTTAATGGCTCTACACCCTGCAATGACCAAAAATAAATTTGTGATTTGTTTTTGGTTGTCCTTCAATTTTTTAATCCTGGTCATTGCCTCAAAACACTTAAGCCAAATTGTAACCTCCTCCGAGTTTTCAGGGTCCAACATAGTTTCGTTCGGTGACACCATTTTGTTATCATTTGAAGTTAATCTCTCAAGTGACTCGTCTTTTCTTGTTACCTTAGATATGTCCTATATATATATATATATATATATATATATATATATAGGGGTATGTCTATGCTAATTACTATTGGCTAGCCAATCCCATTACGCATAGAAAACAAATAATTCAAATTTGCCTCTCAATAATACTGGAGTAGTTTAGACTTTTTTCAATAACAACTTGTTTACCTTGGAAAATATAGCACTGACCTGTAGAACCTTTTATGACATGTGAATAACATAAAACATTTCAAAGTGGTTTACATTTTCAACTTTTAGGTGTTGACTGTAGACAAGTTCTTTCTTTATAAATATGCTTATTTGGAAGTCTGTTATGATATATTGGCTAACAAGCTCACCTACTGGAATCACTTTGATCCTCACTAGGTGAGACCTTTTGCCATACCCAGCAAGGATCTTAGTTTCATAAATACCTATATTGTCTTTATGCGTATAAACTTTTAAGTTTATTATAGTGCTCAAAAGGAGATAATATTTTTGTTTCAGTATAAAGTAATTACTAACAAGCACACTATTATTCCAAAAGTTATTTGGGCAATGGCATTGATTCCATTACTTGCTATTATACATTTTGGTTAATCCTTCTTCAGATGTACACTTAATAAGAAGGTTATTGCCTTGTTTTTTTTTTCCTGCTCTAATAGTGACAAACAGAAAAGAAATAGTGGCAAATGTACTGGTTAGATCAATTAACAGCAATGCATGTAATCCATGCAAGTCTATATTTTTATATGCAGAATTGCTCTCCAGTCCTTTCTTTCATGAAAAGTAATCCACACTTACCTGAAATGAAATTTTTCTACAAGGCTTGTATACAAAGCTTCTTTTTTTATCTCATCTAGTGATATTTCCTATTTATTGCTTGAATCACACAACCCTCTTTCAGTTGTTTTATTCCTTCTTCCTTCATATATGATCTGTCATACCTGATCTTTCCATATCACTTTTGGATAATTTTCATATGTTAATAGAGCCTGGCTTTCATAAATTGATTGTCTTCTAACATTGGCATGGGAAGTTAAAAATAGAAATAGTTTATAAAAGGTGGCTATCATGAGAGAGTGATTAATTGCACAGATTATTAAAATGAGAATCTTCACTGAGTGCCTTAAATATATGGCTTTGTGCTATAGGCTAATCATAGTACACCAAAAAAAGAGTGACTTATCATAGAGTAATGGTATCCAAGTTAGTTTTATATTAAGATTCCAAATAATTTTTTATCCTCAGTTGATATATAATACTAGTGGCAAAGAAAAGCTTAGTAGATATCAGTATTTTGTCTGTTTTGAAGGAGGAAACTGAGAGAATTAGGTATTCCAAAAATACAAAAACGTTTAACAGAGCCTGACAAAAGCTATCAACCCTTCTTCCAGTTAGTAACATGACAAACTAAGTTCCCAGGAAAACATTAAAAGAAAAAAAAAGTGAAACAGTATTTAATCTTTTTTCACTTAAATCTTTCAATAAAAAGCAGTTTCTGAGAAGCTATATTAAAACAAAGAATATGGGACTGAAAGTGAAAATTTAAATTCTGTACAGGTGAAAAGAGGTCAGGGTTCATAGGATAAACAGATGGAAGCTATAATTAGTCCAGGTCACATAAACATAAGTGTCTCAAATACTGTTGATACTATTTAAATTTGGAAAGCTTTTCCATATTTTATGCCAACTGGCATAAAGTGCTCTTGTAATGTAAATGATTAATTCTATACAAATATATAGGAATGACATTATACAGAGTTCTGACACAAATTATGGTTTATAGTTAATGACGACTAATAAGAAGGCAGAGAGATATGTCAGTGGGCAGAGTAAATAGAATGGATCAGAAGCACATGCATACTATGTATGTATGCTAAACTTTGTAGACTCTCCTGCAGAGTAGATGGGCCATAACCTCACCACACTAGGTGTTGCTGCTGTGGTCTCAGTAACAAGTAGATTTTTACAGGGAGAAGATACTAGTTCTACACCTACTGGTTTTACATTCAAAATTGTCGTTCTTTTAGACTAGTTGCCAAAAAAAGCTAGAGCTTGGTCTCTTTTTCTGTTTAGTCCTACCTGGAAGGAGGAGAGATAAATCTATAGCTTTTCAAGAGCACTTGTTTGAAATCAAATGTTATGGCCTTGACTGAAATTAGAAATGAAAACACCACTCCCACTTTCACTAACCACTAGCCTACACACACCTCCTCTAATTTATACAGTAGGATTTGTAATCTATATTTAAGAATTTGCTACAAGGTACAATATGGATTACTTATAGTACAAAATGATAATTTTATTCTAATATGTGGGAACCTAAAATTACACATGGTCAATATTCAGACAGAAATGGAAAAAGAGCCAATAAAACATTCTTATCAAAACTAATCTGCAATCTATGATTTTAAAAAAGGTGAAGAAAGATGACGAACACTGAAAAGCACTTACCTTTGTCAGCTTCATCAGTATATGGCAAAGAAAAAACAGGCAGGTATTTGTCTGACTGGTTGAGGGGCAAGTAGAATTTGCCGACAGTGGAACTGAGATCTTTCGTTTTGTTAATGGCCACCATCATCCCTCGCTGAATACACAAAAGAAGAAGGGCTTTAATATAACAGGAAATAAAATATTATGGTACAATTTGAGCTTCTTTTTGGAATCTGTTTACTTTTCTTTTTTAAATAAATAGTAAAGAGTTGCTTATTTCCATGAATTTACATCACTAATTTTATTTTACTCTTTTGATCCCAAGATTCTGGTCAGTATAATTTGCCAATCTGATCATTTCCAAAGAATTGTAGATAAACTTTCTAATGTTATTCACCAATTCTTTTTACCACTGCAATCAAAACAATTCTTACATCTGAATGATCAAAATCTATTTCATACTTAAAATAACAAAGAACAAAAGAAGGTAAAGAATTTTGTCTTAAAGATTACAGATAACAAAGAGAATACACCAACCTAGATTGAAAGAATCAAAACAAGAAACAATTCAGATAATATTTCATTTTCAAACAATACTCTTGTTTTGTACTTAATACAAGAACCACCACGAATAAGCAAACCAGTGGAAATTTTTCAACTTATAAGCATAACCTTTCAAATAATTGTTCCATCAGGAAATTTTTTATAAGTATAATAAACATGCTAGTTCTGCTAATACTGCCAGAAATCTTTTGAAGAATAAGTGTGTCATACCAAATAAGCACTGTGCCAGAACAAAAATTGAAAATAATGTAATCATGCTAGTACTTATATTTGCTCCATAAAAGTACAAGTAAAGGTGAAAACAGCATTTTTATTATGGAAAAGATAGATAAGTTGTTTTTCTTTTATTTGTAGAGTTTGATTAAAAAAAAAGATAAGAATGAAGTAATTAAAAGTGAAAACTTTCTCAGTTTTTCTACAATAATAGTCATTTTTTAAGATGAAAAAAAAATCATAATTTTGAAGTAAAATGACAATTTCAGTACATTTAAAAAAAAAAAAAGTAACCAATGCTGAATCAATATAATATGTCAAATCTTTTGCATTCTAAGGAAGTGAAATAAATTCTACTAGAAAGGATGTGAAAATTCTACATAGCTAAAGCCTGGGCCACCGTGAATAAAATGGATGTAATCTAGAAATTTGATCTACCAGACAACCTCAAACAGAGATTCTTTTAAGTCACTGCAGAGGTGGTGTTAATGTATGGTGCCAAAGCATGGACATTAACTAAAACCTTACAGTCTACGTTTGATGAAACTTAGATGCTGAGAGTTATACTTAACGTCTCCTGGAGACAATATCCAACTAAATCACAGCTTTATGAACCCATCCCTGATATTTCTACAATCTTATGCAAATGTAGAATGCACACTGCAGGTCACTGCTGGCATGCAAATCAAGAATTCATGAGTGATCTACTGATCTGGAAATGTAGCCATAGAGTGAGACAATTTGGTAACCACAAACATTGACCAGCTATGTTATGACACAGAATGCCTCCCTAATGAACTTCCAATCTTGATGAAGGACCATGATGGCTGGCATGATTGACTCATGAATGTCCAAGTCAACTCAAATGAGATATATGTATATTTTCAAAGAATATCAAAAAAACAAGTCAAAAACACTATTCCCATTTTGGCAGATAGGATTGGATAAAGGTTGGTGATATGGTGTCATTGTTAAAAAACCAATCTTTATGCAGAAAGTGACAATAGATGAACTTATAATTTAAGCCAGAGGTCCCCAAACTTTTTAGACAACCAAACCCTTCATAGAATCTTTGATCCCTCATCGACCACCAGGTATATTAAAAAAAAAAAAATCAACAATAATGATTTTTTTTTCATTTAAGAGCAGAAATTCCCTTACCCTTTTTTATTGTTTATTGATAAAATTTATTTTAGCTTTATATTTTTATATTTTGTTGTTCCTTTATCAATTTTTATTAAACTTATATTTACTATGTTTGTTTGAATAATAGTGATAATATTACTGAGAAAAATTTCATAAATAATATAGGTAATAATAAACACATTAAAAATAAATAAATATACCTTTTTTTATTGAATTGTTTGCTGTCCTTAAAAGGAAGGATGTGCTTGATGAGAAGTTGTAAAAGCCTTGATATCTGGTTGTAAATTAGTAAGTTCTAGTTGATTTATTTAACCCCCAAATATTTATTGTCCCTCTGGATAGATCCATCAAACCTTAAAGATCAATATGAAACACTTTGGGAAGTTCCTGATTTAAGCCAAATAAGCACCATGAGCATTCCCCATGATAAATGTAGATGATTTTGAAATAGGAAGGATATAATAAAAACAATTTTAACAGATTCAAAGTAAAGAGAACTAAAAAAAGAAAAAATAATAATAAAAAAAAAACGCCAAAAATTGTTTATATTTCTAAGGAATTCCTTTCTACCTTTTCTTTGGAATTTAGTTTTACAAAAACCAGCATTAAAAGTGTGAAATACATATTGAAAAAATAATAAAATTGGTCCACTCACTCGTGCATACATGTATACAATGAAGTATACAATGAATAGAAATCTGATTAAATATATTGACATAAGATCTTACCAAAACTGAAGATGAATTAGCAAAAGGAATATCATATTTGCCATAGTTCTGGTCAGCAATGTCTTGTAGAAAAGTCTTTTCATACATTATTGGCTTGGCATCTGAAATTAAAAAAAGTAATAATTTAAATTATTTGCTTAATTCATAAAAAATTGTAAATTTTCAACTGACATGTTTTTCCCAATAATTTCTTGTATTTTTTACTAATAAGTCTACTTATGCAAGTTAAATAAATGTTTCAATTATAAAAATTTGTCTCTTGTATCTTTGTGAAAAGAAAAAAGAAAAAAAAGAAAATCAACCTTTCCACAATAATCTTCAATTGTAATCTGAATGCATTAAATATATTGAGCAGTATTACTCAACTGGTAAAACATTTTAGCAATAATGTTTTGTTAAAATTTCAAAGGTTAAAATATTTCCATAAATAATAATATTGCCCTAAATTTGGCTAAAGTGTAATTTTTTTTCATCTTGAAATACCCCTTCTTGAATTAATTTCTTACTGGTTGATTAAAATAAAGAAATGAACAAGAATTAAGTCCCTTGAATTCACGCCAAAAAATTATTTCTAACACATTTTAAGATTTTTTTTTTTTAATCATCTTTGATAGCCATATTAAATATCTAACGAGCTTGTTTCTGCTTAACTTAAAGAAATATAAAGAGAGACACATATAAATTACAATTCATATATTTTTAAAGAAAATTTGAATGTACTTTGTTTATTTGCCTAAAGGGATATTTTTTAAATTACATTCCTATAAATGCAAAGTGAAAATAATGCAACCACTTTTGAGAATAAAATTAACATTTTTAATCTAGTAATAAAAATAATTCTTCCATTACAATGGGTATGAAGATTTACCTCATTACTGAAACAGTTATATGATTGCCATCAGTGCTAGAGATCAAGATTTGAGCCCAAATAAAAGCAAAGATTTTGAATGCTGATTTTCTAAGCAAACAGACTCTATCCATTTACATTTAAGCAAATCAAAGCTTAGTGAATATCACTGCAAATTAGAACAAAAATGTGGAGCTCTCACCGTCAATCACGGCGTAGGTGTTGATGATTACATTGAAATTCAACTTGTTGTTGTGGTATGCAATGGTATCCAACACATCCCTGGCTTCCGCTAAAGACGATAACAAACCACGGCTAATGTACATGATCATCACACGGTCATCTTTTTCTATACGGAGACAAAAAGAAAAATAATCAAGTTATTGTAACACAGAAAAAAAAACGAATAAAAATTAAAATTTCTAATAAAAATCATAAAAACATTTAAAGGAAACAATACATTGAGTAAAAAACACACACACACACACATATATATATATATATATATATATATATATATATAAGAACTGGCTCTTCATTACTGACCATACCCATCTACTAGGGTGTCTAGCATTTTCTTGTAAATTACTGTTACAAATGCCTATTCTAAATATGGACATGTGAGTGTCTGTGTATAATAATATTTTGGGGGGATATTTTGAGGATTAACTGTTGTATCATTTGGGTCTGACGAAATATTTATTACCTATGAAATTGTAGTATATCTAAAATTTTTTCTAAATTATATTATTCTGTTAAATTAAATAAATTTAACATTGAGTTCTTTTGAGTTTGTCTTTATCAGAATTTACCTGGTTAATATACCAAGTGTTCTATATATATATATACATACACACACACGATAAAAATTTAGTTTGAAGATATGTTATATTTGAGGATAAAAGTGGATAGAACATGTAAATATGAACATTGATCTCAATACTGACAACGGTCTTTTTAACTCTTGAACACAATCTTTAGGTCATGCCCTGAAGATTGCTAAAAATCGCATTCAAACATGAAACAGACTGTTACCAATTGGTGTTGACATCAGTGTTCACATGTGTGCGTGTGTGTGGATATACAGAAAGAAAATGATTTCATCTAGGGCCAGCAATTTATGTTATGTCTTGTCTGAATTCAAATACAAGTTGAATCTCTTGCTTTCACTTACATGCAAATGCCCTTGGAAAAGGTATTAATCCATCTCTTCCCTCCAGTTATGGATTAAATAATAGGACAGATTGAGTTCTATAGCCTTGGGCTGGTAACCGGTCTACCGCAGAAAGCAATAACAACCTTCTGCGGGATAATCTTCTGCCCAGTCAGTGATCTCTCTTTTGAGACATGATTGCCCAAAACGTGTATCACATATGGCACTTAACTGACTTGTCTGAAGAAATTTCAAGCAATACAAAATACTAACTACTAAATTAGTACAGAATCATAACACAAGAAACCATATGTAATATATTCAAAGAATATTTTAAATCAGGCAAAGTTATACCTGGAATTAGTGATTTTTAAAATATGTCATTTATGGTTTACTGTACAGATTTCCTTCAAATCATTTTTTTTCTCCAGAGAATAAGCAATAATCCTTCAAATTTAACACTCATATACCAGAGATATATGGTGACCTATTTGTTTTGCTAACAGTTAACTGTTTCTAACCAACTTAAAGATCTTCCTTTCAAGGATGTAAAAACTATCTAGCCAGCCTTTATGAGTTGTATTATGCTGTCACACATGAAATGATGCACTTTATAGGTCAAAATGCTTCTGAAATGTTAAATATATCTAATTTATTTAGTTGAACTAGGCACCATATTAAAACAAAGCAAATAGGTCACCATTCTCCAACATACCTCTAAATTCTTGATCTCACCTCATCCATTGATGCAATAAACAGTTCAAATGCTTAAATTACCTCTTCCTTATTGGAGATTGTTTTATTGCATATAAAAAAGCTCAAAATGCTTAAATAAGTGATAATCAGTAGGAGAGATATCAGGTGAATATAGAGGATGAGGCAAAATTTCATAATTCAGGCTATGCAGCTTTTGGTCTGTTTGATTAAGAAGCGTACGGCTGTGTGTTGTCATGCAGCAAAATTGGGCCAACCCTATTCACAAGTCTAGGATGCTTCTTTTTCAATTTTTCATGCCTACACTGGACTTCTCCAAAATACAAGGTTACTGTTATTGTTTTCCCTCAAAGGTAGAATTGATAATGAATAACCCCTTTGAAAGACTACCATAGAGTAACTATTAAATTTTTAGGGTGCAGTGGAGATTTTGGGTATTGTTTTGGTGTTTCACTTACATCTAACCATCTCTCTTACTATTGTCAAAGAGTATCCATTTCTCATTACCTGTAATGATTCAATGCAAAAATGGTTCTTTTTTCCTCAGTTTATATTCATACAGTAAGATTATTGTTTCATTGTAATTATGAGTAATAATATATTAAATGAAAAATTATCTGGAAAGAAAAAAGTCAAAGATTTTTATATACTAAGGAGGTTAGACAACAGGATCAACAACCAATCAAAAAATGTGTCATTTTATGTGTGACAACCTAATATATATTTGCCAAATCTCTGTAATCAATTTTAACATTTTTTTTTTTAATCATTTATTTAATACTATGTCCCTTCAGGATGTAGGTGATTATGGCTCTCTACAGCTTCTATTTCTTTTAATAACAATTGCTTTTCATGACTTCTTTGAAAAAATAATGAGGTTATTTCCAGTTAACATCTTCACAGATTTTAATTTTAGAGATATTTGTTTCTTAAACTGGTTACAAGGTTAGAGAACCTAATCTACCCTGCTATTTAACCGATGTATGGGGGAGGGGGTATGTGCATTGTGGTGCGGTGGATATTGACTCAGAATGAGAAATTGGGAAGCCGAGTTCAGATTCCAGTTGAATTCCTTGCATTCACTCATATGCAAGTACCCTTGGGAAAGGTGTAAATCAGTCTCTTCCCTCCAGGTTATGAGCTAAATAAATCACTACAATGTTTGAGTACCACATGATCTGAGTAAAAAGAATGTTTTTGCTTGCATTTCAGTCTGTGATTTGCTGTATGTACACAATGAAAATGCACCCTTTATTAAGCAAATTGTGATGGGTGATGAGAAATGGGTAGTTTACAACAATATTCAGTGAAAAAGATCTTGAGGTAAGTGACATGAGCCAACTTTAGCCACCCCAAAAACAGGTCTTCATCCGAAGAAAGTAATGTTGTGCATCTGGTCAGATTAGAAAGGAATCCTGTACTATGGGATTCTGCCAAGTACCTAGTCAATTGATTCTAAAAAACATTTTGCTTGCAACTGGACAAATTAAAGGTAGAAATTCAAGAAAAACATCCAGAATTGACCAACATGAAAGGTGGTGCTTTACATCAGGATAATGCCAAACTTCATGTTTCTTTGGGGACCTGGCAAAAATTGTTGCATCTTGGCTGGGCGATTCACCAGATATTGCTCCTTCAGATTTTCATTTATTTATGTTCTTGCAAAATAATCTCAATGATAAAAATTTAATTCTTTGAATGACATTAAAAATCTACCTTAATCATTACTATGCCAAGAAACCATTCAAATTCTGGAAAGATGGAATCTAAGTTGAAGGAAAAATGTAGAAAGGTTGCACAATGAAATGGTTCATATTTAGTTGAACAAATATTTAATGACATAATTTTGTTTTGTTTTAATTTTCCTTAAAAATCAGCATGAACTTTCCAAACAACCCAATATTACAATAATATCCTATTCAATTTAAATTGAATACTTGGAAATACACAATATTTTGATTATATCTTCCTGTGTTTCAATGTTGTAATAATATTTTTGCTTTTAACACTTAGTACTTCAGCTTCACCAACTTCCAGCATGAGGAAGTTTTAGTGAAACTTTGAAGAAATGTATTTACTATAGTTTAAAACAATGTTTTCAAAGTTCAATTTATAGTTTTGATGGCTGTAAAAACCAGAAGTGACCTATATATAAGGCATAGCATAAATTACCTATTTCACCATATATATGAGTACCTACAAATTTCTATTATTCTTAGATGGACACCCTATTTCTTTAATAAACTTGTTTAATTTTGCTTCTATTCTGATTGCAAGTATTGATGTTGACAACAGTTTAAAACCTACAGAAAACAATTACAGTGGAAGCACAACAGCAATAACAGTTACAAAGATGATGGTAATCACTTTTTTCTATATACAAACCAGAAAAATAATGACTCAATCCCCAATAAACCCCGAGTGTGGCAAGGAGATTAAAAACAAATGACAAATGCTACTTACCTGTCATCTTGACAGAGTTTTCAATCATTTCAAATGCATATTGGAAACCCAGAGAGTGATTTGCTGCAGCTATAAAATAAAAATGTAATAAGTTTCTTGTTAAAGATACCCATTTGATACACAAATAAGAATTTATTTTAAATAGAACTAAATTTGATAATTTTCCAAAAAGGAACAAAAATTGAAATCTAAAGAGTAAAAATACAGTTGATTTTTATCCTTTTAAAATTTATCATCTGGAAGGGGGGAAAAAGACATGAAAATAACAAAAATGAACAACCATTTTTATTTAACAAAATCCAGAGTGCACACACATACTCTATATATACATGTATATTAAAATGCAGAAATGTACTTTTTGACTTTTGTGTATCATTTTTTTTTAGATAGATATACAAAGATGTTTTGTATTTTGCATATTTGGGCAACAATTATTCATTAATACAAGTTTGCCTAAAATCAATCTATATTCCTCATTACTGAAGTTTTGTTTCTTTTTTCTATATTCAGGACTATTTCCATGGTTTCCAGGGCAAATAAATTGTCCAATACTTGATTACTTTTGACTTTGTGAAGCCATTATCAAAGAGTTTTTCGTATTTTGTCCCATGTCAGTTTTATCTGTTTTCAGATATTTCATCTTTGTGTATCATGTTGGTTTTTTAAAGCATCCCATCTCCACATGACAGTTCATGCTGCCATGTTGTTTATTTTTAATGCGAAATATATTTAATATGGTTGTTAAATGGCAAAAAATTTAATTCTTTGGATGACATAAAAAAAAACTACCTTAATCAGTTCTATGCCAAGAAACCACTGAAATTGATAGCATTTTATTGATGGTAGAAGCCAGTAAAATAGTTTGAAATATATAAAAATTGAGAAAATCCTCAACAAAGAAATTTCATTGGTTTTTAACCTAACTTGAACAAATGATCAATGTTTTTTGTGTGTGTATAAAAATATACACACATTTTATATAACAAATTTATTTATAATAATAATAATAATAATAATAATTATTTGTTTTGACACACATGCATCTACTAGAGTGGCTAGTCAGTCCCTGTTGCAGACATCTGCTTGGGCATATTTATATTTGTACAACATCCACAAAATTGTGAAAATTAGTTTCTAGGAGAATGTGCATAATCTAGTATGATCAACAGCTAGAACAAAGTCAGTAAACTGAAACCATCAGCCATGATGACTTCTAACGTTATGATAGCACAACTACTGACAGCTTCTGCAAATTTCCATCGACCCAATTTCACTCACAGGGCTTGGATTTCAGGCACTTTCCTATGGTGTTGCATGTAGGAATATCTCTGCAGTCTGATAACATCAAGAAGTCCCCTTCCTTGACAAATAAACTGGGTCTCATGGTAGAAAAGTGAATGTTTTAACCATTAGCCCCTGCACCCATACTATATATACACACACACAATGAATGGCTATGTTCCTTGTATTTATACTTACATGAATCCCAGATGCTTGTTATGGAGTGATAGTTAATATACTAGTTTTGTAGATCATTTTTAGTATATTGAATTCATTTATTACTGACTGCCCTGCTAGTATGACTTTGTGCAAAACTAATATCTATAAATATCAATGAGTGAGTGCTTAAAAGTTCTCAGTATGACCTTCTTGCCAAAATATAGCCAAATATCCAGATTTGGAGAGGGTATTTCTTCTTGATTAAGCTTAGAACTTTTCACTACCCCATTATTGATACATATGTACATCTTTTATTTATATAAATTGATATATATATATATATATATATATATATCTCTGAATGAAAAAACAATTTTATAGCTCATCGATTTCTATATATGGTCAAATGATAATGAATGTTTTCTTTTATTTCCTTTTGAAAGTAAAATCCGACAATGCTTAATCGCAGAATTAAATATTTTGAAATATATAGTTTTGAATGGTTACAGTAAAAAAATTAACTGGTTTACCCCTCTGCTCAAGAATTGAACAAAGTACAAATATTTCATATACTCCTTTGCTTTCTTTCATAAAATGGATTTTTTTTTTCTTGGTTTCCCTTTGCCATCAAAAACTGAACTGAGCTTACATTTTTCTTTCTTGAGACCATCCAGAAATTTGTTGAAGTAAAGTCGTGTCTCATATGTTGCTTGGACCATGGTATGGGGTAGGCATGAATCTGCTCGGGGGTAAGTAGGCAGATCTGCTAATCCAATCACTCCCACCTAAGAAGAAAGAAAATCAAAACTACAAGAATACTGTCAACATGTTTTGATCATGGCTAAGCAAAACATTTAGCAGATATAATTGGCCAAAAATAAGCAAGTATAAATGTGACAATGTGTGCAAGTAATAACATATTTGGTTCATGCAAGGACAGGAATTCTGTGTTTAGAAAAAAATATCATATGAGATCACATGCATGTAAAAGAAAAATGGAATATGAACTTAAGAATATGAATAAAAAATAATCAGGTGAGAGAAAAAAATATATTCAAATCTTGTTTATCAGACAACTTAGAATATAAAAAAATATATACAATTCTTTAAAACATCAATATCTGATTAACAAGATACAAAATTTCAATAATAATGCAATGTCTATTCTCATCATCCTCAGTGTCACATACATTTTTCAGAGATCTTTTATCACTTTATATATATATATATATATATATATATATATATATATATATATTGTAATTTTGTTATTACAATGGTTTATAAAAGCACTACCAAAACATTTTCATGTTTCAGAACAAAACTGTTCCTATTCAGGTGATATGTTAAAAAAAAAAAAGCTCTACTCTGTATCAAGGACTCTTTATAAAAGTAAATGCTTGAACAGTGGGTTTTTAATCTACGTGTTCTTTCACTTTTCTGTAATATATATATATATATTTTAAAAGAATACAGTGATTAACTACAACAACACAGGTTGAGACATCTCCAGTGAATATTGTATTTGCATTTCTAAGAAACCATTATTAAATAGAACATTGTTCGAAATAAGAAAAAAAAGAAAGAAAGGAGGAGATTTTATACATAGAGGTCCACAAAATGTGTTTACACAGCGCGATGGATAAATTGTCGTCGAAATGGCATAATTAAAATAACACTGATATCTCATTTTAACATATATTTACCAAAATTATACAAAAATATCTTTAAATCCTAAAGATAAATTTATTCAATAAAATCGCCATTGCCTCCAGACAACTTCAGCAACTCTTCTGGATGGTCTTCTCAGTGAATGCTGCCATAATTCTTGCCTTCAGTTCATCTTTGGTGTTAAAGAGGAATTTTATTGGACTTTCGCTCAACTGCGCCACAATCATAATAATCAAGGGGATTTGCAAGTCTGGAGAGTTAGGTGGTCAGATGTAAGGGGTGATGTGGTTGCAGAAATTGTCTGACAGCCATGACTGACTTTCCCTGCTTGTGTGGCATGGTGCAGAGTCCTGTTGCCAGATACAGAGTCTCCTAGCAGACACCCTCTTGACCCAGGGCAGCACTACCTTCTCAAGGCACTTGATGTAGGCCTCTATGTTGAGTTTGAGGCCCTTGCCAACAAATTCATAATCAGCATTAGAATCATCTAACTCTTACTGAATACTCTGCACTATCCTCAGATGGACACCCAAACACTCTGAAATGTTTATATTGAAGCTTCCAGCAAGAATGTTAAGCAGTACAGCATGGCATTTTCAAATTTCTGGCAGAGTGAATTGTGTCAAGGTGATCTTTTTCTCACAGATGGTGCCCATCTGACCCTACTATACAGTGCAGTGAACAAAATCAAAAACAAACAATGTGCATGTGCTAAATTAAAAATATACAATGGCGACAACTTACCCATTGCACCCAGTCGTAAACATGGCTCATTATTAAAAGAGTTAGCTTCTTTGTTTAAATAATGGAAGGGTATTTTTTATTTTTAACAAGATCTTTTTTATTGTGATGTTAGCCCTGATCATAATAGAAACATTTTCACCAAACATTTTGAACACTTAAAATAAAGCATCATTCAAGCATAAATATCTAATGCTTTTCTTTGTAGACATTATTAGATACACTATCATTCTACAAATACGTAAGTATATTACACTTTTCTATTTAGAGTGCAGGACACACATACACTCATATAGGGACGAAAATTAAAGAAAGATATCAAGAAATAAAAGCAGGTAGGAATGAGAAAGTATAACAATTAAAATTAATAATCTTTATGGCAATAAAGAAGACAAAAATGAAACTGGGAAAATTTCTTTATTGCTTTTTCTAGATGAAACTAATCTGATAAAAATATGGTCAATAAAGATTGGATGAAATAAGGAAGGGAATGAGAAGATACAGACAAAGGGTGATGGATGATCCTAGTTGTCAGATCCAGTGGAATTTTCATTCTTTATTTTATAAGTTTATAACTTTTACATGCTGGCCCCAACTGCTATTAAGTGTACACACATTTTTGGTACATTTGCTATTTCCGTTGCAAAACTTCATTGTTCAGTTACCTCTAACAACAGTAATACATTTGAATAGCTTATTTTTTTGTGTTTATTGGCCAAAAAAAAAAAAAAAGATAGATATATATTAAGCTTAGTTAACCATTATTTATGGCCAGAAACCAGTAGGATAAATATGGATATTTGAAGCCTTCTGCGAACAAAACAGAAAGTAAGAAATCAGTATGAAAGAGGAGAAGAAGAGTAAAGTAATAACAGAATTGGGTATATTAGGCTATCAGAAAAAGAGAAAAAAGAATTATGTTTATAGTAGAGAGAGATGCACTCTCTTTTAAGAAATTGTGCATGTGTGTGTGTGTGTATAGACAACCTCTTACACATACAGAAAGGCATGTGGAAATAGAAAGAGACAGACAACTACATGTAAGCATAAGAGCAAAAAGTAATTGAACACATGTTTTTGCAAAGATATTAATGAAGTAACTTTATTCCGACAAAAGAGAGGGACACAAGTATGTTTTGCTGAATAACTTATTTCCCCAGCCATTGTTCAGCATTAAGCAATTGTAGAAAGGCTTTCAAGTACTTATTCTCTGTCGTAAACAGTTTCTCTTTACAATCCACATTGTTGTGGCTATTTCCAGTCAAAATAATGCAACTATAATTGAATAACAGTTTATTAGTAAAAGTCATACGGAAAGTTATTCTCTTTTTCCTAACTCAAATGTTCTCATCTACACACAACAAGCACAAGAGAACAAACCCAATTATTGGCCTGTACTCAGCAAACTTAATAAATATAGAGAACCTACTATTTATTATTTTTGCCAATTAAATATTTATCAAAAATTGATATCATCAGTATGAAGTTTTGTCATAAACTGCAATCCCGTCTCTTGCCATTGTCACTAATTTTCTCATGCTGTATCCAGTGCATTGTTTTGATGTTGTCTGACCATGTTGTATGTTATTGACCCTCCAAGCTTTTTCTGATAATTTTCTCAGTTATGAGCAATGGCAAAATTCCTTCTTGTCTCACCATGGTATTGAAACGTTATTTTTTGCCATTGCTATTGTCGGATAGAAAGATAATTACAGATGGACACTTTCTTACATTGTTCTTGTTGTTTATCCTCTTTTTGGTCCATGATATTTGCAAGAAGCATTGATAGCACAACATCACAAATGCCTTGATAATCCATTTTAAAAATATCTATGTAATAGATATTAAAGCACTCACAAAAGTTTATATCCTATCTAATAAATTATTCAGAAAAGTATCCCACCTTGATTGTTTTAGTTAATACATTACAGCCAAAATGTAATGATCAAAACAGCAACTGTAAAGCAGCTGCATGTATGTTAATCCAATAAACTCCTCCATTGAATATAAGGTCACAGCCTCACCATGCTAGGTGTTGCTGCTGTGATTTCCATAACAGGTGGAATTTGTGGGTTATCTGTTGTCACTTTTTAAAATGCATTTCTTGTGGGTCATCTTATACTGCCACAGTTAAATTTAAGTTAGATGTAGTATTCAAATTATTTCTTGATTTTAATTCATTTTCTTTCCCCTACCCCCAGACTGCTAAATGAAATGCTAGGATATATTTTTACACATCTGTATTTGTGAAAAAGTTAGGGAAATTAATTGAAGAGGAAACAAATAACACACAAGTACCAATATTTGTTTATGATTGTTTAATAACTTATGGTTGAAATTGACAAGGGTTCTCCAGGCATGTGGTAGTTTTTACTTTAAAAAGAAATGAACACAGTTCATATGGAGCTGAGAGGTTGAGTCCATTAAAAACTGTGGGGGAGATAAACATGCTGCTGCTGTGAGTAAGAATCTACCAAGTTATGAGGAGAGAACTTAATCTAACAGCAACAAAACAATAACAAATATAATATATTCTGCTAATTATTTTTAAAATAAAATAATGGTGGAATTGTTTGATAAGTTTTCCAGTAACAAGAACTTCCAGCAGCCTGCTAGAATCTGTTCCTCTCTGTCAATACATTTGCAAGTTGAAAGGTGATGTGGACCCATTTTATAGACTCACTCACTCTCTCTCATATCATTCTTTGGATCTCAACAATGTTAATTTGCAGTCATTTTTTATTAACTTACTTTGTGGAATTGTAAAGATCTATTGTCTGTGTATACAGTAATGGATATTTTATTTGTGGTGTAGCTGTTACAGTATACCTCTATTAGAAGACTGTCCAGATATATGGCTTCATTAACTGCATCATACATTGAAAGTGTTTTAGATAATAAAGTGCTGGACACCTTGTGTTTAATTCTGTTGGATGTCTAAGATAGTGGACAACTTCTCTGCCTTTTACCAGTCCCTGAGCACTTGAGATGTCATCTGGAAGATTCCCCCATGATGCATAACAAAAGACATCAATTTTCCATTCGCTAAAGCTACCAAGATAGGGGAAGCTGGTATTTATTTGAGCTTTCTTTGCTGCTTGGTAGATTGCTTTGTTGATTCTCAATAACTGCTCAACAGTTGGGTGCTGCCTTGACATATTGAGTTTCAAAGCATAGAAACTCAAAATCTGGCCATGTTTGTGTCATTAACCAATATAGCTGACCAGTTGTTGTTCTTATAATATCCATTTCATTTCTATTCACTGGGAATGTTCTATCATTTTTTTTCTACTTGCAGAAATCAGAATTTCTTTCATTTCTGCTGCATTCTCATTTTGGTTTACTTGAATGGTATTGCTTTTATTTTATGGCACATTCAAACCAACATAGCAGAAATTTTCTATGGATCTATTTCCAACTTCATATCTTCTGGCAATGAGATCGATAACACTCTTGTTAAAATCATTAGTTCCTGTAAATAAGAAATCATCATGCATCACAAATATTCCTTCTAATTTCTCATTGTTATACCACCTAAAGAGGGTCTCATCCAACTCAGACTGCTTACAATCCAATCTGCTAAGATCATCTTTTACAGTGAAGTACCAATTTCGAGATGCATCATCAAGACCAAATGCTGTTTTGTTTAACTTTCACATTGCACAATTATCTTTTATTTCTAAAGGTGATATAATAAATATCTATCGAGTTGTCTACCCTACAAAATGGCTGCTTTGATGTCAATTGTTTTATATTTTCATCCCTTACTGCTATTGCCATGCCTATTCTAAGTGTAGAGTTACTAGCAGTTAGAAAATCTTATTGAAAACTCTTCTTTGAAACCTCTTACAACCAATTTGGTTTTTGCTTGTTTCATTTTTCCTGTTAGCAGTATTCTGACTCCTGTCCTGTACCTCTTTGTACATCTCAAAAAATTCCAATTTTTCAATTCTTGCTCCTTTCAGGCTTGCAGTAAATGCCAATTGACACAAAAATTGTATTTGCTTCATCCTGATCTCAATCTTTCTCATGTAGGCCCATTTTCTTTTCTACTATAATCAATTTCTTTTTCTCTTTCACGATTTCTTATTCAAATGTATTCCCAGAATTCCCTTTTCTTTTACATTCATTACATTCATTATTATTTGTTTCTTTCTGCAGATTGACCTCCTTTACTTACCACTTTAGCATGAGTCTACTTCTCACTCTCTGATAAGCAGTATTTGATAATTTAATTGACATTAGTAATTTTCTATGCTCTCAGGTTTTCACTTTCATTTTGTCCTGGACTTTCTTGGTTCTGAAACTTCCTATGTTTCTCTGATTATCCTCTTTACCACATAACTCTGGTATATATTTTTCCAATTTTATTAGTTCATCATCCTGGTCTTCTTCAGAATGGTTGATATCTTTATCTTCACCATAAATCCCATCAACTTTTCTTTTTTGTCAGCCCTTAATTCTGTCCCATTTGGCTTAATCACTCTACATTTTGCAACTTGGACTGACTGACTGACTTCCATGCCTGAGGAAAACAACTTTCCCATCCCAGTCAGTAACGTTAACTGGACCATGCCATCGGTTGTTATCATCTCTCTCGAGTAAAATATGTGATTTCCTGCCAGCAAAATTTGCTCTCTTTATGTTCTGACATATTTTATTGCAATGCTCTTTTGATTCTGTCTGATGATTTTGCTTTTGTGTAAGCTCTTCTTGCTGCATGCATTGGGATGTTTAATAACTGTATCACTTATTTATGCCTCTTCTAAGGCTTGAGTTTCCATAATTTATAGTAAATTAGGTTGGTTGTCCAACACAAGATGAATTGGACTGTATCCAAGGTAGTTTTGCAAAAAGGTTTTTTTTTTTTGCATTGACTGGTCAGGCAAAAGCAACAGTCATTTCCATTTTGGGATCTTCCTGCCTTATTTTCTGTACGCACATATCTATGACAGTGATTTTTCTCACATATACTATTTGACCATGATGAGTATGCAGCAGTGGCACAAATGTCTACACTAAATTGTTCAACCAGCTCTCTATATTCTTCATTATCAAATTTCTCACCATTTCTTTCGGAGGTCCAAAACCAGCAGCTATCCAAATAAATTGCAACATTATCTATAACCACTTTAAGAGTTTTTCCTCCATTCACTATACTTTTAGTCAATCTAGTGAAGAGATCAATAAAATGTAAATAGTAAACATTTTTACATTGTTTTAGATCCATTATCACTACATGATTAAATTGCCCAGCTAAGAGAAGTGATATCCTTGGTCATGCAGGAGTATTCTTGAATCTCTTACAATCTTCACACTTCTTACTAATATCTTCAATTAGCTTTTCACATTCTTCAAGCGAATCAGCATTTTTTATGAGATTTTTCTTTTCTTTTTTTGAAGGATGTGGAAACTGGCAATTGTAAAATTGTGGTTCATAATTTTCTTTTCCTTGCATGATTTCTGTTCAGCCACCATGTGCATTTTCTCAGTTTTTACTTCACATTCTTTCAGTGAAATATAGCAATATCCAGAGAATGTTGTATCCAACTGAAGTGACCTTCAACTGATTTCCAATATGTACATTCTTCATGTTTAATTTGAATCCCATTCTTTTCATATCTGGTTTGCTTAGCAGTAGGGGAATATTGCTGTCCACTACTTCTATTCTTAGGGTTATATTTTGACCACCAATAATACAAGGAGTCTCCATTCCTTCATTTATTTTGCCCCTTGCACCATACTTGAATGTTGTTCTACCTGTTAGAAGTTTAACTTCTTTTCTTTGCTTGCTGATACCAAATACATCTCCTTCCATTCACACCCAGCAATTATTTTACTGCAAACACTATCCAGAATGGACACATTGACTGTTTCAATCATGAGGACCTGTTTATCCTCATGTGAATAAGCATCTACTTTATAAGCTTCACTAACTTCCGCATTTTCATGTACTTTTGATGTTTCAAAAGCATTTGCTTCTTGATTTCTTTTTCTATGTGGACAATCATTTTTACAATGCATAATTAATTTGCACACCAAGCATTTAAGGTAATTACCAGCTTCATCACATGGATTTCTATAAATGTAGGCTGTACTTACTCTTCCCACGAATGCTCCTCTTCCTGATCTTCTACCTCTTTTGAAACCTGTACTTGTAAATTGTGCTTCATCCAGTTTAGACAGCTGTCTCCTACCATATCCTGACCATGCTCCATCATGACTGTATCCTTTGAACCTTGTTTCTGAGTTATTTTTACTTCCAGCAACATATGTTTCCTCTGAATTTGCTGTGTATGCAGGTTCTTCTTTGATAGCTATCTCATCTGATCTCTGTCTATATGACATTCCTTGGTTCCCAAAGACATTTTTTGATGGCAATTCTTTATATATTTCCTCTTTCTTCAAATAATCAACCACTGTAAGAACAATTTGTTTGTCCTTTTTATCCAATCTAGTGCTGTCAATAAGTTGCATAGTTAGAACTCAGGTAAAATGAAGACTTGCTTTTTTAGATCTTTGACATTCTTCTCAGAAGAATTGAGAAATTGATCCATTGGTATCCAACTCTTTCTTTAAAAGATTTTTATATGAATACCATGTTTCACATATAACACTCAGATCATCTTTCTTAAACAATTTATCTATGATAATAAAAATCTGCTCAACTGCATTTTCATCTTCAATCCTAATTACTTCATTTTTGTGTGGCCAATCTCACTTTCTCATTGACACCTTTTTTTTTTTTTTGTTGGTAACATGTTATAGATTACAAATCCCTGCTGCCTATTTTCTGTCTTGGTGAATTGAGTTCATAATCTGACATCAAACTTCCAATCATCTTAAGTATTCCATGTTGCTGGGGTCAAAAATTTATCTTCCTTCCTTTCATCAGTTTTTTTTTTTTTTTTTAACTACACTCTGCTACCATGTTTAATATTAATAATCTATGGTTCAGACTGACAAGGGTTCTCCAGGCATGTGGTGAAGTAAACATACTGATACTAGCAAGAACCTACCAAATTATGAGGGGAGAATTTAATCTAACAGCAACAGAACAATAACAAATATAACAATGATAACATGAACCTTGTTTGTTTACTGACCTCAAGTAACACTTATAGTTACCAGAATATCTCGTTACTAATAAGGTGAGGCCAGATAAATATCTAGTCGTAATCTGTTTTATACTACAGAACAGATAATATAACGAGTATATTTTTGTCTGTAATGCCTAAATTTAATGTCACTGGTGCAAGGAAGCAGTATCTTGGTTATGGCAGACTGAACCTCTTGTTTATGAAGGTATGAGGTGAAAAAATTCACTCCATGAAAGAACAAAACACATCAATAATTGGAAAAATGTATTTAATATATTAAATATAATTATTAAAATATTAATTCCAAGCATGCCAGAATTTTTCATGGCATAGCTAAGCAACTTTTTCAAATAATAATACTTTAGAACTTCACAACACATTTTTTATTCAAATTGAATTTAATGGGACTTCATAGAAATACCTGTAAATATTTAGTATTGTAATTTAAATATTTTCACTAATGTTTCATGTAAATGTGCAACATTTTTTCAACTGTAGCCAGACTAAGATTCAATATTTTCAGGCTAGACAAGGTTGATAAATAAAAATAAAAAAGTAAAAATAAAACAAAACACAAACTATTGATGTATGGCTAACAACAGCTAAAAATAGATATAATGTTTTCTGTTCACAAGCAGACAATCATGTGAATTGTATACGTTTTTACAATGTTAAGCAAACAATGTTGAGAGAAAAAAGTAGAAAATTATTTACTGATTTAAGTTACTTATTTTCACGCAAAGTGATTCTTTTATTTAACCTTTCATGTCATTCATAACAGGAAGTTCAGAAGAGACACAAATCTTCATTATTTTCCTGTTGCTACTGGCAAGAAAATTTAAAAGAGGTTTAAATTCATTGATCAATCAATGAAAGGCTAGGTCAACCCTGGCAGCATTCCAACTTAATAATTTGATGTATCAACTTTGTATGAGGACAAATGAACTGTCTGATTTTTATTGAAAAGATATCAGAAGAAAGCAAATATTAAAACATTGGCTGGACGAACAAATACAAAATCTGAATTTAAGATCGTCTTAAATATGGTTTGGACTTAGAACAAATAATTTGAAGTTGAAACTGCTACTGAAAATGTTAGTGAATACATATACTAGAAAACCAAGATTACAAAAAGAAAAACATAGCCAAGACATTTTTTCTTTTAAGTTACTTTAGCAGACAGATTACATTTATGAAGAAAATATTTCAAATCCTAGTTATTCCACACATTTTTAGAACTATAATCATAAAGAAACACTTGAAATTTCTGGGTTGATGAGGAAAGAGGGATTGGAGAATTTGATAATTACAGATCATATTAGGAAAATAGGGAGTAATCTCCCTAAGAAGCTTATATAAGTGGATGGCAAAACAGGGTCTTGGAGTGATAACAAGGAGATAAACATTACTTAGAGCTACAAAAGGATAGAAAGTTGTGGAGTTCTAAAGAGTCACAATACATAAAAGAAGTGCATTTCTATTTGGTGTTCTGCTTCTCAGGCCAAGGCATTGCACATAAAAGAATGTTGTTTTTCTTGTTTCTGATAGCACCTTTTCAGTCAGTACGTTCTCTTATCTTCCTCTGATACGTTGGCATTTTAGAATGATTTCCTTCAAACTAGTTTAGGAAATGGACAACTCTGAATTCAAAACCATGGAAAAAATAATGGAAATCTACTCTACTATCCAAGAAATCATTGAAATTCACAGATATTAAAAAGAAAAGGAAACTGCCTAAAAACCATGATCACCTGCATCTTGAAAGGACATGTTCCCTAACTTCAGATAAAACATCAGAAGTACTGTGATAAAAGCAATATAGATAAAGATACTATTACATACATTATATACATTTGGACTAACATCCTTGGGTTTGTTGTTATTATAACAACTTTTTGGCAGGTGTGCCCTCCAGAATCTTTTCAAGTATTGGTTGCTCTAAGTAATCTTCAGGAAACTTTAAACAGAACACTTTATTTAATCTACAAGGATATATTGTTCTTGTTTTGTTGTCTATATAAAGATATCTGGTCTTGTTCAAAGTCTGTACTACCTAACCCAGGAACTGAACTAACATTTACAATGCCACCAAATTCATAAACCAATGCTTTAATTCACTCGGCTATTATCAGATACTAATTCAAACAATATATATTCCAAACAGTTATGTAGAATCTGTCAACACTTTTATCAGAAATATTACTGAAGCATGTGAGATTTTTTTAAAAGTTTCATTTTGAAGATGCAAGTAACCAATTTTCTACAAGTCATCAAGATTAATCTTTCTAAAAAGTATCCAACAACAAGTACACAGCAGCAAAAAAAATGAACTAATGATATATTACTGAGTTCCTAGGTTAAAAAAAAAAATGAAAAAACAAGCAGTTAAAGATATTTTTATGTGTTCACAGGTAAAACAAAAACAAATAAAATATACAATTAAAGACACCTTCTTGTGTTCCCAGGTATAAAATAATACATCAAAAGTTGATTGCATAAGTTACCATAATTAAAAACTGGTATTTATAGAACAATTGTTTTATAGAAAATATGATTCCTACTGACTAAAGAGGTGAGCTTTTCCTTCTCTCTCTTGTTTTTTCTGTTTTTTGTTTTTAAAGTAGCATTAAGTAATATTAATAAATTTACTAAACATTGATAAAACCCTTAATGCCAGTCCTTGGAAATCATATTTCCAATAAACTAACATGACTTACACAAAAGACTTCTTGGGCTACTTTTTTCTCTTCGTATCTTTGATGTTTTTTAATTTTACCAGAGTTGTTGATTTTCTAGACTGGATATCATACAAGACTGGAAAGTTCCATCTACATCACTATTTAATTTTATCTTGCAGTTCTTTAAACCATTTTAAAGCACACAATAAGATAGATTTAATTATTAGTTTTTAGTTGCTGTATCACTAAAATATAATTTGATACTGCTAATAAGCATATACATATATATTAAATTTTAATGGTTAATCATCAGAGGAAAAAATGAAAAGTGATTTAATTTTTATGGTAAAAATTGATTCATTTTCTACAGCTTATCAACCCTCTAGAGCCAGAAAATATTTTTAGATTGTAAGATTTTTTTTATAGACAATAATGGTTTAATGATAAAAGTCTCACAAATTAACCCATGTATGGTGGAGTGGGGATTCATACCTTTCCAATGGGTATTTGCATGTAAGTGAATATAACAAAAACCAATGGGAATTGGAGTTTGGCTCACCAATTAACAATTCCGAGCCATCACCTGCAAATTCAAGATTACAGCACAAGGTATTCCCACGCAGTTACTCATCTAGGTACTGAACACACTTATTGTTGCTTAACTATGGTGATCGTATGGGTACCAGCATCTCAATGTGATGTAGCTGTAAGCCTTTCTGATGAAAGAAACATACCAAACTGCAGTAATTGTATAAGTTATTTTTCTGAAAAATTTACCTTCGAAATTGTCAATAAAATATTGGTACAAAATGTTTTGTTACCAAAATTTTCATGACATCACATTATGAATTGAATCCACGGAGAAAAACATTCAAATAACTGGCATGATTTAAAACAATATTCCCTGGTAATTATTTTCATATGAAAAGTTATTCAAAGCAATGACACCCTAAAGTACTTGTCTTTCATTACAGATGTTTTTTGATCATTATTATTCATTGAATTCTCATTAAAGATTAAGCAAATATAGCACACTTAAATATAAAATAATGAATAATTTATAATTTATATGATTAATATATATTTGGCTCTTTATTGACAGTAGACAGTAGAAAAAAATGTGTGTGCTTCAGTCAAAATGACTGTAGTGGCTCTGATAGTCATGTATTTTATTTCTTCACTCATACTATTTCTATTTCTTATTTTCTTTAATGTTTTCTTTTTTAATGAATTTTGGTAATAAAAATGATGGTGTAGCTCAGACACAAAAATACAATAAGCGAAAGAATAAAAAAATAGCATAAGAGATAAAAATGAAATACTAACATAATCATTTTCAGATAGTGATTCGAGCAAATGCTTCGCAACAGCTTTGGCAGTTAGCAGTTGACTTAAACTTAGGGAAATTCCATGGTCCATTAAAATCACTAAATGTTTACGCTGAGGTCGGATTGTAGAAACAAAGACATCTCTGAAAGAAAAGAAAAAAACATTTTTAAAGTTAACAAATTTGGGAATTAATTTAATATATAACATTTCCATCAAACAAAACTAAATTTGCATCAACAAATACACACGTTAAATCAAAGGTTCCCATACAGTGCAGTGTGCCTCATAGGTACAGCAGAAAAGGATAGCAGATGAGGTAGTCAGTCAGTCAGTCAAGTGCCATATGTGATACACATGGGTGATCATGTCTCAAAAGAGACATGACTAACTGGGCAGAAAATTTTCAGTAGGTTGCCATTGCTTTCTGTGCAGACTGGTTGCCAATCAAGGCTATAGGACCAAATCTGCCCTGCTATTCAATCCATGGCTAGTAGGAGAAGAAATGGATTAATATCTTTTCCAAGAGCATTTGTGTATAAATGAATGCAAGGAATTCAACTGGAATACAAACTCGGTTCTCTGAATTCTTGTTCCAAATCAATGGTGAGGTAGAATAATTTTTAAAAAATTAATATGCCAAAAACAAATATTTCAAAATTTACAATATTATTATGGGTTACTTGTAATTGCATGCATGAGTCCCAGTATAAATAGTTATAAATAATCATTTTATTAATTTTATCAATGTGATAATTTGCATCATATCAAAGATATAGCAAGTAGGGTCTGCAAATTGAAGGAAAGAGTTGTCAATGAAAATGTTCCAACTTCGAATCCAGTCATCTCTCTTTAACCCTCTTGCTGTTTTTGTTTATTTTCTAAATTTTTAAATGTAGTTTTTGTCAAATGAAATTTTATGAGGTGTAAGCAAATTTTCATTCTAAAAATGCAGCCTAGAGAAAAAAAGTTTGAAAACCACTTCTTTAAATTAACTAATTAAAAATCACCACCCATAAAAAATTTCTTAAGTAGTGAATACCCCAAAAAATATTGCAAGGAAAGTAAATGAATCTTGGAAAAACAAAAATCTGATTAACTAAAACTGAAAAATATTGATTTCAATATAAAAGATTAAATTAGCATAAGGCAAAAAAAGTCACTGAGAGAGAACATTAAATTTTGGGCCATTTTTTTATGATTAAATTCATCCTTTTCTATGTGGGTGGATTAACTAATATATTTATAAATATATTAAAAATATAACAGCCACTTTGTACATAGTAAATATGAGAAAAGGTTTCTGTTGTCAGCCTATTTCAGGAAATAAACATGGGAAGAATGTCTTCACTAAACTTCACTGAACCAATCTTCAGAAACACTAAATGCAGTCAACTATTCTGGCTTCAGTTCAAAATTTAAAAAAATATCACCTGAAAAAAGCCAGTGCATACAATGGCCGAAACATTGTGAATGTGACAATAAAGACGAGGGCAACATTAAATAGTGTAGTGGGGACAGCTAAATATTTTAATTATAAACTGATACATAATATTATATACATTATAACAAGAGAAATGTTATTTTCTATCTAAAAAAAAACAAAAAAAAAACTAGCTCTTAACAGTTACAAAAGATGCTTAATGCACTAGCCACAACATTTAAATACAAAGTAATTGACCCATTATGAGTTTAGTGGTTTTCTCAGTGCATAAAAAAAGGGACAATTATTATACAAATAAATTTTGATGCCTCATATTAGAAATCTTATTATGATACATTCTTTAACCATAAATTGAGAATCTGTTTAATACCCAATATTATAACAGAATTTGATCCATGTGCTCCAGTGATGTACATAAACTGACTCTGCAAGAATGTCTAGATGATAAATAATGTAGCCAAATAGAAAGGATTAGTTTTATCTGTTACAGCCATCTGAGAATATCCCAGAGAATGTTTTCTGAGTTCTAAATCCTGAGAAAATCTCTTTTGATGGCAGGATCAATTATCCAAAGATAAGAGAGGAAAGGATTAAATGTTCTTTTGAAGATTTTTCAGATGTCAGACACAGTAGAGGATTAAAATGTCACTTAACACTACTCCATCCTGTTTGTCTCTGAAGAAGAGACAAATCCCTTCCCACAAAGTAGTATAAACCACAGACTCTAGAAAACATCAAGGACACATCTTTCTTATAAAGATAGTAAAACTACATCCTTTAAAATTGCATATGGCCAGAAAGTTTCTTATTTTTATTACTCCCAATAAAATGTTGTAAGCTTTATAAACACAAATAATAAAACAAAGCAAAAAGCTTTTGATTTTGAAGTTATGTTTCATGAATGTTAACAATAAGAATACCTAGAATGAGGATTAGCATGGATCAATTCTATAATAAAGTGAGTTTAGTTTTTACCAAATGTTTATAACTGAAGGCCTTGTGTCAGACTCAGACAAACTTAATAAATATCCATTAACTGGTATATTAGTTATTCCATATTGAACAACAATACTGTACTCAGTTACATCTCCATAAATAAATAAATTAATTACGGCTTAATCAAAAGGGTTTTTATATTGTCTTTATACACTGGAATATCAGCTTTGTAACAAGTATAGTTTTGTCCCATTAAAAAAGAAAGAGAGAAGTCATCCTTTTATAGAAGAAAATTTATTTCAATTTTTACAAAATGGTTTTGTTATCCATTTACAAAATTTTAACAACCTAAAGTAAGTTGTATCATACTTCATTGATCTCACAGTAGTTTTCCAGGCATCTGTTTATAACAGGTCTAATGTTCCATTCTAGGGCCAAATTTACATTTAAAAAAAAAAAAAAAATTACCCCTTCTAAGTATTTAAAAACTAAACTGTAACTATTTGTCAGCCAGTGAATGGCAATAATGGCACTGGTAAAAATGATTTATTCATGGCATTAAATTCTAGTTATTAAATTCCGTTTTTAAGGGTCGATATAAACCGATGGGCTCATGCTTAAACGCATTTGATTTTATTATAATCGTCTTTCATAAATTGTAAATGTATTAGTTTATATTAACAAATGAAGATAAAACAATTCTACTTTTTTCTTCACTAATATCAAAAAAAAAAAAAGATTATATATGATTTATTTTTTTAAAAATTAGATTTCATTCAAAACCAACTTTTTTTTTTTTTGCCAATATTTTATATTTCAATAAATTCATTTTCCACTTGTGCCATTTTTACCTAAATTCATTAAATTCTGATTTACCAACTAACAAAACAGTTCAGTTTTACTATTTCAAGTTATTCTTTCACATGACTATCCTCAGTTTTCAGTTTTGTCAGGTTGTTTTATGCATTTGATGACATTGAGGCTGATTAGACAATGTTAACTAATATTTTTTGAACTTTTGAAATGAGTCATTGTTAATATTATGCAAATTATTTAGATCAGTATCCTCAACTTTACTGTTTTCCTCACAATATTTTTTTGGCTAATGAATTCTTTGACTTTCCTCATGTAGATTGTTTATCTGATCTTTGCAGAGATGATCCAGGAGTCAGTATAAAAAAATTTTTTTTAAAAATCAGCTACTAATTTTCACAGCATGTCTTTTTCTGCTACAGCAGCCCCTAGTGGTTCCACTATCATCATCATGGGCTGAGTACAACTCCCAACAAAGCCTTATTTAATTACATTTGGGACTTTTTTCTACAGATCCTTGACAGTTTAATGAGAGAATTATGCCATTGTTTATGAGGAAGTGATTTCATACACAATTATAAAAATAATCTCCAATCAAAAGTAAATGTGTAATCAATATTTGACTGAAAACAAAAGTAGGTTTGAATTTATTTGGTATTTCAATCATTATATCCATCAGTTTCACAAGATGGACCTCAAAATATTTCATATTTTTATTTGTACATATGTACAAAATGTTTCTTGATATACTTAAAATATTCTAATTTATGACTTTATGTTATCAGTAAATTAAAATTTTGCATATCTGTACAGACAGTTGATATACAAACACCTTTTTATACAACTGGCATTCATAGATACAGAGTACATTATGCAAATGCAACAATTTATAACTACAAACAGAAAATATTTATCCATACTGCAAAATTACCCAATATACAAAAATATCTGAATTTCATTTGATGAGCAAGCAATTATAAACTGCTCATGTATTATAAAAACAGCTGCTATTTACAAACCATTCTATACAGTTGACCTCCTATCCATAATACCAGCACAATGCTTGTGGTGTCATAATAAGAGATTTTTTCTTCTAAATGTTACCTAAAACAAATAAACTAGTCACTGTAAAGACAGGGATACTCAGCCATTGTTCAAATGAAACTGCTGTAAAGTTCAGCTTCAATCATTAATTGGATTTCCTTGTATATCCAATGGATGAACGCATTATTTAAGCAACAACAGAATTTTCTTCATACAACAACAAAAAAAAAACAACTTATGTTTAGCGGACTTTATTTAGCTTTTGACAAAGACAAAAGTTAACAAGCAAATATCATGAGCCTCACATCTACCTATCTGCATACACTGGTGTATAACATGCCTATCATTTCAGGATAATCCACAACCACTTGGAAATATCTGCCAATCTATCTTTGCATGACTCATCTAAGGAATATGCCTGCCAAAATTTGGTTTGGACTATTGCAAATGTTGGCATTAGCTTTTGCCATGGTTATATATGACTCAGTTAACCTATGACTATATCTGCCTAACTGCCTACTATTGCCCTCTTGGATTTGGTATGTCCCAGTTATAGAGAAAGGGTCATTTTATTTCATAAATTTTGTGTAAACCCATCACAAGATTATTCTCATGTCTAAGTATGACTATGTAAAAGAATGTCAGTATATTGATTGTATTTGTGTATTTTTTATATATATATATTATATATATATGATTACACTTTCATATACACACAAAAAACATAGGAACATGTACAGAATATCTATGAAAACTTATTTCAGACCACATATCAATATAGGCTTAAAATACACAGAGAAAACATACTACTCTAGTAGTGCTCATGTATATAGAGTGGGCCTCACCACCATGAAGTACCCATATGGGTATGTGTTGGGGTATATATAAGTATGTTTAAGTGATAAACCAATAAGGAGAGAAAGAGAAAGTTTATAATTGTATGTATGTGCATGTGTGTGTGTGTGTGTGTGTGTGTATATATATATATATATATATATATATAGGATTATATTTATCTGAAATAGTGTAGGGGGGAATAAGAAGTGTGTGTGTGTGTGTGTGTGTGTGTGGTGCTTTATTCTGTCTCTTTCTTTCTCTCTGTGGAGGTGAGAGAGGTTGTTCCTCCAGTCAGGAAAGTAATCTCACTGCTCACTTTGAGGCCTTTGATGTCTATATGCTTGCTGCCTTTAATGTTAGCAGTATTATGATAAATGGCTAGATTGCTGGCAGGCTAGCAGACATTGATCAGAGGGGAGCCAACAGAAGCACCCTTCCACTACCATCACACTGGTCCTTTCCCATGCCCCTGCCCTTCCCTCCATTTTTCAGATCCTACTCCCTCCACACCATTCAACCCCTTTACCCCCTCTTGCCCAACTCTAGCTTCTAATGGTGAAGGTTGAGGGTAGAATCTCAGCTTCCCTCTCCTAGGACACTGCTGTCTTTCTCCTTTACCCACTTCTATGTACTTGCCTCCTCCCAACCCTGTCTCTTTTAGAAGCTAGATTAGCTTCAGTCAACCAGTTGGGTCTGGGAGAGCAGGCAGGCTGGCTGGCCCTGCTCACTCACTCATAAGGAGCTTTTTAAGTTGGGAGATAGATTTCCAATTCATGGCCCAGGGGACGGGACAGAGGAAAGCTGAGGGAGTAAAGATGGGGTGAGGTTTAGGTGGAGCAGGGACCAGAAAACTACACACAACCAAAATCTAGGTTGCCTTATGTGCTATACATACATGCATGCAGAAAGAAGAAATTAAAAAAATATATACAACACACAGTTGTACATGTAAAATAGGGGGCACATAATGTCAACTTCTATCAATTAAATATGTACAAATAAAATATACAAGTACACAGAGAATACACACACATATAAACAGACTCATTAAATATGAAATATGTACCCATAAAAAATGGAATACCCATGTATCTCTTTTTCATTGTAGAATGTATAAGTATGTACACTTAACTTACAAATTATTGACATAAATACTCTATTGTAACATCATAAAGGGATATGTATGTGTGCATTTGTAGTTAAAATGTTTCAATATTTTTATAGACCAAACCTTTTAAGAGACTGGTTATGCACAAGTTTATACTTTGTTGATTATACCATACAAATTTTCAGACAGACAACTGTTTGCATTTCTAGTGTTTTTTAGCATGAATTTGAGTGATTCTACTGCTTAAGCAAATTTTCAAGATTGAACACAACATACACCTGAGGAAGGTTAATGAATGTAAAGGTGGAAACGCTGTTAAAACTAAATCTAAAAAATATATACAATGAAATAATACTTTATCTTTGAACTTCAAAAATGACTATTAGTCAATATGTAACTGAAAACTAACCAGAAAAACATTTAGTTATTATTCCTGTGGTATTTCATATCTAACAGGTTTTAAAGATTCTGATATGGATTTTTTTTTAAGACTATAGTAAAATAAATGTTTAGACTATGAGTAAATTTAAGTCATAAATAAATATACCAGCTTCAAGTTACAGATGCTCATAATCCTCACATTGATAAATTTTCTGACTTTCTAAAATAAAAGACAAAAAATTGTATATTTTACATTTTTGATGTTGTAAAATTTTAATGTTTTAATGTTGTTAAAGCTTTTAAGGGGCCAATGTTATACAAATCAAACAAAATAATAGGAGTAGATAGAATTGCCTATTTCCCAGTTCATACTCCTCCTCTGTCTATTGAACAGGAACAGAGGTTTATCACATGTTTCCAGTTTAGAGTCTTCCTTCTAAAGTCTTCTCATTCTCTTTCACTCCCAATAACCCCTTGTGTTTTAGTGGTATTATCACCTTGCTTGGGGTAAATTGTCTTTAAAAAAAAAAATAATAATACAAAGTATTTGATCTTCTGAATGTCAATAAAAAGAAATCTACCATTTTTCAAGTAAGTGAAATAATTATCCTATCTTTAAATGTTATTTCTTACAATTAATATATATATATATTATTCAATATTATTCTCTTTCTCAATTGGAATTCATTTTCACTCTTCTCAAGTACTTGAGACATGTTACATTTTTCTAAAAATATGAATATGAACTGGACTGGACTGTTAACCTTGATGGACTGGTGAAATTTGAAATATGAATGCTTACAGATAATGAATATACAAATCACCCACTGAAAATCATACCAAGTAGAAATACTTGTACACTAGAAAACACTACTCTTGCAATACATTGATAGTGATTTTGAGTCTAACAAGCTATTCCATTAAGCATTATACAAGGTTTGATTCAGGTAAATAAAACATATTAATCCTGTTTCACTAATATGTTTCTACAAATATTGATAGTTTATGAAAAAGATGTATTTATGAGAAAGTTTCCACTTGGATTTTATCAATACAAAATTAAAATCTGTGCAACCTATCTGTAAAAAGAGTAGTGGAAAGTGCTATACATACAAGCATGCAGAAAGAAGAAATTAAAAAAAATATATACAACACACAGTAGACATTTGTGGAAAGTGCATTACCCAAATATCTAAAAACTTGTTACACATCAGAAAGAGTGTGAACTTTGGCATGCTGGTTACTTGATTCAATAATTGTTCAAGAAAGATCTTGTCTCTCCTTGCTTCACTTGGCCTTGAATTTATATACACATCACAATATAAAAGTATAGAGATCAATTTTTACACAACAAATTTGAACAATCATAACTAATATTAATAGTCTAATTAATTTGTCCAAGATTCTGGGATGCTATTTTTCCTTCCACATCATTTTTTAAGTATATTCATTCTTGCTACTTTTTATCACAAAATGAGGCCAAACAAAAGTTTTTACGTTAATTTCTAAAGAATTAATGAATTTTAGTTTTTAATCCAACATATTTTTATTACTTCAAACATTATGTTTAGCTGATATCCATATTTGACATTTTGTTTTTTAAACAGTATTTGTTTCATCTACTGACCTGTGCATTAAAAGAAACTTAATAAAAAAATGTACTTCCAAGAGGATTTGAACATGTGTCCCTCTTTGCAGGAGAAACCATCATCTAATCCAGCATGCTTTGACTATTTGAAACTGGACAGAAATACCTTTCAAGAAAAATCTCAAGGAGTGAATGCACTTCAAACACAAAATAGACAATTTATATTTATATTATAATTTCAGTTTTCATCAGTTCACCATCTCTGTCAATACACACCTGCAATGTATCATAGGTGATTAAAAAATGTTAACACATCTGTAGGAATACCTGTAAAAGCTACTCCTATAGAAATGCTAAAATTGTTATGATCACTGTGTGTGTGAGTATAAATGGTCAGCTTCTCATTTTCTGAGCACACCTATCTGCTGTAGCTAGCCAATCTAGTCCAGATGCCTCTTTGGGCATATTTGCATTTGTTCAATGCCACAATGTTCACTTTCTATCCCTGATATTGAGCACTTTAACCCATAAATAGAGCATATCTTAAAATTATACACACACACACACACACACACACACCCTTAATGTAAAGATAAAATAATTTTTTTTTAAATTTTCTTGCAGCTCAAATTCTGAAGAGGAAATTTTTTTTTCTAGCTTTTGTTTTTTATTCACTTGGTTGAAAGAATCAAAGAAAAAAAAGTTTAAGTATATAAATTTATGATCATTCCTTTCAGAAATGACTTGCAAAATCATGCAAATTAGGCTCCCATCACCTAAGTGAGAACCAGAATTTCCAGCTCTGGAACCCTTTCATCATCATCAGTGCATGTTCATTGCTGAGGTTAATATTTATTGCAAGCAACAACAACACACTTGTAGTTATTTGTCACTTCTGAATGTGAAAATAAATCTTGACACCAGTTATCCACCATCATTGCTCATTTGCAGCTGCTGTAAATAGGAATGTCAGATTTGCAAGTTGAGATCTGTCCATTTCTTCGATTTGCTAAGTTGGCGCTCTCTTTTAGAGTCAGAAGGCCTTCATAAATGACAGCTAATCAAAACTGCAATACTCAAAGTTTCTTAAGAATGGTTGTCATAATAAGCATCTTTTCATAGGCCCACTCATCACAAACTATTGGGATAGATTTATAAGTTATCATTTCAGTGGACCATAGACGAGATAGAGAATGAAATAAGTTAAAAAGTATGAAAGAAATACTTCTCTTTCTATAAAGAAACAATTCTATGTACAAGACACTAATTTAGTATATATTCTTTTTATGTGGATATATGGGCACATACATATTCAAAAACATAACAAAGAGAGACTAGAAGACCAAGACAGATTCTGCATAGCAATAGGATTAACACAGATGACAAATATATTTTGGAAAAACAATTCAAGAAACTTATATCACAAAAGAAATATTTTTTGCTTCTTAAGTATCCATCAATCATATGTACATATGTAGCATGCTTCCCTTTTGTTTTTTTCATTTATATAATAAAATCTAATACATGTAGAAAAGTTTTCTTGATAATCTTTTCAAACAAAAAATTTATTAGCCTGGGAAATTGTTTCAATGCATTTGGTTTTACTCATCTCTCTTGTTTTAAAGATTATTTTTGATTGCTCATAAAGAGTTTTGACTAGAATTTTGAATTTTCAAAACATACTTTAGAACTGTTTCACTTATTTTAATTTAAAAATAAGTTCTATGCTAACAGTTTTTTCTTTTGTACTTCTTGCTTGTGGAACACTTCCAGCTTTTTGATTCACAGTCAACTTTGATCTTCAAAAACTTAAATGCAATTTCAATTGTTATCTACTGTTTTCTTAAGTGTTTGTTTTTATTGTTCACATGCCTTAATAATGCCAACACCTCCAATATTATCTAAAACTCAGTAATCCCCTTGTGTCTTAGTGGCTTTACTGCCTTGCTTGGAATGAAATGATCAGAAAAATAAGAATAATATCTTCTCTTCCTTATATTAGTATGGTACGAGATTGAATAAGAAGACTGTGTTACCTCAATTTACGATATGAGAAAAACTAACTGGCTTTCTTACCTGAGTTTGAACATTAGCTATAGTAAAAATGCAATTAATACACCAAGCAGCACAAAAAAATTAATAATTTTTCTAAGAAATCTTGACCAAATAACTGAACACATATGTATATTTATCTTGTGATATTTGTTGAGAAGACCTTTCCTTGAAAGCCACTTTCATCATTGTCTACCTTCAATCAGCAAGTCTTCATATAATCTCAATATCAGTCACACCTTAACCATCCCATTGTCCAAATATCAGCAGGATAAACATTTATCTCTCTTATGGTAATCAGAGTGTGACTACCACTATGACAGTTCCCATTATCTCTAATCAAGGCATGAAATATCTGACACCTGTGGAGATGGTGAGGATAACCATTTGACTGGATATAATGACCATCCTAATACAAAAGTCATAAAGCAATACCAAACATGAAAATCATTACTTCATGTCACTGCCCATATCTATTCTATACTTGAGCTGATTTAAAAAGAAATTCATATGGTAGCCAACTGATATTTGATAACCTCTAAAAAAAAAAAAAAAAAAACTGCATGTATTCATGGTGAAAAATTCTTACAATCAGAATATAACTGAAATATATACAAAAAATAGTTGAAAGAAAGAAAAATGTGAGATTTCCTTTTTTGTTTTTTTTTAATTTACAGGATATACTTTCAATTTTTCTTAAAAGGCATGACTCGACACATTTAGTATCAAATCAGAAACCAGACTGAACTGAATCAATTTCACAATATGGTCAACCATCATATACTGTCTCAATAGCAGTCAATCTATCTAACAATGATATTTCACATACTGAAAGAGAGAACAATGCAAACCAAATCTCCATACATCATTTAACATGCAAATGCAAATGAACATATAACCAAATCACTGTGAAAACACCAGATCTCATACAATTATCAAATTATCAAATCTCATTCAAATTTAAATGGGTGATCATTTTAACACACTACCAGATAAGGAAGGCAATCCATGGTGTCATGCCCGATGAAGTACAGCAAATAATATACTCTTTAAAATGGATTACTTCTCTAGAATCATCAATTTGTATAAACAACTAAGATTTACAAATGCACTAACAGGAATTCCTGGTACTATAATGTACTATAAGTGAGTGCAATGAATATTATTATCCAAGATTTGAAGTGAGTACAATAAATATGGTTATCTAAGTGTAAAAAGAGTACAATAAATATGATTATCGAAATGTAGAAAGTAGTAACTAGTAGTTTAGAAGTGTGAAATTATTCAATTTTAACAATATCAAAATAATTATAATTACATCCAAAAATATGGATATGATCAGAATCAAAAATACTTATAAAACTAATAATTCTGAGGCCGGTAGTTATAAAATATACAGTTACAACTGCTCTACACAACACATTGGGGAAACTTGCAGGAATTTAAAAAATGTATCTATGAACAGAAAAACGATCTTATGCATAACAATTTATCAAATGAATTAGTCATATGCAGAAATATGTTCAACCACAACTTCAATCTAAAGAGAGTCACATTTTTTAAAAGAAAAAGTAACTTACATAAAATTCTAGAGAGTACAACTATCAAATCTTATCAAAATATATGTCTGTGCACCAGATTTTTTTCTTTCTTAGAAGATATACTCTTTTCCCAAGTCAATATACATGACCATAAAAATTTACTCACTTTCCTTTATCAGGCATTAAATTATATCACTTAGCATCTTCCATACTTTACTTTCACTTAGACTAGAGTATATTTATAAGCATTTCTTAAATTTCAAAATTAAAAAGGCAAAATAAAATCTTTACATTACCTGAAGTCTATCATATAAGAAAACTCATTGGTAAAAAGAAAGTTTTCTTTTTGTCTTTCCATATATATATATATATATATATATATATATATATATTCATTCAGAAATCAGTCAGTTATACAACCTTGGTTTCAATTTTTCAGTATCTTTAGGTGTTTTATATCAACTGATTCTCCAACATTTTTTTTTCAACCACACAATAGGAATTTTCAGAACGCAAAACTGGAAGTTCAAAATAAAGGAGAAGTTGGTCAAGAATTGTAAACACTTTCATTCGAGTTTGTATGATCCTAAAATATATTTTATGGTCATATAAACCTGTTGTGTGCTTGAAATAAGCATTGGTGAATCAGTTAATATAAAATGCCTGAAGATACTGAAAGGTTGAAACCAAGGTTGCATAATTGACTAACCTCCAAATGAAAATATTTAAAAGCTCCACATTATATATGTATTGAGCACTTTTTAATACAACTGTATACTGGTCTAATTTAATTCTGACCAATAACTGGCTTTTATATACACACACACAAAGTATTAAGAAGCTAAAGCTTAAAATATAACAAAAGTTTCAAATATAAAATAAGCTAGGGGCTCAATGCCAAATTCAACAGAGCCTAAATATAATAATATTATCAATACCAAAATCAACTACACACTATATCATGTAACAATAATCATCAGGTGGAACTCAGTTCCAGCTAATGATTGCTGTTACAACACTGAGTAGTGGATTTTAGTATTGATTATGTAATTTCATTATTACTGCAAATTTATCAATGATCATATAATTTGTAATATTCAAACTTATTTGTTTCTTGTAAATTTATCAATTTTACATCTAATTTATTTTATTAACACATTATTAATTTCTGATATATATATATATATATATCGCTCATTCACTAATGAATTAGAGCACTCTGGCTATTGTATGTATATATTGGGCATGTAAGACAATATACATGCTAAAAAGTCTGCCTTCTACCATGCACCTATGGCCCAGAGGTAGAACCGCTGACTGACGCCACTTCGGTCGGATTTCAATCCTGGGTTAAAAGCAATTGGAGTCTAACCGTACTGATGAGCTGTGATACAGTGAAACAGATCTGTCTGCGGATGACTATATATATATATATTGCAATGTGTTTTAAGATATAACCTCAAAAGAGAAATAAGGTATTGTAGAATAACTGAGTGACAGAAACACAAGAGTGGCAAACTGCTACATAGGATGAGAAAAAATTGAAAATATTGGCAAGATAAGAACAAAGAAACAAAGCTTAGTTTAAGAATGTTATAAATAGAAATTGGAGAACAAATTAATTAGTCATAAGCAAGGATATAGACTGACCAGCAAGTAAGTGAACATTTGACGAAGCTAGTATTGTAAACAGAGAAAATATGATAAATATTAAGAACATTGACTACTTTCATGTCTACCACATTTGAATAAATATCAAAAAGAATTTTGGATATTGGACAAAGAATACTGATAACTGATTTCTCAAGAATAATTTTTAGTAATGAACATAGCTAAATTGGATGGAACTGATGGCAGAGTTACAGGTTGGGTCTTTCATGGAAATGGTCACATAACATAGAAGACAACAAAGGAAGGTGGAGTAAAGTTTTGGGTTAGGTAGTACAATTATAGATCCCTTTTAAATTTGATGATAGTATCAATATGAATAAAGGAAATTATTTTAGATTCATGGACAAGAGATTTTTTAGTAGCACAGGTTAAAACCAACAAGCTTTAAGCTGAAAAAAATATTTATTTAAGGCAATGCTTCTTCACATTCTGCAAAGCTGACTAGTCTACTTTGCAAAGAAAAAAAAATTTCAATACTACCAAATCTAGAGAGGTTGAGATATCAATCCAATAGAAAAGTTATGGTTCACCATTAAAAAAAAAAAAAAGATATATCCGAGATAAAATAATATTCAAGCACCAGAAAATTTAACAAAATCAATGGCTGAAAGACTGATGACGGTTACAGAATGTCAAACTCATTAACAAATAATATAAAAATATTACTCTATTCAGGTATACGGGATATTGTGTTAATCAAATATGTTTCTGCAACCTGTAGTTTTTCAATTATTTATAAATAAAAATTTATGTTGTCCTGAGTTTGCATTATAAAATTTAATATTATCATCCTATTATAATTGTACTTACCTTCATTAGTTCACAGAACTGTTATGTCTTACCAATACTTCATAAATAATGGACTATTCTGTTTTAGTCAAATGGAAAGAGGCAAAAACACTACTTGGTTTCAGTGAGAAAATGAAAGAAAGGAAGAATGGAAGATAGATATGGAGAGAAATAATCAGATTAAGCTGATTAGAACACACTACATTTTGATCTTAGCCAAGAAGTGAGAGTGGCCTTGATAAAACACACCCTTTTTTAGACACACAATCAAATGACAAAAACCAACTAAGACAATTGCTAAAAATTCAGTTACAATAAATGAAATAACATCATCTCCTGATTTAGTTTAAAATCATTATTACAAGAATGTTTGTAAGACGGGAATTCAACTAGTTATTATTATTATTAAGGATAATTTATAAATCAAAAACTACATATATTTGCTCATTTAAAAACACCCTGAAATCTTTACTAACAGTCAGTTTGTTAATATCAATTTTGTACAATAAAAACTTGCATGATAAAATCTGATGTAAGTTTTAAATATAAATATAGTATGCATGGGTTTGTTTGGTGGGTCAGAGAGTTGCATATTTCCTTAAAATACCGGAAGTTTGTGATCTAGCCCATCTTAAAGCAATGATTTCAAAGGCTGATTTTTTTTTTTTTTTTTTTTGGAAGACTGGCAGAAGTAGTAGTAGTATTATGCCGTCTCCGCCTTTAGACAATCTTAGTATTATAGCTACACTTTTAAGCTAAGGTCAGTCAGGATTTCAAATATTGATTTCAAAGAAAGTAGGCTCACTTCTGTTAGAAAATTGACTCAACATGATCTTCCTACTCCCTAGACCCAACAATTTTAGGCTGGATGGAAACAGTAAAATTATAAAGCAATGTTACTTTCAATGCTGCAAATCAGTAAAGAGGTTTCCCTCATGTCATCATAAGATCTATCAAATTGAAATTCAACACTGATGCTCAAGATTCTAAGACAACTATATACGGTAAGTTAACAGAATATAGCTCTTAAAAATTAAATTTTTTTTTTTTTATACATATCCTCATCTTTATTATAATGATCATGAAACACCTGGGATGAGAGATACAGACAACACTCAATTTCAGACAACATATCATTTGTAGTTAATTAAATCTCTGAGTATCAAATATGGTTAGTGACTATTACAAATAGCCATTAAAACGATGATTTGAATTTTCAGTTCTAACAAAAATGGAATTGAAAAAATGAAAGTAACAGCATGTAACTGGTGAAAGAAAATATAGATATTTTCTATGCTTAGCTTAGTCAGGCATGTGCTCTACCATTTTGACAAGGGATGTGCGTTGTGGTGCAGTGGATATCAGCTCGAAACAAGAAATTGGGGAGCCAAATTCAAATTAGTCGAATTCATTGCATTCGCCTACGTGCAAATACCCTTGGGAAAGGTATTAATCCATATCTTCCCTCCAGTTATGGGTTAAATAATAGGACAGATTGGGTTTTGTAGCATTGGCTGGCAACCAGTCTACTGCAGAAAACAATGGCAACAATGAAAACAATGGCGGGATAATCTTCTGCCCAGTCAGTTATGTCTCTTTCGAGACATGATCACCCAAGTGTGCTTTCCCGTATGGCACTTAACTGACTGACTACCTGCTTACAAAATCAATATTCAAAATTCCTGGGCTTATTATGAACCAGCGGGCAGCAGTGAGAAATAATATCTCATCCCTAAGTATATGGGTGGGTAATAGTAAATGGAAAATTAGAACTACACACTGAAACATTTATGATGGGTTTTTATATCTAAATTGTTACCATATGTGATATTCTACAACAGAAAAAATACTGCCATTCTTTGCATAGTTCTTCTAACCTAAAGGAAAGTATTCCTTACAGCCCCAAATTTAAATATTGCTTGTTAGTAAAAACAATTATAAAACATATTGATTAGGACATCTACTGTAGAGTAAAGATTTATGAACTAGTTTTTGAATACATTGCTAAGTTCAGAATGCACTATTATTGTGGCCTTGTAGCTGTCAAGATGAAAATATCAAAGGAGAAAGATCAGTGGTTAGAATACTAGTTAAGTTTAATCTTAACTGGATGCTGCTCTACTGGCTTTGTGCCAGACAATATTATCCTTAGTAGATCTGTATAAAATATATTGGTTAAAAGGCTCCAACTGAAAGGAGCAAATATTGATATTTCTGTAATCAACTTGCAAGTAACAATTTTACAAAATAAGTCAATTATTATTATTATTATTATTCCTACTGCCATTTTTTAAAGACAGGAATCACAGTCATCATTGACGGTGGTGGCATTGTTGGAAATGTTGATCTGATGAAGACAGTTAACTTCTTGGAGACAAACTGAAACTTCGTGGAACAAAAGCAACTTAAGCAAAGCAAAGACTTTGTGGCAACAACACAAACAAAAGAAAATTGGAAAAGTGGTTGATTTTACTTTATAATTTCAACATTTCTTTTTCTTTTCTTGTAGTCAATAGAATTGAATAATGAACAAGTCGCTAGACATTGAGGAAATTGCAGGACAAAACTGAAGGCACCACAAGATGGATCAAAAGACAATAATAAATGGTGAAGTGTGGAGCAGAGGAGATGAAGAAAAACTTGTGGCATTTGGACAAAGAAAAGAAATTTTGTGTACTTCTCAGACAATAGCATAAAAGAAGTAGACTTTTCATTTTATTGATTCCTTTATCTTTTTGTTATCTACCTTACAGAAAACATGTATCACCATTAATTCAGAAGCAATAACAAGGATATTTTCTGTCTTCTTTCAAAGATGATAACTATAGTATTCTCTTGTCATTTACTTTCTTTTATGACTCTTCTTCAGAAATTCCTTCTATCCTTTTTTTCCATACTATTTCTTCTTCAGCACACCCTTATTCTTTAGTTCCCTTTTTTCTGATTTTTCTCTAATTCTTTCTTTACTTACCCACTCTTTCTCCTATTCCTTAATTTTTCTTCATGACCCTCATTTTGTCTTTTCATTTGCATATTAACCTTTTTCTTCTTGATCTTTTTTCCATTATCCTCCTCCTGTAACAGCTCTTAAAAAGAAATCTATTTCAATTTTTTTAATTTCCTCTTTTTGATTCCATGAAATAAAACTCCACTTCTTCAACCAACAAATAATTTTATTAATTTCTTTCAAAATCTCTTATTGGAGATTTAATCAGAAAATTTTATAGATTTTGAGAATCATTTTATCTAAATAAATAAATAAACAATAGCTGACACTGTACAGGGTGTGTCAAAAAATATCTCCCACATAATGGCAGACATTAATGGCAATGTTATATTCATCTAGTTACTTACTATTAAGGGGAGGTATTTCTGCTGCACTCTGTATGTAAAAAGTAACATGAAGAAGACCTTCAGAAAGTAGGTTTCCATTATTTTCATTACTTTTAGTGAAGGATCCACAGAGAATGACCATCCCTAAATTCTTTCTTAGTTTGGAGATCAGAATTTTTACTAAACCAGTAGTTTTCATTATTACTTGAATTAAAGGGAAAATAGCAATGTTCAAATTCTACTATTTAGAAAATGAGCATTTTAATGATTTTTTAAATATAAAGGTACTCAATGTAAATTGGGTACCTCGACTTTTTAGTGATAACTCATGATACCTAAGTTTTAAAATTAATTTTGATAAATGAAAAGGCTTTTTGAAGTTTTCATTTTAGATTGAATTGAAAATTAAAGGATTAGATTTACTATTTCCATTAAACAAAATACGCTGTAGTGTGTTTTTCAAACAGAAATTATATTGATAGGAATCGATTTTTTAAATTTTTTAGCTGTCTTTCATTGCAATAAATTTTCTTCATTAAAAAAAACCTTTCTGAAACTTTCAGAGTGTAGCAGAAATACCTCCCCCTTTCTGGAACTTTATTTGAACAATATTAGTTGATGTAATTAATCTGATTTGAAACAAATCTTGAGTTAAAAAAAGTAGAAAAAATGAAAACAATTCTGGCAAATAACTCATTATTCATCACAATTTTTTTTTTTCAGACAATAATGTCCTTGATATTTATAAAAGTAATTAAAAGCTTATCAAATTAAATAATGTCAGTTTTATTGCATTTTTATTTTACTATTTGGAACAGATTTTTAGGAAAGTGTCAACTGTTTGAAAAAAAAAAATGGATGATTTAGATTCTCCTAGAAGTTTTTCTTTTTAGACAGAATTTAATTTATAGAAATTTTTTGAAATTAAGTTGTTTTTTTGTGTGTGGGTGGAGATATATATAACCAAGATTTTATAAAAATAATTATTTCATAAATAAATTCATTCATTTGTGAAAAAGTGTGGAAAGTTTCATTAAAATCCAACAATTATCTGAATTTTGCAAGAATTTCCAACTTAATGTGATTTTCACAAGAAACATAGGAGCTAAAGTTCCCATAAGAAACTAGTCCCAAGCTGATGAAAAAAAAAAAAAAAAGACTTAACAAAAATTTTGAAAGGATTAAAAAATAATAAAAAAAATACTTTGTTCTTTCCTCTTAATAATAAAAAATTTTGAAAATTTTATTTTTTCAAGTTAGCACCTTTTTACATCATGTTATGCTGTTTTTTTTAGCAAAGTGCCAAATGTAAATTGATATAACACACACACACAAGCCTCTATGAGAATAAAACTATAATAAATATGATATGGTTTCGCCTGAACTTACAAAAATAGTTTTTAAGCTGTTGAAAATTTTATAAAATAGAATTGGTGACTTAGTTCCTATCAAAATATTCTCATGTTAAGAAAAATCCAAAAATTAGATCACATATTAAAAACAAAAAAAATCTTGAGCTAAAACAAATTTTAAAAAATTCATAAATTCTTAAGCTTTAAGATAAGACCTACAAATATTCTTGCTATTTTAGGTTCAAGCTTTGCTGCCTCACTTAAGACTTTGCAGTTAAATTATGATAGATAATTGATATAAAGATATAATCAAAGAAGTTTTATGTGAAATAAAAGAAAATATTTACTTTGAGATTGGTAAAGGAAAAAAGCGGAAAAAAATTGAACTTAAAGAGATAAAGGAAGCAATAATTTCGCTTGATAATACATATATTTCAGAGACACACTGAAACACACATACATATCCATACACTATTATGTACACATTAACATGTTTATGTATATCAACAACTATTTTAGTATTTTACACATTTTTAATTCTTCATATTAAAAAAAAAAAAATTAAACATTCTTTCTTGCATTGATGACACAGAATTTGTGTATGCAATTTCATAGCCTGACATAGTTGAACTTGGATATGTGATTAATGAAAAAATATTAGATTAATTGCATTGAAATGTTGAAAATCAAGTGAATATTATGTAAAAGAAATGTTTTTTTATTATTAATATTGACATTAAAGTTGCTAGAAATACAGATATTAAGTTCATTCACTCACTCTAATTGATAAAAAAAATATCTTTGACCATTATATATACCTACAGAACACTTTAAAATCTCCTCCTCTCTTAGCCTGTTCACCAATATCTTAGGATTGGGCTCTCATACTGATAGCAGATCAGTCATTTCCATCCCAGCTAGAAGTAACTAGATAACTAGCCACACTGATGAGCTGTAATACTGTGAAACAGGCTTGTATGTGGATGACTATATATCTAGATGCATGTGTTTGTGTGTCTGTGCGTGTATGCGTGCACATGTGTGTGTGTGTACCTCACAGGAATATCACCCACAGAATGTTTATATATGAGTGGCAATGGTATTTTAATTTAGCTAATGTAATATATATATATACACACACACACACACACACACACACAGTGTATATTTGAGCAGGCATCTTTCATTAAATACATGTCTTATATTCAAAACAAAGTGTTTAAAACCACTGCTGAGCCAGAAATCTACACAGGGTATGTTGAAAAAAAATTTTATTTTGATAAAAAATAAAAATAAAATTATAAATCTAAAATCAAGTTAAAAAAAAAGCTCAATAATAAAATTATCATATGAACTCATGTTTAGTAACAAAATACCATTTCTTGAAGTTGAGACTAAACTAAAATCTCATCAATTTACCACTTACCTGAATAGAAAAGTCACTAGTACAAACACTCGCCATTTAAACTATGATAGCCAATGTGTCTACTGAGGTCGTTACCTGTTAGAAAAAGGCGTAAGACAAGGATGTGTCTTTTCACCGGATTTGTTCAACCTATACAGCGAGAATATTTTGAGGACCCTAGATGAC